>OY730198.1:80449594-80812094 GCA_963422505.1 Pseudognaphalium luteoalbum
TGAAAAATAATTTTATAGCAGATGAATTATTACAACCGTTGCCCTAGCTAGCTAGAACCGATTATATAAAAACCCTTCATATAAACCTTTTTAGCATGGGAAAAATGCAAAATAAAAGATACAATACTTTTTACCTATTTATTTTAAGCTATACAATTTTTAATTTATGATTTTAAGAGATCGAACCTTCAATTTGTATTTGGATTAATTGTTTCGTTATGTATTAAACTTTATACTTTTTACTATTGTATGAGTCAAACACTTTCAAAACTTTTATTGTATGTATTAAACTTATAAATATCATCTATTCGATGATAAAATGTAAAATGCCCTTGCACAATAAATTAAGAGTTGCATTTTAATTTGGATTGTTGTTATAATAAGGCTAGCAGTATATAATAATAAAGTTAATAATTCACAAAAACATAGAAAGGAAAAAAACCCTCTATCCATTGGTTTAATTCAAAGACTAAACTGCAATATTACATTATTATATTAATTTCAAGCAAGCAACAAAACTAAAGTTGATATAATAAAAAACGGACAAAAATAACTATCAAAAATTTATGGACTCTGTTCAATGTTTTTTGGGGAAAAATCTTAAACTAGATAATAAATTGGGTAGAAAAAGGTAATTTGTTTTTGATGATGGTGATGATTTAGGGTGTGTTGTTTTGATGGTGAAATGATTTTTTTTTTGTTTTTTAAACAAATATTCCGATGAGTGAGTTGTGATGATGAACTTGATTTTTTTATATAAATTTGATGGAAAAATGTCAAGAATTATATTAGATATAAATTTTGCTATTTTCAGTTTCAGAAAGAATAAAAAAAACAATAAGGGTTAAGATTTTATTGGTTCAAGAAGGGTACTTTGGTCATCGTATCGGACTTAAGGAATATTTTTTGAAGAAAGTTAATAGGAGGGACAAAATTGCAGAAATTGAAGATTACAGAGTAAAAATTGCTTGAAAAGTTCTTTAAGGACAAAATCGGTAAAAATGCAAGACCATGGGGACAAAAATTCTAAATTTCTCTTTATTAATTAATAACGAATATGGATTATGTGAGTACAACTCTAGTTACGAAAATAAAAGCTAACCTGATAACGTAGACATATCCATGTTTATAATAACAATTTGAAACCCAGGGGCGGAGCTAGAATGGGGGCAGTGGGGGCAGCTGCCCCCACAAAAGTTTTGAAATTACGTAAAAAATAAAATTTTCTAAGGTATTAATGATAATTTTAAATTTTTGCCCCTTAAAACTAAGAAGAATTAACAAACAATTTTTTTTCCCCCCTTAATTTATATATCCTAGCTCCGCCCCTGTTGAAACCATAACAAGTTCAAATAAAAATATGTAGTTAAAAATAAATAAACATACATTCTTTTCATCTTCCCTGATTTGGCTAACAATGACAACTCTAATGGAAAAGATAAACAAATATTAAAAGTTTACTAAACGAATTAAGAAAACATCTCGTGAATGAAGAATGAGCTTAGTGCATCCAATTAGATGAGGATGTTTGTGGTTGAAACAAATATATGCGGTTTCACGAAAATTGATAAGAGTGGAAGAGGGTTGAAGTATAGGTAACTGTCCGGTTGTGATTTGTGAGAGGTCTATATTGAGCAGCGGTTTGAGGAAAACAGGGATTGGGCACGTAAGAAAACTACCAATTAGAATATGACACATCAGCTTAAATAAACCTTTGATTTATATACGGAGACTAGTTCATTAGACTACTTGAATAAACTTAATCATTTTGACAAAATCGACTTATACTTTTCTAAAATTGAACTTTTAGACCTATTGTTTTGTCAGAAGTTCATTCTCAACCACTTGTACTGGAGATAACATATTCTCTTGAAAAAACATACATCAATCGGTACACGCCCCTCTGTAATTATGTGCAAGGAAGTATTCGTGTTGATTAGGGGTCCTACTAATGAGAGTGTGCGTCCATAACCAGAAACTTATCTATTTTCTTGCAAAGTCATCACCTCGGAAGTCAAGTTAACTATGTGCACAATAAGTGGCCGCAAATATATAAACATATTTCTCTATGGAATGGAAGTAATCCGAAATAATATAATCTAATCTTCGATAGTAACTCATCAAATGTGACATTGAAATTAGTGCTATAAAAATTATACTTTTTTAAAAATCTGTTATTGTTATACCAAAGTAGAAATAGGACATGTGCTTATCCCTTCTCTCCGGTAGTTACAATGTCCAATCCAACTTTCTCACCGGATAAGCATTAAGTGGTTCACATGACCGATCACAACTTTTTCTCAATTTTCCCACTATCAAAAATCCCAAACAGTACAATTTTCATTACATGATGTACTACTCACTAGTCACTACTTGATGAAAGCCTGAATCTGGTAAGTATTGCTCTAAAAATATCATTTATTTGTAGATTATCAACAATGATGGTTATCTTTCAATCTGGCCTTCTCCTCATCAAATATCAAAACAGCTACTTCTAAATTAATCTCCAAATTTATACTTTGAATGATCAAAAATGGGTTATCATAGTTATGGGTATAATTGGCCTCAAGAAAACACCACTTATGATCTTGTTGCTTACCAAGATTCAGCTACTTTTACTAGGTATGAGCCTTGTTATGATCTTGAGACTTATAATGCTTACACACTTTCTGAGTTTGATCAGCCCAAATTCATAAATCATTACCATCATTCTAATGATTATGTTTGTGATTATGATTATGGTTATGGTTGTGGTTATGGTGATGGTGATAATTCACATTCATTTGGTAATCATGAGATTAATTACTTTGCACATAACTACATGGAGCCTAAGTTAATTGCATATGAGCCGGGTCAGTGTGATACGGGCTATGTGTCATACAACACACACTATTCAATATCTAACTCGGTAATAGAATCCGGGTTTAACGACCCCGAGTTTGAGGAGTATGATTCGACACCTTATGGAGGTGGCTACGATATTGTTTCTACATATGGAAAGCCACTTCCACCATCAGATAAAACATGCTACCCTCGTTCTAACCCAAAGCCCGTTGAGCCCAAACCGGGGCCGAACCTTGAAACGCAGCCGGAGACCAAATCCAAGCCTGATCCTAACCCTGAGCCTATGCCCGTTCCGACTACTATTCCTATGGCTGAGCCCAAGTCTACACCTGACCCTGAACCTGAACCAGTGCATGTTCCGGCTATTATGCCTAGGCCCGTTTCTACTCTAGTTCCTTCAAATGAGCCCGAACCCGATCCGGAACCTGAGTTTGGTCGATCTCTGGTTCCTGTGCCCGACCCATTAGGAGAAAGGGGTATGGAGGAAAACATTTATCCTAACTACGGATATGATTATCCTTGGCCCGAATACAATCATGGGAGTGGAGTGGGCTATGATTGTCACTATGGAAATCAAGTGGTTCAAATTCCTGCATATTCATACAATCCAGAAGTTGTGGACTTCTGTGAAAGTATTTTTGGGAGTTGGCCTTGTTTAGCTAAGATCAGGAAGCAACAAATGGGCATTAGCAATAATCCGGGAAATTGTACCGGTTCTGAAACTCGAAACCCTAATCCATGGGAAGATTGTGCTAATTACTTTTTTGGAAGCCCGATCATATCATATAATCAATAAGATTTTGGACTTATGGTCATGGTTAGTTATACTTAATCATGGTAATGGTATGTGTATCTTATATATTCTTCTTCTTATACTAGCATCAGATCCGCATGATGCAGCGGAATAATATTTAGAAGAAAAACAAACAGATCAGTTGTCGTTAAATTATGTATTTTGATACTTGATATCTTTTAGGTGAAAAAACAGGTAATAACAAATGTGAAGAAAAAGATATTTAAATTTAGTTTTGTAGTTTAATTAGTTATCATATTTAGCTTTTAAGTATTAAGAAAGAGAATGTGATATGCATTATAGGTAAGTAGAGATAATAAAAAATGAATACATTTATTTTATTAGAAAATGAACTCTCTAAAACAACACATTAATGGGATGAAATATCGTGAACGGAATTTGCTTATTGAGAAGAACATGATGGGATAATATGCACGGAAGTTTTGTTATGATCACCTCCACCAGTTAAATTTTACTTTTCATTTTATTTTTTGATCTAAGAAAATATAAATAGTGAATTAAATTAATGCTCCGTAAATCACAGTGTTTTTTGTTGCAAGACTTTCAAATCTATACTTTTCATTTGCCTTTTCTTATATATGTCATGTTATTCAATGAAATAATTTTCTTTATAGTTATAAAGATATAAATGTTTAATAATACTCCTATATATAATTATTATTACTCGTATTATGGTATATCAAATGTCTTATTTTTCAAAGTTTATAATACCTCGGAAATTTCACTTCTAATTATTTTTCACTATTTGTTTAACATGATTAAAATAAACATCTATTTAACATAGGGGTACAATGGTCATTTGTATCTATCAGATGTTTATTCAGCAGAAAAGTAAACAACAACTATTAGTCGGTGTCTAATTCCATCTGTCGTCTATACCCTTATAACCATCTAAATTCATTCATATGACTTGATGGAAAGAAAAAAAAAATAATCGTCCCCTAAGACCCCTGCCAACGGTCCGTTGTTAGGGGGCTTTGGTTCAACCGACGCAACCGATGCCGTTGGTACGGGGCGTCGGTTGCGACCCGTCGGTGGGGAGCGTCGGAATACCGAAGGAAAAGGAAAAGGGGTGGGTCCCCGTCGGTTGCTTGAAATGGCTATAAAAAAATTAAAAGTATCCGTTGAGGTGAAAAAAAAAAAACTTTTAAACCATTTTCACTCCACTATATATACACAACATATACTCACTAATTTTAACACATCTCATTTCCATTTTCACTCAATATATATACAATCTTTAACCCATTTCACATACACACTTTTCACCATATTCCACCACCAAAAAAATACCATACATCAACACAAAGTAAACCAAATTCCACCACCAAAAAAACCCATTTCACATACACAAATTAAACCAAATTCTACCACCAAAAAATGATACCCAACCAATCAACCGGCGAAGATATGTGGAACAATTTAATAAACAATCCCATACCGAACACGACCCATGATCCAACTTCACCGACGGCCACATCTTCCGCTCAATCTAGCAACTCGTCACCAAGTCAACCCCCGGTTTTTCACAATACGCTACACAATTTCAAGGTTACCAAAATTACCAAAACTACCAACACTTTTCACCGTATGCTCCATTCCAACAAACTCCACCACCATTCCATCAAACTCCACCACCATTTGAAGATCCACGATTTTTAACCCAACCATCCTCCGCTTTCTCTCCATTTCCACCTACTCCAATAAACTATCCACAATTCAGAAACATTCACACTCCACCCGAGCCCGAGTCACCAAGTCAAGCCGAAGCCGAGCCCGAACCCGTGCCGAGCCCGAAGCCAAAAAAAGGAAAAGGAGAACCAAAAAGGGTTCAAGTTAGATGGTCCGACGAAGAGGCGCTAATATCATCCGAACGTTGGATTCACCGTTCCGAGATTTCAAAGAAAGGGGTTTCACAAAACTTCGAAGCTTTTTGGGACAAAGTTTTAAAGGATTATAATACGGTTGCACCTCAAGAACGTAATTTGAGCCAACTTCAAGGAAAGTGGAACAAAATTCGTAGCGACACCAAAATTTTCATTGCCATCTACAAACATCTTACCAATCCTCGTCAAAGCGGGGCAAGTGATACCGACATTTTGAAGGGGTGTCACGAAGCGTTTAAGTCTCAACAAAACCGCGCCTTCATATATGAAAAATGTTGGAATGTACTACGACATTGTCCAAAGTTTATGGAAAATGATGGAGTCATGAGCCGACAACCAAGCCAAGCCGAACTCGAGCTGATAAATCTTGGTGACGATATGCCTACTTCCGAGCCTTTAGCAACCAACATGGAACGGTTGTTCCAAGACGACATTATTCGTCGTCCTCCCGGCCGAGCTAAAGCTAAAAAAAGTTAAAAAATTTCGGGTTCGAGTGACGCTGCTACTTCCTTGCGTAGTTTGAAAGAAAAAGAACGTTTAGTCAACATAGAAGCCGCGGAAGCACTGTAACACCCCGCAATTTCAACAAAATTTTAAACGTTAATTGCACGCATTTTAGGCTAATTCCCTACTTTGAGTGAATTCACAACACGTTTTAGAGGTAAGTCTAGCAAAGCCCAACTAGATAATACACGTAGTATTGCATAATACTTAACTTCTATAATTACGTACGAAACAATTGGAACAAACGCGACAAAAATATATGACTGTTGGTGATCAAAATTATTTAATTTATTAAATAACATTATTATTTATTATTATGTCGATAATATTTACAAGGTGTTCGTATCAAATAAAACATATTCTGCGCGAAAAAACATATCCGTAAAACTGAAACAAAATAAAGTTTGAGATTTTACAAACTCAACTTGATTAGTTTATAAATATCTCAATTAAAAAAATAATAGGATGTGTATTTAAAAATTAACCATTTAAAAACATTTTAATATTTAACAATCGGGAAAACGAACACCACACGGAACGGGACCACGGGGGACGAAAAAGGGAGACAAAACCCCCTCCTCATCCCCTCCTTTTTTTCATTTCCACCAATCTCTTTCTCTCTCTTTACCCTCATTCCTCTCATCTCTCTCTCTAAACATACTTCCACCACCCACTTTGACCACCGAAAACTACCACGAAACAACCTCAAACCACATAACTCCTTTAGAGAAAAACGATCACGGAGTCGAGCTCTACCTTCCTATCTTCTCGGATTTCTCATGCGATAACTTTGTAAGATCCCGACAATACCGCAAACTCTTAAATCTTACTATTTTCTTTGATATCTCATGTTTATAATACTTAATATACCATGTTTTAGTGTTTTTATCAACTAATTATGTCCAAATCGAAGCTTAAATCTCGTTTTTACAAACTGAGCTACGAACAATCTTAAGTGACGCATCAGGCCCAAAAACAGTACCGCGTCACTTAAGTGACGCACTAAGTGTCGCATAAAGCCCTCTTTTTGCGTCACTTCGCCAAGTGACGCTACAAACCCTCTTTTTCTGACACTTACACCGACACTCTTACCCGACACTTGTACCCTTCACTTGTTTAAGTGACGCCCCATATGCGTCATTTCCTCGAGTGACGCTAATAATTCAGATTTTACCATTTTATGCGACACTTTCTAAGTGTCGCTACCCCCAAGGCAAGTGACGCCCCTAAGTGACGCATAAAGCAGAAAACTTGCAAATCTTTTCCCATCAAGTGTCGAAGTTAACCGGAAATGAATATTTACATACGATACAATACACGAACTTTATAAACATTACAAACACACTTATAATATTGAAATGTCGATTTCAAACTATCACCAACGAGTCGTATACATTTTCAAAACTTCAAACATAAACATCGAACAAACAGTTGGACATAACTTGGTTGTACGAACACTAGCATGGATGGTAAACATAGACCTCCACGTACTCATTAAATCTCATACGTTTAGGGCGTTAGGAGATTTCGACTAGACTTCTTGGGCTTTAGGCTTTGCTAGCACTCGAACATACTCAACTCAACAGGTGAGTTCACAGCCCCTACTTTTACTGCTTTACTACTTTTGAACAGGGGTAGAAAACATAGTCAACTGCTTTACTGATTGCCATAAGTACTTTTGCTTACATGATTGTTTATCATACTTATTTAGTCACACGATTTGAGTACTTTGAACTGTTTGAACTGTTGAACCCTTACAACAAAACTGGTATTTATGAAACAACATTTTCATACTATAAACGTGATAAAACTTGTTTGGAAAACCGGAGAACGACCGGTACTTTTTATGTAAACGTTGGAGAACGACCAACAACGTATTTTAGTGCCATAGAACGACTGGCCAAGTGGACGGGAGAACGACCGGTACTGTGTTTTGCTGGAGAACGACCAGCAGTATTTATTGCTGGAGAACGACTGGCCGAGTTTGGACGGGAGAACGACCCGTGCGTCTTTTGACCGGAGAACGACCGGTACTGTTTTGGAAACGCTGGAGAACGACCAGCAACGTATTGCAACCTCCGTCCCATTAGAAATGTCCACTATTGACTTTTGAAAGTCTTTATTTTACAACTTTGACCATAAATATTTTTATTTGTGTTTTATAATATTTGATGCAAAATATATGAATGAATTTGGTTTTAAATGTATTTTCATTGACATAATTTTCATCAAGTATTATATAACACAAACAAAAATATTTAAGGTCAAACTTGAAAAAGAAAGACTTCAGAAAGTCAATAGTGGACATTTGTAATGGGACGGAGGTAGTATTTGGGTAACATCCCACCTAAACTGTATTTGGGTAACATCCCACGTAAATGGTATTTGGGTAACATCCCACGCAAACTGTATTTTGGGTGACATCCCAACCGAACTATACTTGGATAACAATTCCACAAAACGTTTATGTCACACCCTCAATTTCATGATTAGTGGAAGTGAATGTTTTGGAGCGTGACTAATCAAATATCAAGCACAAACGTTAAGCAAACGACTCTAAATGAGACGTTTTAGAAAATACATTACATTACATGAGTAATACTGTGCACCCGACGATTTAGGGTTACTGATTAACCCTCTAGAAACCGTAATTACGTGTGTTTAGTTTTAAATTAGGCTAAATACTTGTAATTACTTGAAACTACTTGTATATTTTATGTGAATATACACCTCCGTAATTGAATTATATTACGCTACGTAATTAATTGTAATTACGCTTACGCAATTTGGTAATATTGTGCAAAACAACCGGACGGAGTCCGACACGAAATACGACGTTGGTGAAAACATTTCTATAAATAACTTAAATCTATTTTTAGAAGTTATTTATCATATATTATTATTATTATTTTATAATAATACCCGAAAAACCTAGACGTTTCAATTAAAACGTCTCAAACGTAACGAAAACGTGCAGAACGCGCCCGACAATCGAACGAAAGTCAAAATACACTTTTGAATCTAAAATATATTAATTAGTGAAAAGTTATCAATTAATATATCGTGTCTTTAAACGATAACAAAAACGTTCAAATAAAACCTCACGCGATTTAGAATCCGTACAACGAACGCGCAAATCGAGATCACTAAATTAACGAATCATTTTTATAAATGTTTTTCAAGTATTTAAGAATGAATACTTCAAGTAAAAATACTGAAATTTAAATCGTTACTTAAAAACGCGTATTAAACGTTTAACACCAAACCGAACGAGTAAACGAACGTAAAACGCAACAAATAAAGTTAGGAATGAGAAAATGACCAAAATACCCTTGTGTGGGCCCCCAAGGACCCCCCCCCCCCCCCTGCCCCATGTGGTCACCACCCTTTTTCCCCTATAGATTTTCATGCAAAATGACATGATTGCATTTTAACCCTTACACCACTTACACTACATGCAACCTTCTCATTTTACACTCAACTTCACTTCCACATTTCCTCTAGCTTCTCTCTATTCTCTCTCTCTCTCTATTTCCAGAAGAGCTCAGCCCCTCTCCATCCAAGAACCACCATTACCACCACCATAAACCACCATAGCACCACCACCACAAAAGTCACTATTTTACAAGGAAAACAAGCTCAACAACAACTCCTCCTTCTCCCCATCTTATCTCCATCAAAAATATTGTAAGGAAACCTTTTCTTACTATCATATTGTTTATTTACATGTTATTAAGCTCATCTAACAATATTATGTCCAAATGTAAGCTTAAAATACGTTTTTATGAATTTATACACAAAGGTATACAATCTGTCCAGAAAAACACAGGTTACTAAAAACGTCATATCTTGAGTTCTAGGAAGAGTTAGAAGATGATTTTTTTTTTACATTTTTCGTATTGAAAAGATCTACAACTTTTGTGTTTTACAATTTTTCCATAAACGTACAAGGTTTTCTCTATTGGACGATTTGTAAGACTGACCTGGGTAAAATCAGAATCTAGACTATGCATGACTAATTATTTTGCTTCTCTATGATTATGGGACTTAAAACTCTTGGAAAACATAAGTTAGACACTATACACATAGTAGATCAGTTGATAAAAATTGTGAGACTTGACTTGGACCAGAAATTGGTAAATCACTTGGTGAAATAAACCGACAAAAAGTCGAAAATGTGAAATCTTGAAGATTTAGGAATTTTATAAAAACTGACACTTTTGGTGAACTCCGGCATGAACCGACAATATATTTGGACTCTATAAACTGATATTTGGGTTGGGTGAAATTTTCAGGTCAAACCGAGAAGTTTGACCAAGTCAACAAAAGTGGCTCGATTTCGAAAAACTTACTATATTTGGAAAGTGGTATCAAAAATGGGTTTGGGTGACTTAATTAGTAACTTTGACCGAAAACTAAATTTAGAAAGTTTACCGAATGAAAAACCGACACTTAGAACACTTGGATTAAAAATCGAAAATTGGATCAGGCACAAGTGCCGCCCTACCAGCGACACTTACCCAAGTGACGCCTATAGCGTCACTTACCCTTAGTGAAGCCTGAGCCCAAGTGCCGCATATAGCGTCACTACCCCAAGTGACGCTGCCAATTTAAAAATCACATTTAACGTCACTTGACCTAGTGCCGCTAACCAATCGAGTGTCGCCTATAGCGACACTTACTTGAGTGACGTCCCTAAGTGACGCCATGAGTGACGCCCTAAGTGACGCCTAAACAGAAACTTTAAAACTAGATTTCACACTAAGTGTTGAACTTTATGTAACATCTAAACTTATACGATATAACTCAGTGACACATAAAACATGCTTTGTAAGCACACGATACAACATCATAATGATAATGTCTTAACGAATTATTATTACAATCTTACACCAACGGGTCGTACGCATTTTCGATAAACGAACTTGAACAACTTATTTGGACATACTAATTGATGAACTAGCTTTAGGTGGACATAAAACCCCCACCTACCCGATTGGCTTAAGTGGACATTAACCCCCACTTATACAATCGCTATAGATGGTCTTTTGAGACATCTACTTATACAACCTCATACGTTTAGGGCGTTAGGAGGTTGCACACGGGAACGAGAACATCCACTACTTGCTAATATTTGATATTGCTTGCTACCTGCTTATCTCTAATGAGTTTCATAGCCCCTTTTTACTGTTTTTCACTGGGGTGAGAATACATACAATTGTTTTATAAACTGCTTTATGATCACAAGTACTGGAAACAACTTTTTGTACGAATTGCATGAGACCTGAATAATCCACTAAAGTCCTCTACTTATCATAGTCATTAAAATTTGTGCGTGAGTATTATTGGGTGGTACCATCAGGGTTTGACAAACCTCGTCCGGGCTAGCCGTGCTAGCCAATCCACGGGCGCAGTATTACTTGTGATTTAGAAGTGTATCGGATTAGTACACTTACCGGAGGCAAACAACGTTAAGCTTGACTATGAGACTCATGCAAATGGTATACTTATATTGCTGTATGCAATACTTTTACTTGTCGTTGGCTAACGATACTTTTACTTATCATTGACGAATGATGCAAAACTTGTGAAATCTTGTGGATCATTTTAGCAACTGATTACTTAACAAACCTATGAACTCACCAACTTTATGTTGACCTTTTAGTATGTATTTCTCAGGTAACCCATCGCAATAGGAAGCTTATGGATAGCTTAGCTCGAGTCGCATCGTTTTCAAAACATCAAGAGATTAGATTGCATTTAGCTACATTTTGTATATCCTGTAATGTAATAGAAATCTCTTAACAGTTTATGCGAACTCCGGAATTATTTTGTAAACATTGGAATCATGGTGATGTAATATTTTCAAACGTCTCATGTAGAGTTCGTTTGCTTTAATTTTTGTGTTGTGATATTTAATTTGGTCGGCGCCCCCGTGACACCTCCCACTTCCGCTGCCACGTGTTTTAGGGGTGCGACAGATTGGTATCAGAGCCAAAGGTTATAGCGAACTAGGATTGCATTAGTGACCTAGACTATAACCATTAGGTTAGTATTCCTTGTTTAGTATGACTGGTTCAGCGATTGCATCGTTTGAATTTAATTTAACATAGCCTGATCAACTATGTACAATTAAATGAGAATTGATGCAAGACCTGAAATGGTTATAGTGAATGGGAATGCATTAGAAGACTTTGACCAAGGATAGAAACGGGACCAACCCTATACGTGCTTATGTGCTAGGTTATTATATTTCTATATATGACCTTAACCTCTCGTATACTAAACTCCTTGCCACAGAAATGGCAGACTCCTCTAACGTATCGTCAACCGGCTTGAACAACGAAACTGAAACGCTATCCACTACTAGGGGTACTACTCCCTTACCTATCCCTACGACACCAAACTCTCCCGAACCTCTTTACTACATGACCGGCGAAGCCCGGGTAGTACGAAGACGCCGAGGGAATGTCGGATCATCCCGAGCAAACCCTTACTCAAACTCCATTGGTAACACCACGACTAATACCCGCCGTTCGGCCTACGCCCGTAGATGGGACTGGCTACCCACAACTTTAAACACTTGGAGGTTTGAGGAAGCAATAAAGATTCCTGCTGACCCCATGGACATCTCCCCGTACACACAAGAAACAATACACCATACTGTACCGGTGTTAGCAGCCCGACTTCATCGTCACGAAGAAAGGCTCGAAATCCTAGAACGAGATCGTTATATAGTAGAAAACTACCTGTTATACCGAACCGATGATCGCATAACACAACTTCTTCAAAAACAGGAAAGCACGAACCGTACTCTGAAAATGATTCATCAACAAGTTATAGACGACAGGAGCGCTACCGACATCCTACAAGCAAGGTTGGAAGAAAGTGAACAACGTTCACGGGAAGCCGAGGAGTATGCTCGTGCACTCGAGCAGCGACTAACCTTAGCTGAAGAAGGTGCCAGGCAAACAAGCAGACTTACGGATACTATAAATCGCCTCGTCACTCTAATGTCACGAGTAAACCTACGTCAGGACTAGATCTATTCCTCCTATTGTAACCTATTGAGGCAGGATGTACTCAAACTTATTATCCTTTATTATGTTCTGTAAACTTTCGAATTCAGGCCGGAAGTAACATTCCCGGCATCTTTTGTAATCCTTGTGATTGTTGTCTTTTGAAACTCGTACTCTGTATTCAACTTTTCTGTTTAATGAAATATGGTTATCATTCTGAGTTGTTGTATGTTATCTCATTATATGTACACATCTGATATATCATAACCTCGCGCAAACCTCTTATATGTATCATTTCATTGTTATTCTGCATCATGCCTCCAAGACGACATACTTACACCGACACCGAAATCGCTCAAGTCATTGCACAGAGCGTAGCTCAAGTCCTTGCTGCCCAACAAAATCCGGGCGACGGAGGCGCACCTGCTAACACATCTACTCCAAAACCATGTACCTACAAGGACTTCTTGAACTGCAAACCCTTGTACTTCAAGGGATCTGAAGGAGCTATTGGTCTGATACGTTGGATTGAAAAGACAGAATCTGTTTTCCGAATGTGCAATTGCGCTGAGGAAGACAAGATTAAATTCTCTGCGTGCACCCTTTCTGACGGAGCTCTCACCTGGTGGAATTCTTATGCCCAAACTGTGGGTATTGATACCGCATACCAACTTCCATGAGAAGACTTCAAGACAATGCTCAGGGAAGAGTACTGTCCCCGTGAGCAACTACAACAACTGGAGGAAGAATTCTGGAAACTTACTGTTCAGGGAAACGACATCACCACCTACACCACCCGATTCCACCAGCTATCTGTCCTATGCCCATCCATGGTGGACCCCGAATACAAACGTATCGAGAGATACATTTGGGGGCTACCAGAATCAATCCAAGGTAACGTCATCTCATCACTGCCCGGGACCATCCAAAGTGCTGTGCGCATGGCTCATGAACTCACGGCTCAGATTGTCCGCCGAGGGACGACCGCTGAGAAAGCCATCGGGGACAACAAAAGAAAATGGTCCGGTAACAACCAAAACCAGCAACACCAGCAACCAAACAAAAAGGCCGAAACTGTTAAGGCCTACACCTCTGGTTCAGGGTCGGGGGACAAGAGAGGATACGTTGGGAACAAACCTTACTGTTCCAAGTGTACGCGACACCATGATGGCCCTTGTACCTGTACCCAGTGCAAACGACAGGGACATCTAGCCAAAGATTGCAGAACCCCCAACCCAAACACCAACCCTAACACACCAAAGGCTTGTTTCGAGTGCGGTAACACCGGGCATTTCCGAAATGTTTGCCCAAAACTGAAAAACAACAACAACAGGAACAACAATAACAACAACAACCCTCGCGGTCGAGCTTTCGTACTCAATGCTGGGGAAGCCCGTCAAGATCCCAACGTTGTCACTGGTACGTTTCTCCTCAATGATCTAACCGTCTCAGTTTTATTCGATACCGGTGCTGATAAAAGTTTCATATCTGATGAGTTTTGTCCATTACTACATATCACACCCACTGCCTTAGATGCTAAGTTCACCATAGAATTAGCTAATGGCAAACTGATTGAGGCCGATAGTGTAATACCTAACTGCACTTTAAGCCTCGCTAATGAACTGTTCCCCATAGACCTCATACCCGTTGAAATCGGAAGCTTTGATGTTATTGTAGGCATGGACTGGTTGTCCAAACATCGTGCCGAAATCGTTTGTTTCGAGAAAATCGTTTGTATTCCCCTCATCACCGGTGGAACCTTGATCATACAAGGGGAGACTGGTAAACCAACTTTGAACCTCATTTCTTGTATGAAAACTCAAAAGTACCTAAGGAAAGGGTACCCGGAAATCCTCGCTCATATAACCGAAAAGAAGTCGACTGAAAAGCGACTTGAGGATGTGCCCATCGTCCGAGACTATCCAGAAGTCTTTCCCTAAGACTTGCCAGGTCTACCTCCACCTAGACAAGTCGAATTCCAAATTGAACTTGTGTCCGGTGCTGCACCCGTGGCACGAGCCCCGTATAGATTAGCCCCATTCGAGTTGCAGGAGTTATCCACCCAATTAAAGGAGCTCCTGGACAAGGGATTCATCCGACCGAGTTCTTCACCATGGGGAGCTCCGGTCCTATTCGTTAAAAAGAAGGATGGATCCTTCAGAATGTGTATTGACTACCGCGAGCTGAACAAACTTACCATCAAGAACCGATACCCACTTCCAAGAATTGATGACCTGTTTGACCAACTTCAAGGTTCGAGCTTCTACTTGAAAATCGACCTACGGTCGGGTTATCATCAACTTCGAGTTCGAGACTCCGACATCTCAAAAACAGCTTTCAGAACCCGCTATGGGCATTACGAATTTCAAGTGATGCCTTTTGGCTTAACCAACGCACCGGCTGTATTCATGGACCTTATGAACCGGGTGTGCAGACCCTATCTAGATAATTTTGTCATCGTGTTCATTGATGACATCTTGATCTACTCTCGCAACGAAACCGATCATGGCCAACACCTGAAAACCATCTTGGAATTACTCAGACACGAGGAGTTATAAGCCAAGTTCTCCAAGTGTGAGTTCTGGATGCGAACCGTACAATTCCTAGGGCATGTCGTTGACAGTCAAGGGATACGTGTTGATCCAGCCAAGATCGATGCCATTAAGTGCTGGGAAGCACCAACCACACCAACTGAGGTACGACAATTCTTAGGTCTCGCCGGATATTATCGGCGGTTCATTGAGACTTTCTCCAAAATAGCCTTACCTTTAACCTCACTGACTCAGAAAGACAAGAAATTCGACTGGACCGATAAGCAGGAGTCCGCTTTCCAACTTCTGAAACAGAAACTCTGCAGTGCACCAATCCTGTCCTTACCCGTAGGCACCGATGATTTCGTAGTTTACTGCGATGCCTCACGCCAGGGACTAGGTTGTGTGTTAATGCAACGTGAAAAAGTCATTGCTTACGCCTCCCGACAGCTCAAAATCCACGAAAAGAATTATACCACTCATGACCTTGAACTCGGAGTTGTCGTATTTGCCCTCAAAATCTAGAGGCATTACCTTTATGGCACTAAGTGCACCATCTTTACAGATCACAAAAGTATCCAACACATATTCGATCAAAAAGATCTCAACATGAGGCAACGTCGCTGGGTCGAGTTGCTTACCGATTATGACTGCGAAATTAAATACCATTCGGGCAAGGCAAATGTTGTTGCCGATGCCCTCAGCCGAAAAGAACGTTCAAAACCCCTTCGTGTTCGAGCCCTTGGTTTAACCATTCACAATGATCTCACCACTCAAATCCACACCGCTCAACTCGAAGCACTTAAAAATGACAACATCAAAAACGAGGCCTTGCGAGGCATGGAAAAACAATTCGAAATCAAACCCGACGGAACCCAATACTTCTCCAACCGAATCTGGTTACCAAACTTTGGAAACCTACGAAACTTGGTGATGGATGAAGCTCACAAATCTTTATACTCTATACATCCTGGTTCTGACAAGATGTATCACGACATCAAACAACTTTATTGGTGGCCCAACATGAAATCTGACATAGCCACTTATGTTAGCAAATGTTTAACCTGTTCCAAGGTCAAGGCCGAATACCAGAAACCCTCCAGATTGCTACAACAACCCGAGATACCTCAATGGAAATGGGAAAACATAACCATGAACTTCATCACGAAACTACCGAAAACACCGAGCGGTTGCGATACCATTTGGGTGATCGTTGATCGTCTCAAGAAATCTGCCCATTTCCTAGCTTTCAAAGAAAACGACAAGATGGAGCGTCTGGCTCGCATCTACATCAAAGAGGTTGTGGCACGACATGGTATTCCCATTTCAATCATCTCAGATAGAGATAGCCGCTTCACCTCTCGATTCTGGCAAACACTTCAACGAGCCCTTGGTACTCGCCTCGATTTGAGCACTGCTTATCATCCGCAAACTGATGGTCAGAGTGAACGGACCATTCAAACCTTAGAAGACATGCTACGAGCTTGCGTAGTTGACTTCGGAAACACTAGGGAAAAACACCTACCTTTGTGTGAATTTTCCTACAACAACAGTTACCACACCAGCATTAATGTTGCACCATTCGAGGCACTCTATGGGAGAAAGTGCCGATCACCCATTTGTTGGACCGAAATTGGCGAAAGCCAACTCACTGGTCCTGAAATCATCCATGAAACAACCGAGAAAATCGTGACTATTCAAAATCGGCTGAAAGCCGTACATGATCGTCAGAAAAGCTATGCTGACGTGAGACGCAAACCACTCGAGTTCCAGGTTGGGGATCGAGTACTCTTAAAAGTATCACCTTGGAAAGGTGTTATTCGTTTTGGCAAACGCGACAAACTAAACCCCAGGTACATCGGACCTTTTGAGATTCTTGAAAGAATTAGTCCGGTGGCATATCAACTACAGCTACCACCACAACTAAGTAGCGTGCACAACACGTTCCACATTTCTAACCTAAAGAAATGTCTGTCTGATGAGACACTTGTAATTCCGATCGACGAAATCCACATTGATGAAAAACTCCATTTCGTCGAGGAACCTATTGAAATCATGGACCATGAGGTCAAACGCTTGAAACAGAGTCGTATTCCCATCGTTAAAGTCCGGTGGAATTCTAGGCGCGGTCCTGAATTCACTTGGGAACGGGAAGACCAAATGCGACTGAAACATCCACATCTATTCTTAGATACCTCAAAGACCACAACAGCAAGCTAATTTCGGGACGAAATTCTCCTAACAGGGGTAGAATGTGACACCCGACGATTTAGGGTTACTGATTAACCCTCTAGAAACCCTAATTACGTGTGTTTAGTTTTAAATTAGGCTAAATACTTGTAATTACTTGAAACTACTTGTATATTTTATGTGAATATACACCTCCGTAATTGAATTATATTACGTTACGTAATTAATTGTAATTACGCTTACGCAATTTAGTAATATTGTGCAAAACAACCGAACGGAGTCCGACACGAAATACGACGTTGGTGAAAACATTTCTATAAATAACTTAAATCTATTTTTAGAAGTTATTTATCATATATTATTATTATTTTATAATAATACCCGAAAAACCTAGACGTTTCGATTAAAACGTAACGAAAACGTGCAGAACGCGCCCGACAATCGAACGAAAGTCAAAATACACTTTTGAATCTAAAATATATTAATTAGTGAAAAGTTATCAATTAATATATCGTGTCTTTAAACGATAACAAAGACGTTCAAATAAAACCTCACGCGATTTAGAATCCGTACAACGAACGCGCAAATCGAGATCACTAAATTAACGAATCATTTTTATAAATGTTTTTTAAGTATTTAAGAATGAATACTTCAAGTATAAATACTGAAATTTAAATCGTCACTTAAAAACGCGTATTAAACGTTTAACACCAAACCGAACGAGTAAACGAACGTAAAACGCAACAAATAAAGTTAGGAATAAGAAAATGACCAAAATACCCTTGTGTGGGCCCCCAAGGATGCCCCCCCTGCCCCATGTGGTCACCACCCTTTTTCCCCTATAGATTTTCATGCAAAATGACATGATTGCATTTTAACCCTTACACCACTTACACTACATGCAACCTTCTCATTTTACACTCAACTTCACTTCCACATTTCCTCTAGCTTCTCTCTATTCTCTCTCTCTCTCTATTTCCAGAAGAGCTCAGACCCTCTCCATCCAAGAACCACCATTACCACCACCATAAACCACCATAGCACCACCACCACAAAAGTCACTATTTTACAAGGAAAACAAGCTCAACAACAACTCCTCCTTCTCCTCATCTTATCTCCATCAAAAATATTGTAAGGAAACCTTTTCTTACTATCATATTGTTTATTTACATGTTATTAAGCTCAGCTAACAAGATTATGTCCAAATGTAAGCTTAAAATACGTTTTTATGAATTTATACACAAAGGTATACAATCTGTCCAGAAAAACACAGGTTACTAAAAACGTCATATCTTGAGTTCTAGGAAGAGTTAGAAGATGCATTTTTTTAAAATTTTGCGTATTGAAAAGATCTACAACTTTAGTGTTTTACACTCTTTCTAGAAACGTACACGTTTTTCTCTATTGGACGATTTGTAAGACTGACCTGGGTAAAATCAGAATCTAGACTATGCATGACTAATTATTTTGCTTCTCTATGATTATGGGACTTAAAACTCTTGGAAAACATAAGTTAGACACTACACACATAGTAGATCAGTTGATAAAAATTGTGAGACTTGACTTGGACCAGAAATTGGTAAATCACTTGGTGAAATAAACCGACAAAAAGTCGAAAATGTGAAATCTTGAAGATTTAGGAATTTTATAAAAACTGACACTTTTGGTGAACTCCGGCATGAACCGACAATATATTTGGACTCTATAAACTGATATTTGGGTTGGGTGCAATTTTCGGGTCAAACCGAAAAGTTTGACCAAGTCAACAAAAGTCGCTCGATTTCGAAAAACTTACTATATTTGGAAAGTGGTAACAAAAATGGGTTTGGGTGACTTAATTAGTAACTTTGACCAAAAACTAAATTTAGAACGTTTACCGAATGAAAAACCGACACTTAGAACACTTGGATTAAAAATCGAAAATTGGATCAGGCACAAGTGCCGCCCTACCAGCGACACTTACCCAAGTGACGCCTATAGCGTCACTTACCCTTAGTGAAGCCTGAGCCCAAGTGCCGCATATAGCGTCACTACCCCAAGTGACGCTGCCAATTTAAAAATCACATTTAACGTCACTTGACCTAGTGCCGCTAACCAATCGAGTGTCGCCTATAGCGACACTTACTTGAGTGACGTCCCTAAGTGACGCCATGAGTGACGCCCTAAGTGACGCCTAAACAGAAACTTTAAAACTAGATTTCACACTAAGTGTTGAACTTTATGTAACATCTAAACTTATACGACATAACTCAGTAACACATAAAACATGCTTTGTAAGCACACGATACAACATCATAATGATAATGTCTTAACGAATTATTATTACAATCTTACACCAATGGGTCGTACGCATTTTCGATAAACGAACTTGAACAACTTATTTGGACATACTAGTTGATGAACTAGCTTTAGGTGGACATAAAACCCCCACCTACCCGATTGGCTTAAGTGGACATTAACCCCCACTTATAGAATCGCTATAGATGGTCTTTTGAGACATCTACTTATACAACCTCATACGTTTAGGGCGTTAGGAGGTTGCACACGGGAACGAGAACACCCACTACTTGCTAATATTTGATATTGCTTGCTACCTGCTTATCTCTGGTGAGTTTCATAGCCCCTTTTTACTGTTTTTCACTGGGGTGAGAATACATACAACTGTTTTATAAACTGCTTTATGATCACAAGTACTGGAAACAACTTTTTGTACGAATTGCATGAGACCTGAATAATCCACTAAAGTCCTCTACTTATCATAGTCATTAAAATTTGTGCGTGAGTATTATTGGGTGGTACCATCAGGGTTTGACAAACCTCGTCCGGGCTAGTCGCGCTAGCCAACCCACGGACTCAGTATTACTTGTGATTTAGAAGTGTATCGGATTAGTACACTTACCGGAGGCAAACAACGTTAAGCTTGACTATGAGACTCATGCAAATGGTATACTTATATTGTTGTATGCAATACTTTTACTTGTCGTTGGCTAACGATACTTTTACTTATCATTGACGAATGATGCAAAACTTGTGAAATCTTGTGGATCATTTTAGCAACTGATTACTTAACAAACCTATGAACTCACCAACTTTATGTTGACCTTTTAGTATGTATTTCTCAGGTAACCCGCCGCAGTAGGAAGCTTTTGGAAAGCTTAGCTCGAGTCGCATTGTTTTCAAAACATCAGGAGATTAGATTACATTTAGCTACATTTTGTATATCCTGTAATGTAATAGAATTCTCTTAACAGTTTATGCGAACTCCGGAATTATTTTGTAAACATTGGAATCATGGTAATGTAATATTTTCAAACGTCTCATGTAGAGGTCGTTTGCTTTAATTTTTGTGTTGTGATATCTAATTTGGTCGACGCCCCATGACACCTCCCACTTCCGCTGCCACGTGTTTTGGGGGTGCGACAAATACGAAGTTTTAAGTTATAAGTATACATTATTAGCAAGTTCGCAAGATGATTCAAAAGATTTTAAATACATAATCAAAGTACAAAAGATAATGCAAATAAAGTCTTCATAAGTGTTTATGCATGCGACTCATATTAGCTTAGCATATCCAGCGGGCCATCCTTACTGAGCAACCCTACTGTTGCTGTGTACCTGAGAATGCATCACTAAAAGCGTCAACCAAAAGGTTGGTGAATCTCACAGGTTTTTAGTAATAGTAACAATAGTTCATACATAATCAATAAGTAAAATATTGTACAAGTAATATCAGTCAGTAGTAATGAGTTCACAATGTACAAGCCAGTAAGTAAGAAAATTTCAAGTGTAGTAAGTCGGTAAGTAATGATTTCACAATTAAGTAAGACAATAAAGTATAATTGTATGAATGTAGTAGGTCAGTGAGGATTTCACAAGTACAGTAAGGTCGGTGTAGTCTGCCATGAGCCATCATAGTCGAAGCTTAACAAGTCTGTAATTTATACGAGTACGGCTCGTGGTGGCGCTACCACCCCAGGCGGGGATTGTCAGTCCCATATGGATCCATATACTAAAACTCGCGCTTATCTTATAACTAACAACTATGATTCAGAGGCCTTCATTGGATTAAATGAAAACTCATGCAATTCAGTAAGTCTGTAGGTCTGTAAGTCGGTTCAGTTTGTAAAACGATAAATTTGTAAGTCGGTCATGCAGTAAGTATACAAGTTGGTAAAACAGTAAGTATACAAGTTGATAAGACAGTAAGTTTGTGAAGTAGCAAGTCAGTAGTATTTCAGTAAAACAGTAAGTTTATAAGTCGGTATACTATACATACATATATGTATACAAGTAAAACAAGCAATGCATCTCCCCCAAAGTAAAGACAGTAAAAAGGGGCCGTGAGACTCACCTGAAGAGCAAACAATCCTAATGTGCGCGCGTGTAATCCCCTAGTGTCCTAAACACGTGAGATTATATTTTTGTAAGTGGATGTTTAGTAAATCATTCGTATAATTGTTCGTTTGGTTAATTATGTCCAAAGTATTCGTTTCGTATTATGTTTGAAGTTTTTATAAAATGTACGGCCCGTTAGGCTTGGCCCAATTTGTGTTTTAAGAATATACATGGCCCACTGGGCTTGGCCCAAGTTGTGATTATACAAGTTAAAAATAAAAATGGAATCAAAAGAGGGTCACAGGGTTTGAACATGTGACCTCTCGCCTCACAACACACCTCCTTAACGCTAGGCTAACACCTGCTTTTGTTATTAACTTACCAGCACTATGTTTATATGTGTGTTTGCAATCTGTAAGTCAAAAATGAAAATGAATCAAAACAAGTCACGGGGCTCGAACCCGTGACCACTAGCTACAAACTCCAGGCCCTCACCAGTAGGCTGATGCTTACTTTTGGTTAAATGTTACTAACTATACATATATATATATATATGTTTTAACTAAGTAGATTTTGGTGCTTTGCCATTGTGACACTCGGTGATTTAGGCTTACTGATTAACCTGCTAGAAACCTTAATTACGTGTTTTTAGTTTAGTATTAGGCTAAATACTTGTAATTACTTGTGACTATTTGTATATTTATGTGAATATACACCTACGTAATTATTTTATACTACGCATACGTAATTAGCTGTAATTACGCAAAATAACCGGACGGAGTCCGACAAACTATACGACGTTGGTGAAAACCTTTCTATAAATAACTTTAATCTATTTTTTTAGAAGTTAGTTATCATTATTTATTATTTTGTTAAAATAATACACGAAAAACCTAGACGTTTCGATTAAAACGTCTCAAACAAAACGAAAATGCGCAAACTGAACCCGACAACCAAACGAAACCCTAATTAATATTTTGACAACTCAAAATAAATTATTTTTATAATACTTGAATGGAAAAACATATCAAATATATCGTTAATTAAAACGACACAAAATAACATTACACGGTCTAACCGAATAACGAAAATAACGAGTAAACGACCTCCGATCGCAACACAGTCTCAAAACAAGAATTAAATCACCAAAAACCCACCCCATGGGCCCCCAAAAAATCTGCCACCACCCCCTCATCCACTCACCATCCATGCATTTTGAAATCGTGAGAATTCCCTTTTTAGACCACTTAACCCGCATGCAACTCTTACATTCTCTCTCATTTTTCACATACACTCTAACTCACATTTTCTCACAACTCTTCCTTCTCAAAAATTCTGAAGAAAAATCAGCCTTTCTCCACCATACAACCACCCTCCTCACCATCAAAACCACCAATACACCACCAAGAACAACCACCACAAAAATCATCTCCTTGAAAAGCTCTTTGAAGATTTCAACACCACAAGGGTTCCTCACTTACAATCTGCCATTCTTTCCTTATAAACACCATTGTGAGGACTTTTCTTTCATTATTATGCTCTCATTTATATGTATTAATGTTCACTCAACAAGTATATAAATCAAACCATGCTTAAAAATCATTTTCTTAACTCAAAGTTCATGAAAAAGTCTATTTTACTTTCTCACCAGAATATAACACGAAATGGAACCGGTCATAACTCACTCATTTCTTAATGAAATTGGATGTTTTTATAGTCTAAGATCAATTTCAGAAAGTAAGCTTTCCAACCCAGAAAATCTCATATTTTTCTGAGTTCATTTACTATTTTTAATATTTTTTGTTAAATCACATAGATAATCTGTCCTGTTAAGTCAGAAAGTTTATTCTTGTTGTTTTGGCCATATCCAGGGCTACACACCTCCAAATGACTTGAAACCAGCGCTAAAATCGTATAAATTTTGTTATCTACAAAAGTTGTACTGATATCTTTTTCTTGAAAACTTGTATATTTTTTCCAAAAACAAGATCTTCATGCATGTGTCCAGATTGGTCAACTGTTGGACCTCAGAGGACACATGCAATTTTGATAAATACTTAAACTACTTTAAAATTCATAGAAAAATTACTGAAAGTGTTTAACATGTGGGGGAATAACTGGTATTATTCTTGAATATAATTTTGGAATAGAAGTATTTTTAATAAATACAATAATGAGATGTATTTTCTGGAAATGGTAAAAAGTGGACTGATTTTGATAGCTTTTAAAAACCGACACCTATGGACCTACTATAAAGAGAAAGACTAACTTTTTGTGATCTATGAACATAACTAAGGGTTGGGTAAAAGTTTTGGGTCAAACCAAATAGGTTTGACCAAGTCAACAAAAACGGGACTCGGTTCCTAAAAACAACAAACTTACTATTTTTGGCAAAATGGTAACAAAATAGGGTTGGGTGAGTTTGCTAATGACTTTGACCAACTTTGACCAGGTTTGACCAACTTTGACCATCTTTGACGAACGAGTTGACCAATTTTGACTTACGGTTTAAGGTTTTTACGAACTAAATAATCTGTTTGCAACATACGATATGTACTAATAAATAATATACAACAAAACAAACTTAATAATAATGTCTAAATGAATTATTATTACAAACTTTCACCAACGGGTCATACACGTATTTAATAAACAAACTTGAACAACTTACTTGGACATACTAGTTGAGTGAACTAGCTTTAGGTGGACATAAACCCCCCACCTACCCGATTGGCTTATGTGGGCATACCCCCCCCCCCCCCACACACACACACACTTATACAATCACTATAGATGGTCTTTTGAGACATCTACTTACCCAACCTTATACGTTTAGGACGTTAGAAGGTTGCGCTTTGGACTTTGCTTGCTATTTGATTATTGCTTTCTACTTGCTAACCTAAGGTGAGTTTCATAGCCCATTTTTACTTGTTTTAACTAATTTGGGGGAGAATACATACACACATGTTTTATACAACTGTCTTTATACATGCTTTATACAACTGTTGTTATGCAACTGTTTTTATACAACTGTTTATAAACAATGGATAACAAAGGAAAACAAAGGAAACAAGGATAACGCATGAGTGAGACCATAATCCAACAAAGCCCTCGCACATCGTAGTTCGTTAATTTTGAAGCGTGAATATTATTGGATAGATCTATCGGGGATTGACACCCCCGTCCGGGTTAGTCGCGCTAACCTGTCAAACGGACGTATTAATATTTGTTTAAACGAGTGTTCCGAATTAGACACTTGTCGAGGCAACAACAAGGGTTAAGCTTCGAACTATGATCTCATGACGCAAAGGATAACAAATGAAAAAAAAGGATCACAAAAGATAACAAAGGTTAACAAAGGATAACATGATACTTTTTACAACTGTTTTCGCATTCGTGCAATGCAAAAGAAATCGTGTGTTTCATACTTATGTTTTCAGCTGTTTAAACCTATGAACTCACAAACTTTATGTTTACCCTTTTAGTATGTATTCTCAGGTTTACAGACGCAGTAGGACTGTCACACCCCGCCAAACGGTAATTAGAATCAAACAATATAATAATATGCGGAAGCCTTGTGACGTGGCGGGGCTGCGAACAGTTAAATCCAACCAAACAACATGCATATATACTCAGAGCATATGGTTATCGCACAACTTTATTTATCAAGGATGCCCAGTTTGACAGTTGTTACAAAAATAGTACGACTATGTAAGTCATATCAGTAATAGTAGAATTTAAAACATTTAGTTTTACAATACATAAGTTTAATACAAGATTTCGTAAGTATGACTGCAGTGTTTGCAGTTATACTGAGGAAATCCTTCAAAGCGGTCCCAAAAGTATGTGGCATCCTAAGTAGTCCAGGGTTGTCCATCCTGAATGCATGCGATTACTTACCAAGCTAATTTCCTGAAAAATATAGAGAAAGTCGTCAACAAATATGTTGAGTGAATTTACAGGTTTGTATGTGTATGTGGTTAGTTAAACCAAGTTTGTATAAATGATTCGTTATTCATTTATAAAAATACAGGTTATGTAGGGTTGTTACCCTTAAAACATATGACTGGTTGTCTACCAGTATAAAATAAGTTGCCGGTATGTTTTCCGGTATTAAACAGTTGTAGGATTCGTTCTTCCTACAAGTATGTAACTGGTTGTTTACCAGTATAAATAAGTTGCCGGTATGTTTTCCGGTGTTTAACAATTGTAGGATTCGTTCTTCCTAAAAGTATGTAACTGGTTGTTTACTAGTATAAATAAGTTGCCGGTATGTTTTCCGGTGTTTAACAGTTGTAGGATTCGTTCTTCCTAAAAGTATGTAACTGGTTGTTTACCAGTATAAATAAGTTGCCGGTATGTTTTCCGGTGTTTAACAGTTATAGGATTCGTTCTTCCTAAAAGTATGTAACTGGTTGTTTACCAGTATAAATAAGTTGCCGGTATGTTTTCCGGTGTTTAACAATTGTAGATTCGTTCTTCCTAAAAGTATGTGGGAATTTGCTTAGATTATGATCCCCTGAAAGGTGAGCTAAACCTCGCAGGTTAAAGTAACGTGACCTAACCCTATAACCAAACCACAACCAGAACTTATGTTGTTTGCCTGAACGGACATTTAAGTATACGATCCACCGTAGGAGGGTCGTCACGGCAATAGTACTATTCGTATACTCAGTGGCTAGAGTCACCTAGCTAATGGTTACAGTAGCATGTCATGAGGTCTTTTCATGCACACATTCCAAGTCTAGGTCCGTACTAGGATACTTTGTCTAATTCCTAAAACAGTTGTGGAAATGTTATTCCATAAACAAGCAGTTTGTATAAAATCAATAAAGCATTTATAGTTTGATTGCATGTGTTGGCATGCAATTTCTATGTTTAACACCCCTGTGTTTAAAAGCAGAAAACATTTAAAAATAGGGGCTATAAACTCACTGTGGTTTGCTCGGTATGAATGCTAGCAGCCGACAGATAAACGCCCAAGGTATGTTAACCTATGTACAATAAATGTATTAACATAAGTACGTTTAATTTGTTTAATCAACTTATGTTAACGGTTTGTTGGTTTGAAGAAATTGTTGATTTCTTAATAATGTTAGTCGTTGAATTTGTTGGTGACATTGTGTTGAAATATTATTTCGTCTCCATTGTTCATATATTTGTTCTATATATGTATGCATAGGTAAATATACTTATTGTATGAAATTGGGCGTCACTTCGATGAAGTGTCGCTAGATAGTGACGGGTCACTTGTCACTTATGGTCAATGACGCTAGTATTTGGGTTTCCGTGTTCAAGGCGTCACTTAGGTCTGATCAGTTTTGGTCAAACTACAAGTTGTACAAAAGTCAATGAAAGTCAACTCACTGGTCAAAGTTGGTCAAAGTTGCTGATCAAAGCTGGTCAAATCGCTGGTCAAGTTGGTCAACTCGCTGGTCAAGGTTGCTGGTCAACTCGCTGGTTAAAGCTGGTCAACTCGCTGGTCAAGTTGCTGGTCAAAGCTGGTCAACTTGCTTGTCAAGTTGCTGTTCGACTCGCTGGTCAAGTAGTTGGTCAAAGCTGGTCAACTTGCTGGTCGACTCGCTGGTCAAGTAGCTGGTCAACTCGCTGGTCAAGTAGCTGGTCAAAGCTGGTCAACTTGCTGGTCAAGGTTGCTTGTCAAGTTGCTGGTCGACTCGCTGGTCAAGGTTGCTGAAGGGGTCACTGTCTTAAGGGGTCAGTGACTTAAGTGGTTGGTCGCTGAAGGTGTCAGTGACTTAAGGGTCAGTGACATAAGAGGTCAGTGACTTAAGTGGTTGGTCGCTGAAGGGTCAGCGATTAAAAGTTGTGTCATGAAAGGGTCAGTGACTTAAGAGTTCAGTGACTAAAGTGGTCAGCGACTCATACGGTCAGCGGCAAATTTTAAATAAATTCGAAGTGTGGTCTGATTTGGTACAAAACAGACATATGTTCAAGAATCGAGTTATACACGAAAATACGGACATTTCTGGAAATGGTCAAAGAAGAACTTTTGTAGAGGACAAAAATATCAAACTTTTCCAAATGGTCTCAAGTGTTTTCGTTACTCGTACAAATTTTATACAATTTTTATACCGAGATGTTAAAATCTGTCCAAAATTTATATGTCACTAAGGTTATGTTTTACCTAGTTTTTGTTAAGTTTTCATACATGATCCTTCAAGATATGAACTTATAACCAGTTTAAGAGTTAAAAACAAACAAGATTAGTGAAAGTTTAAGTGTTCTTACAAAGTAGTTTAATGAAGGAATCAAAGGAGGTGATGATGATGATGATGTTGCTGTTTGTTCCTTGCTGTTGATCTTCTCCCTTTCTGTAAATGATTTAATGATGATGATATTGGTGGTGCTGCTTGTTGCTTCGGTTTTTGTTTGGGTTCTTCCAGCTCAAGAAAAAAAAGAAGATGATAGATGATTTTTATGTGGTGTGTGTGTGTGTGTAGAAAGATCACAGAAGAATGGCAGGTGAGAGTATTATATTCCAAACGAGTATGGCTAGTAACAGATACTGCCCCCTCAATTATTTGAGGTTGGTGATCAAATGGGGAGAGAGAGTATGTATCTGTTTAAAAGTCAAAGGGAGGCATGGCTCGGTAAGAGTTGTGTCTCCCAGATATTTTAGTTTGTGTTAATATTATAGGTTTTTAACCCGTTAGTTTCGTGTACGGGTCCAATTGTGTGTCAATTTTTGTTCAAATTTCTAAATTGTAATTTGAGGTAACTCCCCAAATACTTTATTATGAATAACGAAAATAATACTTTTATTATTTTCGACCTTTGGGTACGTTTTAAAATTGTTTCTGTTCGAATTATAATACGTTTTATGCAAAACGTATATTTAATTCGTTTTATCTATATATTATAGATATAACAGTACTCGTAATTAATAATAGAATTATTAATTATATTGTGTCAACAACTTTTGTTATATTTTTATGTCGGGTTTGTTCCGATACATTTGTACGCGATTATTATTATTAATCACATATTAAGTAATACTTTTTGTTTAAAAGTATTGGGCTGCTAGGCTTACATCACATCAAAAGTTTTGTTTTAAACTTAATCAGGAAATTAACGTAAGAATGCACATGCTTAATTGTTAATCAGTACCTAATTTGGAGAGTTGTCACAAGGACTACCCACAGGAATCAAGACAGTATGATGCTTTTGGATAGCTTAGTTCGAGTCGCATTAATTTCAAACATCAAGGATTTTGAATTGCATTTATTATATTACTAGTTATAATTATGTAATTCTACTTTTATTATGCGAACTCTAAATACTTTTGTAAGCTTTTGAATTATTGTAATGTAACTATTTTCAAACGTCTCATATAGAGGTCGTTTGCTTTAATATTGGTGTTATGATATTTGATTTGGTCGGCGCCCTCGCGACACCTCATACTTCCGCTGCCACGTGTTTTGGGGGTGCGACAGCCATCGATCCATCATCTCACAGAAAAGTTTTTAATCCTATTCCTTTTTACCAACAAGTTTCTAATTCGTATTCTTTGGGCATAACAGTTTATATAACTCGAATGTATGATGATATAAGCTTTATAAACTTGAAATAAATTTAGAGAATAATGGAAGTTGCTCACGGTGGTGATGGGAGCCGAGGTGATGGTGGTGAGCACTGCTGCGACCTGCTACTGCTCGTTGGTGGTGGTGATGCTCGGCGATGGTGGTGTCCGGTCGGTGGTGGTGCCGAGAGTGAGGAAAAGACAGTGACCGATTGATGATGATGATGGACAAAAGTGATGATGATAATT
Organism: Pseudognaphalium luteoalbum; assembly: GCA_963422505.1. Taxonomy (NCBI): domain Eukaryota; kingdom Viridiplantae; phylum Streptophyta; class Magnoliopsida; order Asterales; family Asteraceae; genus Pseudognaphalium; species Pseudognaphalium luteoalbum. The sequence continues at coordinate 80,479,507 of OY730198.1, forward strand.
TGGTTGATGTTGTTACACTTGATGTTAATCTTGCTGTTTAATTTAGAGAAATTTGAGAGAGATTGAGAGAAAAGATTGAAGAAGAAGATGAGAAATGGAAATGAAGGAGACAGAGGAATTATTGGATCGACTTATTATTGGAGTTGGTTGGTGACCGACTTCAATTATTGTGGGTATTTTACCCGTGTTTGTGTACCCGATCATATTGTAATACAATGTTTTTAAACTATAAATCATATCGTATACATTTTTAATTGAATTATTTTTTTATAAAAATACTTTTAATAGGCTATAAAATTATGTCTTTGTTTTACTTTGAACTTACGGATAGTTTTCTGTGTTCAAAATGTATTTAAATTTCTAACGGAGTAAATAATTATTATTATAACAATAATATTTCAGTTGGAGATGTTTTGTACTAACTTTTGTTTAAAAGTTTTCGGGTGCTTTCATATTGAATATACGCGATTATTAAATAATCTTTTAACGTTATATATGTATATATATATATATATATTATCCGAATACTTTCGTTTTAATACGTACCAAGTACGAATGATTAAGGTTTAAATTAGGAGCTAATTTAGCCGCTTTTTTGACCGGGTGTCACAGTTTACTTAACTATTATGGCAATAACTATTTGTGAACGTATTGGTTTTAACAACTGTGCTTACAAACTTGATTCAACTATTGCAAACATAAATTATGTGAATTCACTCAACCTCGTTGTTGACTTTTACTATTTTTTCAGGGAATTAGCTACATGTAAGACATCCTGCACACATGGAACATAGGCGACCCACGAAGGAATAGGATGCCAACTTTTGACAACTGGATTTCTTTTGTATAACTAAAGTGATTTTAGTCATATTTACGAAATCTACTTTTGTAAACTTAATAACTTTTACATTTGTACGATTTGACAAATCGTAAACTTTGTAAGTATTACATTTGGCATTTTAATATATTATGTTCTGTAGTAATTGATAAGCATCAAATAGATAGTATATTTTATAGTAATTTATCCCTATATTTATATACATTTTAGTGCATTTATATGATTTTAGATACTTATTTTGTTAATATTTGCATAGATGTATTTTAAAGTGGAGATTGAAGAAAATGAACGAAAACAAGGCAAAGATTGAAAAAAAAAAAGATTAAATGAAGACTCGAAGAAAATGTAGCTTAAACCTTGAAGAAATGAAGAAGATGGCTCAAAAGTGGAGTGATAACATCAATTAAGTGTTTTAAATGAAGCTTGGATGAAAGAAGCGGAAATTCGATCAAAAGCTGAAGAAAAGTGTAAATACTGAATTTTCTGCGCGCTGTTAGTATTTTGACCATAACTCTCTCATACGGAGTCCAAATGAGTTGATTCAAGCGGCCAAATTTAGCTAACACATAGGGCTACAGCATATCAAAAATTCAGATTATTTGGATAAAAACTCAACCACCGGTTGAGCCTTTCAACCGGCGGTTGGAACTGAAAATCTGGAATATTCGGGAAACGAAAAGTTTGACTTGGAGACAAAGTAACCAACCGCCGGTTGGACCTTTCAACCGCCGGTTGGGACCGACTTTCAGCTATTATAAATAGAAAACACATTCCAGCTTCGAAATATATCCCAATAACCTTAATAATTCGTAGGTTACGAATTATTAACCCCAAATTCGACTAGAAACACTTTCTAGGGGTTTTAGGAGCAATTTAGAGTTGCGGGTTCGCAAGGGTTTGTCTATGATCAAGCGTACGGATCGTGGTTAACGGTTTTGGTTTGCGTATCTTATTCTTTATTTAATTTTGAATGTGTTTTATTATTGAATATTGATTATGATTATGTTTAACTTAATTATGAACTAATATTTATTGTATTTGCTTAGATTTATATTATTGTTGGAACTATATTATTGAATATTATTATGCAAGAATTATGTGTTATATTATGTTAATGATCATAATTAACTGATTTTATAGATAAACTTCACTAATCTTTTGGGTTTTTAAATTAAGTGATTATGTTTCATTAGATGTTAAGTAGCATTATAATTCAACCGACCCTGGAATTGCATCAATAATATGTTGATAGATCTTAATAAATAGTGATACTTTACATAACCTTTGACTGTATTGCTATATGAGAATTGTCATAACCTTTGAGGTTTTCTACATTAGTAAATCATAATAATAATAACCAACAATAAATAATCTAAGTAAATACATATTTATCTCTAATTGTCTACTATCCTTAGTTAATTGTTTTCTATTGAATTGGTTATAATTTAGTATTCTTAAATACGTTCATACGGAACTAAAACGTATCCCCCTTATCTGTATATTGTATATTTTAATTGAATTATAAATTCTATTTTATTTATAACCACCATTCCCAGTGTTCGACTCGGACTTACTTAAAAGCTATATTATACGAACGGGTTATTCTTGCCTGGCTTGTGTGATATTATTATTTAAGTATTCCCATTTATTAAAACTTGTTATTTTAAACTCTAATCACACGACATCAAGTTTTTGGCGCCGCTGCCGGGGAATGGTTGCGTTTATTTAATTTGGAATTTATAGTTTTTCTTTCTTTTATTTTTATCCTGTAAAAATTTCTGTACATTGCAAAACCAATATAAATATCGGCTCACCCATTGAGAATACTGACAAAAACAAAGGTATAAGGAGAGTAAAGCCCTACCTCATTGATTTATCATATAAGAGGTAAGGTGCTTCTCAAAAGAGATAGGTTTTTAATACGCTTCGCGCTGACCTATTTCTCCGCTTTTGTGTACAATTAATGGAGCTACCGAGATCTGTTGACTAGCTTTGTAAAAGAATTTTTATTGGAATATTTTTTTTTTAGTTAGATTTTATTTTATTTTCTACTCTTTTTCTTTTTCTTTTATTCTGACAGGTATGTACCACCGTAGGAATAATATTCCTGTGATTTATCAAAATGCGAGAAACTATCATATGAATGAAGATATGATGACTATTGATGAAGAGGAGGATATGCATCGAGCTTTTGATAGGATAGAGGCATTAATTTCGAAAGCTATTCAAGATATTGAAATTTCAATGAAGCGTAAGGAAGAATTTTGGAATAAAGATCCAATTGTGAAGGATATGGAAAGCGATAAGGTGGAAAATTTTGACAAATCCGGAGATGAAGGATGTGAACCTAATGTAAATTTGGAAGAGATAATGAGTCGGATGTCGACTAGAAATATGCGAATGGAAAAAAAACGAAGCAATTCTAGATAGTCAAAGTGATTCCCTTCAACGAATTGCGAAATTGTCAAAAGAAATAGAAAGCACACTTAAAGAGAATCTTAGCAAAATCGAGATTGAAGGACACGAGACAAATGAAAAACCAAATTTCAACAATTATACGCCTTCATCTTCAACAACTATACGCCTCCATCTTCTTACCCAAAATCGAGATTGAAGGACACGAGACAAATGAACGTTCGGTTAAATGTTCGTTTATTAACTAACAGTTTAATTATATTTTTACATATTTGTATATCTTATTTTGATTTAAGCTAAATTGTAAATATAATATTATTAAATATTTAAATACTTTCATTCAATAATATTAAATATCTATGCATTTTTACCTCACATTTCCCTCTCATATTTACCTCCACTAATTCCAGATCTATTGCTTACCTACGATAGGACCAATAAAATGAGTTTATCTTCATATTGTGATCGTTTTGTAATGTTAAATATGCATTGGAAAGTTTCAAGTTCTATAGTTTACATGTGTAGATGTGTATGTAGATGTTCATTTATGTTTGTTGATGTTCGTTTCAAGTATTAACGAAGTAATGCGTTAAATTATGTGTTTGTTCGTGTATGTTCGTGAACAAACAAATTTTTTTAATGAACGAACATGAACAACAAAATCCGTTCGTGTTCGTTCGTTTGTTCGTCAAAACCTTAATGATCGAACATGAACAGACTCCGTTCGTGTTCGCTCGGTTCATTTACAGGCCTAATGGTGATATTTGATATTTTAGTTCACGAATAGTATAGTTTATCGAAATTTTTAAAAGTGTGTGGATAGTTTAAAATAAAATGGACACTACCATAGTACCATGTGTTTCTATTACCTACTTTTCCAAATCTAACTCAGGCCTTTTAAAACGATCCGTGTTATAACTTATTGGCCCAAAAAAATAGCCCAACTTCCCCCAAATCTTTTTCCGTCAGCTTACAAAATTTCTGGTGTGCGTTCATTTGTTCTAAGACCCAATTAAATTACCTTGTAATAATTAAACTGGAACAGATTTATAATATGGAGCGAGCTTCACATCAGAATGAAAAAAATTGTTAGAATAGAGCAACAAATAAAGAATGTGATATGTGTCGTAAAACCCAATTTTTTTCACGTTTTTAAAAATCAAATTTATCACAAACGGTAGTCGAAAAGTTATAAAAACATAAAAAACATCTTTTCTTCTTCGATTTGACATCTCACAATCTAATACTTTCGACGACTTTTTTTTAGGTTTTACAAATTGTTCAAAATTAGTAACACATGTGTTACTAGCTTGTATCACATGTGTCACTCGCTAGTAACACATGTGTTAGTGATTTTCAAAACCCACCGAAAAATGAAAAAGAAATTCGTTGAAAGTAAACCTTGTCATATCTCTAATCGAAGAGAATAAATCGCTAATTTTTATGGTGCAATTTTTGTGATTTTTCGACTTACCGTATGAGAGATATTAAATTTTTAAAAATGTGGAGAAAGTGAGTTTAGTGACACGTATCACATTCCTATTGGTTCTCAAATTCTCATAGAAAATTATTGTACTCATTTGAACATTACTCTTATATAATATGTTCTTATAAAATTATTACGCATGAGACATTACTATAGTTTTCCTTGCCTGGTTCAAACTTGGTCACTAATCTATAAAACATTTTCCATCTCTCCCTTAAAACATAAGGTTATAAGAATGAAAAGTTAGTACCAAGTGTATTTTTATAACATTAAATAAGATTATATATTGTTGAATGAATATATTATAGGGTTTTGTTAATAAGAGCTTTAAGGGCTTTAGTTAAGCTATTCAGGCATGCATAAAACAGTTGTATTTTAATTAAATTCAAGGGGACAAATTGAAAATTCATGAGACAAATTTTGAATATACAAATTCTTATGCATATAAAAAGAAACCCTTAGGGCTCTTTTTATCAATTTCCTATATTATATTGAAGTACTAAAGAAAGTTTTGTTTGAGAAACTTAGTAGTTACAAATTATTCTAACACATCAAATCAAATATTTTGTAAAAACAATGTTACATATGTTCGACTGTTTGAAGTCCTAAATAACTGACATGTGACTCACATCCATTACATTCAATATTTATTTCCGGCAATTAACTTGTTAAAGATACACACTTGTTTCAATGATTCAAAAACTGAATTATAGAAAGTTAGTGTTGGGATTTGATTTGTTTGTAGTAACATCTTTTTTTCTCTTTCTGTCAAAATGATTTTTTTACTCACATGTACTATTCTTTTTAAGTTTTAGGGGTGCGCGCTAGTTTAAAATTTCATACAGCCAATCAAAATTAACGGCCGGTGTAACCTAGCAAAAAAAATCTGGTGAGCGAACATTATCAAAGATATTTTAGTCATTTCAAGCACAGAAAATACTAAGCATATAATAATTTTTGAATTTTCAAATGTCTATGCATGTATTTAAGTACTGAAATTGACGGTGAAAATGTGTGTAAAGTTAAGGACCATTGATACAATTTCTTCTCTAATTCAAATACCTTACGGAGTAATATATTACTGGAATATCTTGGAAGTTCTAAAAGGTGAACGATTTTTATGCGGCATGTAAATCTGAATATGTAATTTTTTGTTCATTTATATCTTCACTTAATAAAGCTTCTCATCTCATGATTTAATTGTCAAATACCAATAAATAATAGAGTTTTGCAAATAAAACCTTGAGGGTTTTCATTAGCATGCATATATTACGTGTATTATAAATTAAAATTGAGGGTCTATTTAAATTCATGAGGAGAGATAGAGAGTTATTTATTTATTTTGTACAACTTCTAAAGCATGTTTTAAATGTTTAAAAAGAGCCCTAAGGACTTTATTTAGCAAAATCCTAAATAATAAACTGAATTACAATTCGCAACAACAGTATTCCCCTATTACCCATAATGTTTTATATTAATTTTTATCATTGTGGTCATTTCAAGAATTCTTGGTTCATTCAATCTGGGAGTCAGATGTTTTTGCTATTTACATTTAATCAAGATTCATCCTTACAGAAAATATGCTAACGTGATTCTTTCATCCATTTTTAACTTTTTTTTCCAGTCCGACTTTACGCTAGGATCTATATGTTTGTGTTAGCAACGGAGCTAAAGACAACCATTATTATATGGTGTAGGATTAGAGTGTCGGTCAACTGCATTTTGAAGGAACGGAATTGAAGACAATCTCAACCGTTGATTTTCAAGCTCAATTACCATGATTTGCGACACCGTATCTTACATAAAATGCAGTGTTCTTAATATACAATCAATATAAGCCGTTGATCACACAAATCAAACGACTGAGTTCACATGCCCCTCATTCTCTACAAAATGCAATATCCTTCCGGATTCAGAACCTTACCCGAGAATATAATTGCACGTGTTAATACAATGATTAATCTACTTTGATAATCAATTGCTAATTTCTCAATATTATTATGTTGATGACTTGATGTACAAATAATTATGCATACATGTAATAATTACAAACTTCCACAAAAAGTCAGGTATGCGAGCCTTTTAGAATCATTTAAATTTTGAAAAAAGATTTTAAGAACTTTCCGAATACATAGAGGCTACGGCTACCAAAGTGTTTAAAAAAGTCAAGGGGTAAGCTCGATTTTTAACACAAATATTCCATTAGAAACATCCATTGATTGTTTTAATGGTCACTCTTTTCAATTTTATTAGTTTAAAAAAGACATTGATCTCGACCATTCTTGTCTTGTTTTGTTTGTCATCTTCATTAAATGTTACAAGAAATCTTGGAGTTTGCAGCTTCTTTTATAGATGTTTGAAATATATAAATATAGGGATGATATATATTAGTTTCATGCATTTTGATATATTATTAATGCTTTTGTAGAATTTAATTTTTAACCGTTTTTTATTAGTACTTTTCTTTTAATTTACTTATTATTCATCTTCATTTTAGCTATGTGTTGATTATTCATCTAAGATGATATCATCTAGTTGCTTAGATTTATCATTGTTAGCACAATGTGTGGAATCTAAAATATATATTGTAGAAGATATTATAAGTCAGTGATAGTCGTATGTTCATCTAACATGACTTCGCATATTAACCAAACTTCGCACTATGAGTAATTAGTCATTATTCTAATTTGAGTTTTTTGTTTGCGATTTATGTATCCGATAAGTCATCGTATTCTAATTTTAAAAATTAACATATGATTTGATGATATTAATAATGGATAACATGATTGGATTAGAATATTTTGTTTGGCAACAACATGGACTTAAGAAACTCATGAAATCATCTTTTACTAATATATATGGTGACAAAAGTAATTTCTTCTACTTCAAAAGCAAATAATGTACACCATTTACTTCTGATCAAACAAGTTAGAATGAATAGGTCATCAACTAATGACATAGTAGCGGCAAGGATTTAACGTTGTATGTATCGAACGTTCTTGGTTTCTTCGGCGTCACCTTTTGTGTACCTTCTACCATTTTTGTCCCTCGTATCTCATGCAGTGCTGTATTTTTCACATGTCGAGACAACTTATAAACCCTCAAGTCATCATTTAGGAAAATCTTCAAGTGTTTTTGGTTGATGGATGGTAAAAGCTGAGTGTTTCCGGCTTGATGTATTCTTGTCGTAACCATAGATAGCTTGGTGAGGTCAAGAACACTCCAAATCTTCGTTTGCTGTTCTTCGTTTAAATTCCGGTGCACCTATCGAATAGAAGTTACACATACCGGCCATTAACTTTTATGCATTTCTAAATTGGGTTTTTTGCCGAAAAAATGAATCAATAGTTGAGTTTTTTGCATTTTCGGATATCAACTAATTTCTTTGCCGAAAAATGAACCACTAATTTAAAATCGATCATTTTCGTGTATATGCTAGCATTTGAAACGGTCGCCGAGGATTATATAGCAATTCAAACACTTATGATCCATTCAAAATACATCTTTAAGAAAAAATCTTCAGCTGTATAATCCTCGGCGACCGTTTCAAATGTTAGCATATACACGAAAATGATCGATTTTAAATTAGTGGTTCATTTTTAAAGAAAAAAAATTAGTTGATACCCGACAATGCAAAAAACTGAACTATTGATTCATTTTTTGACAAAAAACCCTTCTAAATTTTTTGAGTTTTTGTTGGTAAAGTAGGTTGATCATCTAATTAAACTAGCATTTAACACTAAAAAAGTTTTCAATAAATTGTTCCCTTTATGCAAAATGTCAAGAAAATTAATATGTTAATCATGTAGACCTTTTTACACTAAAAAGGTCCAAATTAATTGTTCACATTAGGCAAATTTGTCAAACTGTAAACAAAAATATTATGTATATGTCTATCCTGAATAAATATTAATGTCGTTATATATAACTTTAAGTTAGTGAGCTTTGAAAATCGTTACTAAAGTCATCAAATTTTCATAATTACTATAAAAGCCATTCAACTTTAAGTTGTTAAGATTTTGTAAACAAAAGAAAAATGATAAATTAACCACATTCATCGTGTTTCTATCGTTGCACGAATGTTAAGTTATCCCTTATAATGCAAATAATAAGATAACACCAGTGCTACTATATAGAAGTGTTAAGTTGTACCTCAAGGTACAAGCGATTTGCATGGTAGAGTCTGTCATGGGATTCTCTTGAATACTCTGGCAAGGCCATGGCTAATGCCAAAAACTTGGAAGGTTTTAACAAAGGATCAGGAGCCACTTCTAACAACAACAAATCCACCAAGAACGCGACTTTCTTCACACGGTGCACAAAAAATCCGTTAATTCTTCTTTCGAGTAGAAAGATTTTGATTAGCCTTAGAGTCAAATCGACATCAAATGCACCTTTTTTCTTTCCACGAACAAGCAAATCATTGATCATAAACTCGTCTAGTCTTGATCCAAGCAAATGTTCTATTTTCGACCTTTCACATTTTCTTAAATTCAAACTTAAGCTCATTCCAAAAGCATCTAGTAATGATCTACACGAAAATGCGCTACCATTGAGCAAACTCAATAGACTGATGTTAGTTTCTGAGACTTTGCATTTTTGATCATGTGAAGAACATAACACAAACTTCGATTTTTGGTAATGGAAGATGAATGAACATATTCTAGGGTGGTCAAAGTGTAGCAAAATCATTGACCTTATTAGGACTTTAAATAAATCAATGTTCAAAAAAGAAAGATCATCAAACTTCCAATAATCTAGACAAGTATTGGATCTTGAACTTTTTAGACTATTATCACTTGACGAAAACAAATAACCAGAGCTATTTGAGGATGAAGGACATGAACTTGACACATAGCTAGGATGAGTTAAGTTTCCTAAAAGGGATTTTAATATATCTTGAAGATTATGAAAATTGTTCATGTAAGGGAATAATATTTGGCATTGTTTTAAACCTTTTATAAATTCGGACCATGTATAAGAATGGATGCTCTCAAGGTACAACTCGGTTTGCATGATTAAAGTAGTGATTTCCATGAAAGTACTACCACTATGAAGCAAGAAAATGTTGGAAGGTGTTATGTCAATGGTGCCATTGTTGTAACAAAAGCTTGTAATGAGCTCAAAACTCGTTGCGCCACCTGGGAAATCGTCGAATACCAGTTTCGCATTGCAGGTGAGCTTTGAGAGCAATTTGCTTACTCGTTTCGAATAGGATGCAAGAATTTTCTGCAAACAAAATGATAGTTTTAGTATATTTATATAGTTAATAGTTCACTAGTGAAGTTAATCTGTAAGATGGGAAGGGCTAATAAAAACTTATACTACCATCTTTTTAATACTCTTGAGTGAATTCAACTTAAAAGATGTTGACTTTTACTCATTTTGGACATGGGTCAAAACACAAAGCCAAAACAAGAGCAGAAAACTCTGTTTATAGCAACAACACAAACACCAGAGCAGAAGATAAATAAATAAGAGTAAATACTAAATTGAAACCAAGAAGAAGGTGTATCATGGGTCAGACAAAAAAGTCAAAATTAGAGCAGATTGACTCTGTTCATATGAGATTACAAAAAAACTACACAAACACTAGTAATTACCTTATCAACAAAGAAAATGTGTTCACCATTGATATGTACTTCAAGATTACAACACATATCTAAAGAATGTGAAAGTTTAGATTTTGATGGAAGAATCTTGATGGGGTATTCAAGAATCAAAATGGGTTTGAATCAGAACACTTAATAGGTGAGTATGGGTGTTTGTTTGATGTAGAAGTGAATGAGAGCACAGGGGAGGAATGTAAAAGCAGGGTCACTTGCAAACAATGAGAAGAATCCAGCTTCATTTATTAGGGTGCATTCAAGTTTTGATTTTTGAACACCATTTGGACCCCTCCACTGTTATGTTGTTCTCTCTTTCTAATCAACCAAACTATAATAAACAATATTATAATAATTATAATCAATTATAATATCAAATATTTAAGAACTACTAGTTTTTAAAAGTGATTATGTACAAGCTGTGTCATCGTTTTTTGTCTCGAGATATTAAGGCTGCGTTTAGTTACGAGAAGAATATTAGTTATTTTTCGTTTTTCATTTTTCTAGGAAATTAATAGTGTTTTCCTTCTATAAATGACAATGAAGATTTAGAAACTGCGTTCAAATGTAAGGGATGTAATTTTTTCTTTTACCCCAAGAATTAGTAGAGATATAAATCTTAGACAACTATATAAATATAAATTAGTTTTAAAACTCGAATCTAAATATTTTTTATAATTTTCTTAGAAAAGATTTCTACAAAAATGTAAGAGTTTTTCACAAATAAGCACGTACTAAGTATAATATGATAATAAATAGTAAACATTTACCGTAAGGGCTTATGTGTTTAAGTAAACTTTTTTAGTTTACAAAAATACATACTAACACTCTATTCTCTTTAATTTATAAAAAGGCTTAATTCGAATATTGATATTTGAATTTGGAAGTATTTGGTTACATTTCTAAATTATTATCAAGTTATTATAAAATTTTATTATCATAATATTCTTTTGTAAAAACACGTATACATAGGGTTAATTTCATCTATATCCTTGCTAAAGAAGTACCACGTAGTCCCCCGCCTTCTACTCACTTGGTTGAGTACTTGGATTTTATCCAAGAGGTCATGGGTTCAAACTCAGGAGGGGACATCTTAAATTCCATTGGAGTCTTGGTCCAATGGTCAGGGAGTTTTCCATAAGGTTTCTTCCTGGATGTGATGAATTCGAGCCTTGTTGTGAGGGGGACTCCTGCGACGCTATACCCATCCAAGACGTGGAAGAGCAACCCCTTCAGGGCGTCGCCTTGGCTACGAACTCGGGGGGCGGTTACTCTTCAAAAAAATAAAAAAATAATCATAGGGTGGGGTTCAAATGAGAATAGAAATTTGTGTGAGAATAAATGAAACAATATTACCGTGCCATGTGTACAAAGAGAATGTTCCACATGTACAAAACTTATTTACCCCCAACATTAATTATTTCACAAACGATAAATCGAAAAATTATGAAATGACACCATAAAACGTTTTCTACTTTTCGATTTGCCGTCCATTAAGGCATACTTTCGACGAGTTTTTTTCCATCTTTGTTGGTGGGTTTCACATTTACTAACACACGTGTTAAAGTGTTGCGTTTAGGGTTTGGGGTTTAGGGGTTAGGGTTGGGTTATTTGAGGGACGTCAAATCGAAGAGGAGAAACGCTGAACTTTATGATGCAATCTTTATGATTTTTCGACTTACCGTTTGTGAAAAATGTGGGAGAAATGAGTATTTGATAAAAATGGGTGATTGAGATTGATTCTCATATTCTCATATTCTCATTCAAAATTGATGTATTCATTTCGTCATTTGAACTCTACTCTAATATCATATTATCCTTACAAACTTCAAAATTACATCAATAACATCCAATTTATTTTTGACTAAATAGTACATTGCTTTTTGCCGGCAATTATGGTAGCTAGTGTGGTTTGGTTTCTTACCAAAATAAATCAACGTTTCAAGACGAGTTTTGTGTTGACTTTTTATGGCAACGTTTGGCAAAGGTATTACTTTCTTATTTAATTTTAATTATTTATTTTACATTTTGAGAAATATACGTAAAGACAATTATTCATAACCGATTTGGTATTAAGTCTCTTAATCGAATTGTAAATCATTTATCAGAAGGGGAAATCAGTTTGCGGATTTAGGCTAGTTTTTACGTATGTGTGTAGGTTTGTACCTATGTTGATTTATGTTTTAGAGTTTTGATATTCGATTGAAGTTAGTTTCTATGAAGCTTATGACGTTGTTTAGTTTTGGGAGATGTTGGTTTCGTGTTCAAATAAATGATGGAATAGTAAGGTACATATTTTAGTTTAACAAGTATAGAACTATATTTTAAGTATATATTCCACATGACCACATCATCATCATCATTATTGTTGTTGAAATGAAATTGCCAAATAAACATGAAATGTTGTATCATCATCAAGTCATGGCGGAGATGACACACGAACAATCGAGAAAGTGTGGGCCCACTCAATTTTTCTATCTTTTTTTAGGCTTCTATGCCTCTAAGGTAGAGGTGTTAAAAAAACCCGTTTTTAAAACCGACCCGGCGAATATCCGACCCGGTTAAACCGGGGTTTGACCCTACCCGGTTCGGGTTTTTTGAGTACCCGGCGGGTAGAGACCCGGGTAAGGTTTTTTCCTTTCAAAACCGGGTTGAACCCGGGTTCAAACCGGGTCGGGTTGGAAACCCGGTCAAAAACCCGATTGAAAACCCGGAAAAAACCCGAAAATCGGTCAACAACCCGGTCAAATACCCGAGTCGGGTCGGGTCAGGTCGGTCACCAAACCGGTTTCATTTTCGTTGACTAATACCCGGTTCGGGTATCGGGTCGGGTCGGGTATGCCCGATACCCGAATTTGTTCACGGCTACTCTAAGGTATTTGCGCTTCAATTATAGATTGGGCGTTACAGAACAAGTTGGGCTAGTAAATTGGGCTTTAATAAAGAGTTTTTTTATGGTAAGACAAAGTGTAACTTTATAATCTCTTAGTGGGTAAGCTTTGCAAGTTACTAACAATATGATGTTTTTTTATCTCTTACTTAACTTTAGCATATGCTACTATTGAAATAAAATAAACTAACTTTGATACTAATTATTTAGATTGATTAATCCAATAGCTCTTAATTTTATAGTTTTGGTTCAGTTCTTATTTCCTTCTATTACATGATGCATAAACCTTGAATACATAATCCATACACCATAAATTAAGTTGAAGGACTAAAAGCACTGTAAAGATTTTCTCTTCCATTGTTATGAATATAATCAAAAAAATTATGTTTATCACTACAGAATTGGTTTATCACGTTGGATCAAAAGTCAAAACGCAAATGATGATACGATCCACAAATTTTAAAATTTTCTATTGTATGCATTAAGTTTCGAAACGTATTTTATATACATCCGGCTACATACAATAGACGTTTTCTTCTTGTAAGTTACATACATATAATCGATCAACAGACATATTCGAAACTTGATTATACAAAATAGGTTCGTTGTTCACTATGAAGGAATCTTACATAGCATAGATAAAGGAGAATAAAGAAAACTTCGAGACAAAAGATAGCTTTTTAACTCCAAAAAACAGCTAATATTTCACACACCCATATGCAGTTAAACCTCATTCACTCTTCCTTAATTCACTTTATTCAGTATCTATCTTCTTTTTTACACGTTCCAGGTTGTGTCCCTCACCACCACCACAATTGCAACCATCACCGCGACCCATGACGACTGCCTATAAATGCCACCATGTTTCTCTGCAAAGCAACCATCATTTCTTTGACATTTGTTCTTTCTAGTCAAAATTATGGAGATGAAAGGTCAAAACAAGAGTCAATACATGGTCCCTATAGTTTGTTTCTCGATCATTCTTTTCGATCTCATAGCAGGAATCCTTGGCATTCAGGCTGAGGTAGCTCAAAATAAGGTATATTCTACTATTGTATATATTTTGATGTCTTAAAAGCAAATTGTAATTACTTAGCTTACAATGGGTCAACTCAACCCTGACCTGTTATCAGGAGACCCATTGGTCACTTCTTGGGTCAATGGTTAATTGGGTCAGGTCAAGATCTGTTCCATCGACATGCCTACCCCACGCTTCCCATTCAGCTATTATACTACAAGACGGAATATAATTTCACGAATGACTTTTGTCACGTTTTGCAGGTACAAAATTTAACGCTGTGGATCGTTGAATGTAGAGATCCAAGTTACACAGCATTTAAGTTGGGTTCCGCAGCTGCAATACTCTTGGCATTTGCTCATGCAATTGCAAACTTACTTGGTGGCTGCCATTGTGTACAATCCAGAGAAGAGCTTGAAACTGTCACATATAACAAACGTTTAGCTTTTGCATCCCTCGTTCTTTCATGGTACGTACCCATCTCTCCTTTCTATGCTCCCTTAATTTAAATTCACATTTGGTACTAAATTTGTTAAATTTTCGACCTGCAGGATCACTTTTCTCATTGGATTCTGTTTGCTAACAGCAGGAGTTTTGTCGAATTCAAGTTCAAGAAAATCATGTGGAGTTTCACACCATCGATACTTGTCTATTGGTGGTATTGCGTGTTTCATTCATGCGATGTTTGCAGTGTGTTATTACATGTCTGCAACTGCTGTTGATAGAGAAGAAAAGAAGTTGAACCCACCTGGGGTAGTGCATCAATCTGCACCACAGCCATGAGCCACCTGCTCGCCTAATTTCAAACTTTTCAAGAGTTTTAGCCACAATGCAACAACCAGCATAACCATTTCAGATTTTCTTGCTTCTTTAGTTCTTTAATATTTTTTAAAGTTTGCTCTTGGATTCTTAATTTAGTTCATATGTTCATTAATTACATCTGATGTTTTCTGATTTATTGAAGAAAAACCTGTTTTCTTGATCTAAGAGATCATATATAGTAATTATTTTAGATATAGAGAATTAACCCCTAAAAGCTCATAAAGTGGTGAACTAATTAATTTGTCATTTTATACCGAAAATAAATTCGTTTCCTTATATGACATTAGAGTATTAGCCACAAAACCGAATTTGGTCTCTCCAAACTACAATTCCTCAATCCGAAAAACAGTACTCACCCGAGCCATCATTCCTCATAATTGTCTGCCAGTTGCCACCCACCCGATGCGGTGGATGATGGCAGTGGTAAAAGCGCAGATAAGTTTTGTGGTTACGTTATTTATCAGTTTTGATTCACATATAATATTATAGTCCAACAAAAGTTCTTGTCATTTGAAAAAATAACAACATATTTTCATCACATTAACAAACAAACTTTAGGTTAACCGAGCTTTGAAAGAACATCGTTAAGACTAGATACAGCTGCAGCGTAACTCTTCTCTGCATCAGCCGGGCTTTTGATCTTTGCTGCGTGATCCAACTAATCAAAACGAAAAATAATTTTTTGTCAAATTTCAATTTCCAAACACTGAGCTTAAACCATAAAATGAACAATTAGATAACTAAAACTTACATCTGCCATGTTTTGGAAAAGCTTTCCGGTAAGAACCTTAAGTTCTTTCTTTTCTTCCTTTGGTTTTGCGGCAATGATTGTGTTAAGATCAAAACGAAGGTACTCTGACTTCAAACGAAGATCGTTCTGGACATAAGGCCATGCCTTTTTGTCGATGAACTCTTTGACGTTTACTATTTCCTTTGCGGATTCTTTAGCACGAGCTGCAGCTTCTGTTGGTGTCAATGGCTGGAGGAAGAATCGGTTTTTCAATGGCAAATCGAGGTCTCTTGCCTCATCAGAGTTTTCAGTACCGGCTGCAATAACACAATTCCGCATAATGAATAAATCAACTGTCTGTTTTTAGAACTGCAAACATCCTAACTTGCATATTATATACATATTTAACTTTAAAACTGAACCTATTACTAAAAAACCTCATTCCCATCCACTTTTACGCGCCTTTTGACCTCTAAAAAGCACAATAAGTCACAAGTTCCTTACGATATGCAATCCCAAACACAACCTTCTATTAAAACCATGTAAGATATACTATCATTTTATCGTTATCGCTGTATAATACTGTTCGTAAGATACAAACATAAAGCTAATCAAGGCTAAGCGATGACCCTATTATATACACTTTTTTAGTTTTGATGGGCTAATTATGAACATATAAATTGTTAAAGCGTTGAAAATGCATATATAAGAATATAAGATACATTTTTCTAAGTTATGTACATCTAACAATATATTTGTCAAGCCAGTTTGTTAAAAGCAAAAGCCATTGAGAATATTCAATAACATGTTTGATATAAAGGGTAACTAGACAGAAGTTGCTAATCGAAAACTTACGAAGTCCACCCGAAAGCGGTGGAGGAGGGCCCAATTTGATCGGTTTAGCGTCGGCAAGCACAACCTGAACGAACGAACCTGAAGCTAACCCAGTGGCAATGAGCCCAAGCATGGCTCTTCGGCTAGTCTCATTTTCACCCTGTTGGGCTCTAACAATGAGTCCGGTCCGGGCCGCACCAACCCGACCGTTACTAGCAGGTGTCACAGCTAGAGAAGTACCACGTAGTCCAGCCATTGATGCCACAGCTTGAGCCATTTTTCTGTTTTGTTACTTGTGTTTTTTGGTGTATGCAATTTTAAATGAAATGGAGAAAATAATATGTGATGGGCTAAACACCTTATCTTTGAAGTGTAATATTTGGATAATTTGGATATGATTTTAGCCAATGGGCGTTGGAGATTTTGACAACTTGGATTAGGTCTTATATGTCTATTGGAAATTTGACATGTCGATCACAAATAAAATTGGGTCATGTGCCTGGACCCACATAACTAGTTTTGATTAAACAATTTAATAGTATGAGTTATTAATTATTTTAAGAAAAGTAATTATTATAAGAGTAATAATGCTAAAAACTAATCTACTTTCTGATTAGTTGCTTTTTTTCTCTCTCCTGATCTTATCAAATCATTTTTTTAAACTCATCAATCATTTTCCTTACTTCTAAACATAGATATTTGTTTGAAATAAGAAAATAAACTATGTAGGTAATTGACTATCGTCTTCCAAGGTAAGTTTCAATTTTGTTCATAACTAAACATAATTTTCCATTTACCTGCCAAAATAAAATATTTAATCATTTTACCGATAAAACGAAGGTTGCAGTTGTTAAGCTTATGTGCACGAAAATGTAATTATATATGTTCCTGAATTCATAGTGTGTATTTGAGTTTCCATTATGCATAGTGAACTTTTTATTCATTGTTATTGTATGTAATTTTTTGATTTTGATACTTTCATTTGTGTGTCAGCGGTTGAGGTGATACATTAGATCACTACAAATTGTTATGTTACCAAAAAACATATAATAACAATAAATTAAAAGTTCATTAGACAACTCTCAACCACTACTTCAAACTGTTGTATCAATTGGTGTCACATCAGTAATTCTGAAAATTGTTTCACAACTGACTAAACACTGACAACCCTGACACTTCAGTCAGTTTTTCTGGACCCCATACAATATTTACTTTATATATCTAATACACAAAATTAAATAACACAATTTCACTTAAATTCAAAAAATTACAATAATTAAAATAACATTACAATAATTAAAAAAACACTACATTAATTATAACATTACAATAATTATCTTTGAAGTGTAATATTTCGATAATTTGGATATGATTTTAGCCAATGAGCGTTAGAGATTTTGACAGCTTGGATTAGGTCATACGTCTGTTGGAAATATGACATGTGGATCACAAATATTATTGGATCAAGTGTCTGGACCCACATAACTAGTTTTGAAATTATTTTGAACACCGTTAAACAATTTCATCCGTTCCAAAATAAGTGTCTCATGTAAAAATGCACACAGTTTAAGGAAAGTCACTATCTATCAATAACATCTTATCTTTACCTACTAAAGTTTTTTCTGATTGGCTGAAAGGAAATCTGAACACTTATTTTGGGACGTCCCAAAATAGTAAGTGAGACACTTATTATGGGACGGGGGGAGTATATTGTATAAAGTTAGTTTAAGGAAATTCTAAACATGGTGCATCATGCATGATGACGTACTTCCCTTCCGGTACTAGGGTACCGATACCATTGGCTACACACCGAAACACCCACCTCGACCGAAAGACAGACCAAACGAGTTGTCACATCTAATTAATACAGCAACCGGCGGCGGTAACACTTTTACCCACAGGATAAAAGGGTGATACCGAAACAGGCAAAAGACTTATACCCTAGATACTATAAATAAGCGTCCAACCACCAGTAGGTGGGCATTGATGATCCGCAAAAAATACGGTCTCGTACCGATAGGAACTCCTGACCACTGTGGCGTATAATCTGTATCTGCCTCTTAGGACATTTCAGATTACCGATAGGGAACCGCCAACCGAAAGGGAATCATCTCCTTTCCGGTTCAGGACTCCTTGAAACACTCCAAATCCCCTTTTGATCTCGCTTCGAACTCATCGATATCTTCTGACCTTAATATCTCGCTTCGACACATACTGACTGCACTGTTCCGCAACACTTGGAGCAACAATTGGCGCCATCCGTGGGACCCGGCAGAACAAATGGAAAAAGAAAACCCGGAAGGAAATTCGGAAGGGTCCTACCGAAGAAATGAAGCGAATGCATCAAAAGATGAGATCACACCAGTTTTCGTGAAAGACAACTACGAGAGAATTCGGAGCATTATGGATACCGTTCTGTTTCGGTAACGAAGGAAACGACTAGTCAGTCTGAAGATACCATGGCAAATGGAGACCGAAGGAGGAAGGAAAGGAAGTCGCGAGAATTGTACCCCCGGAAGAAGCCGTCAAAGAAATCACCGAGGACTAAGGATAAATCGCCAAACTATGTTTCGACCTCCTCGGAAGGAATAGGAAAAGAGACAGAAAGTGAAAAGAGTTCGGAAGATGAACTAAACTCACCGTATAAGCCCTCTATCGCAAGGAGGTTCACAGCCCGAATAGCCAATGCCGAAGACCTGCTCGAATGAGAATGCCCTCGCACGTTCGAATATATGACGACACCACAGACCCGGACGATCATCTTAGTCTCTTCTCAGGAGTAGCGGAAATGGAACAGTGGTCCATGCCCTTATGGTGCCACATGTTCGCACAAACGCTGTCCGGATCCGCTCGGATATGGTATGATAGCTTGCCGGAAGGAAAGATTGATAGTTTTGAAGAGTTGAGGAGAAATTTCATCGCGCACTTCACATCGCAAAGAAGGTACACTCGGCACGCAGTCGAGATACATGACATTAAGCAACGGGAGAATGAAACTCTCCAATGCTTCATAGACCGATTCAAGGCTGAAAGCATCGAGATCAGCGACACAACGGAAATGATGCAAATTTCCGGCTTCATGCATGGGATTCGAAATAGACAGTTGATTGAAAAGTTGAACAGTGAAATACCGGGCACGACAGAAGAAATGTGGGAGATCACTAAGGCCTTCATACGGGGTAAAGAGGCAGCCGCATCGCAAACTACTGATTCGGTCTCGAAAAAGGTCAAACTTAAGGGGCAAACCCCCTGGAAGACACATGGACCCTCCAGACCATTCCTGACCTACGGGTCCAGGGCACCGGAAGTAAGGAGGAATACCCAACCTACCGGAACCCATCGAAGAAACATCCCCTTTACGGCACTCACAAAAACACCAAGTGAAATCTTGGCAACAGAGGAGGCACGTTCCATCTTCAAGCCTCCGGGACCGATGGTCGGCGTCCCTGAACGAAGAAATATCGATAGATACTGTTATTTTCACAATGAAAGAGGTCATCACACAGATGAATGCTTTCTACTCCGAAAGCAAATCGAGGAAGCATTAAAATCAGGTCGTCTCACTCATTTGATCAAGGAGGTTAAAAGTGGTCCGACGGGAAGACAGGAAAACAAAGCTTCGGTTCCTCACGGGCAGAAAGACAGTGGACACAGGGGACGAGGAAAAGTGTGATGGTAACATATACCGAATGGAATAGAGCAAAGAGAAAGGAACGGAATGAAAGTTGGATGGACGAACCAATTGTCTTCCCGACAGTGCCGGGAGGCCTTCCCATTAGCGACCCACTGGTCATCAAAGCTGAAGTAGGAAATCAAATGGTACACCGGATATATGTTGATGGGGGAAGTGCATCTGAAATCATGTATGCACATTGCTTCCGGGCATTGGATATAGAAGCACAACGACAAATCGTAGACGCGGGGGGACCACTTGTAAGGTTTGCCGGGGAAAGAGTATGGCCGATAGGCGAGGTAGTTTTACCGGTAACCTTCGGAGTATACCCAATGAATCGAACGGTCATATTAAGATTTTTGGTGGTCGATGCACCATCGTCCAACAACATTCTGCTAGGACGCCCAGGCCTTTCGGCCTTGCACGCCGTACCGTCAACCATGCATGCCATTATGAAATTCCCAACCCCACATGGCATCGCGACGATAAAAGCCGAAAGAAAAGAAGTCCTAGAAAGTTTACAAGCCGAAAGGAAATTATACGAGAAAATCCTGCCCAACACATTCGGTGACCAGATACAGAAAGCGAAACCCGACAAGCTCGACCAGGAAGGGGAAGTAGAGGAGTCGGTGATCCTAAACCCACAATATCCGGAACAACCGATAATTCTGGGAGGAAGAATACCGAAACATGTTAAAGAAGAGATGCTGCTCTTACTGAGGAGGAACATGGATATATTCGCTTGGACAGAGGCCGATATGGTGGGAGTACCGAGAAGCATTATAGAACACAAATTAAATGTCGACCGAAGCATATGGCCAACGGTACAAAAGAAGAGGGCTTTGGCCCCGGAGAGAAGTAAAGCAACATGCGAAGCAGTGGATAAGTTGGTGGATGCCGGAATCCTAAGGGAAGTAAGATACCGAACCTGGATTGCAAACCCAGTTATGGTTAAAAAGAATGATGGCACGTGGAGAATGTGTGTTGATTTTAAGGACATCAACAATGGTTGTCCCAAAGATCCGTACCCTCTTCCGGAAATTGATTGAAAGGTCGAATCTCTCTCCGGTTTCAGATATAAATGTTTCCTCGATGCATATAAAGGCTACCACCAGATACAAATGGCGAAGGAGGACGAAGACAAAACCGCCTTTCATACCGATCAGGGGGGTATATTGTTACCGAAAGATGCCTTTCGGATTGAAAAATGCTGGTGCCACATATCAACGGCTAGTAGACCGATGCTTTAAGGAGCAGATAGGACAAAACTTGGAAGCTTACGTCGATGATATAGTAATAAAAAGCAAGGCATCGCAAACAATGTTGGCAGACATCGAAGAAACTTTCGGTAACCTACGGAAAATAAACATGAAACTTAACCCGAAGAAGTGTATTTTCGGCGTCGAAGAAGGAAAGTTTTTAGGTCATGTAATCACCGAAAGAGGCATGAAAGCAAATCCAGACAAAACAAAGGCAATAATTGAAATGCATTCACCAGGAACTGCAAAGGAAGTGCAAAGGCTGAATGGAAAATTGGCCGCGGTGAATAGATACCTGTCTCGGTCTGCCGAAAGGTCACTCCCCTTCTTCAAAACGCTGAAGAAATGCATAAATAAAAAAGATTTTAAATGGACAGCAGAAGCTGAAAGAGCATTCAAAGAGTTAAAGAAATCTATCGCTTCTCTTCCATTACTCATGGCACCGAAGGTGGGAGAAACTTTGTATATATACTTGGCAGCAGCCGAAGAGGCAATTAGTGCGGTTCTGATGGCCGAAAGAGATGGTAGACAACTGCCGATATACTTCATTAGCAGAGCGTTACACGGTCCGGAAGTAAATTACCCACCATTGGAAAAATTGGCCTTATCCCTGATACACGCATCCCGTCGTTTACGTCGGTACTTCCAGGCACATAAGATGATAGTAGTTACGGACCAACCAATTCGGCAGGTGCTACAAAAGCCGGAAGTGTCCGGAAGATTGGCAAAATGGGCCATTGAGCTTAGCGAACATAGCATCGAATACAAGTCAAGAACAACGATCAAAGGACAGATACTTGCGGACTTCATGGTCGAAACATCAACTGGGACGACGCAAGTCAATCTCAAGGACACCGAATGGAACTTGTTTACTGATGGAGCATCGAATAGTTTGGGATCCGACGCTGGGCTTATACTAACGGATCCCACCGGAATTGAACACACGTACGCACTTCGCTTCAACTTCGGCACCTCGAACAATGAGGCCGAATACGAGGCGTTATTGGCAGGGCTCCGACTGGCATTAAAACTAGGGGCAGAAAGGTTAAAGGTGTCCGTGGATTCAAAATTGGTAGCTAGCCAAATCAACGGCGAGTACGAAGCAAGAGATAACGCAATGAAGCTATATCGGGATAAAGCGAAGGAACTAATGCAAAAGTTCGAAAAGGCGGAAATAACACAAGTACCGAGAAGCAAAAATCACCAAGCAGATGTGTTAAGCAAATTAGCTTCGGTGGCTTTCGAGCATTTAACTAAAAAAGTGCTCGTCGAAACACTAGATGAGTCCTCGATCATGTCGAAAGAAGTAAATCTTGTAATAACCGAGGATGGAGCAACGTGGATGACACCTATATACCAATACCTAACCGAAGGAGTATTGCCTGACGACGAAAGAGACACACAAAAAGTAGCTGTACAGTCGTTGCGCTACGAAGTTGAAGATAGCGTATTATACAAAAAATCATTCCTCGGACCTCTCTTGCGGTGCGTCGGACCATTACAAGCCAACTATATAATAAGAGAAATCCATGAGGGGTCATGTGGACTCCATTCGGGCCCCAGGTCGGTGGTGGCTAAGGCAATGAACGCAGGTTATTACTGGCCAACAATGCACCAAGATGCAGTGCAAGAGATACGGAAATCTAGAGCTTGTCAACTGCACGCTCCGATACAACAGACGTCAAAACAAAACATGATACCGGTGATAAGTGCATGGCCGTTCCGAAAGTGGGGAATGGACATAGTTGGGCCATTCCCACCGGCCCCCGGGAAGGTTAAATTCCTGTTGGTGGACGTAGATTACTTCACCAAGTGGGTGGAAGCAATACCGTTGGCAAGAATAACCGGAAAGAACGTCAAAAAATTTGTATGGGACAATATTGTTTGCCGTTTCGGTATACCTATGGAGATTGTCATGGATAATGGAAAGCAGTTCGCAGACAACCCTTTCAAGGAGTGGTGTGAAGAAGTTAAGATAAAGAAAATCTTTACATCGATAGCTCATCCGCAAGGGAACAGACAGGTAGAAAGGATCAACCGAAGCATCGTGCAAGGATTGAAGGCAAGAATCGATACGGACGAGTCGAATTGGACAGAACACTTGCCACACGTTCTATGGGCGCATTGAACAATGACGAAAACAAGTCACGGAGAAACACCCTTCAGCCTGACTTACGGTTCGGAAGCAATCATACTAGCCGAAATAGGAATCCCAACCTTCCGAACCACCAATCAGGGAACTGAAAAAAATGACCAAAACTTATCACTAAACTTGGATTTGTTGGAAGAAAGACGCGAGATCGCCGCCATTAGGGAAGCAAACCACAAAAAGAAGGTGGAACAGTACTATAATCAACGAGTTCGTCCTTCGACATACCGAGTAGGCGAACACGTTCTTAGAAGAAATGATGCAAGTAGAGCCCAACACCTCGGCAAGATGGGCCCGAAATGGGAGGGCCCATACCGCATAACTAGAGCCTTCGGCAACGGGTCGTATGAATTAATGGACGAAAAGGGAAAAATTCTACCAAGAAGTTGGAATGGAACTAACCTTCGAAAGTATTACTTTAAAAAAAAAGGGTGTAACAATATTAGGGGTTGATTTTGGTTCCTCGATAACCCAAATGTAATACAATATTTAATGAAATTAACGCTGTGAGCAACAGTTTTCCTATAACATTGCAAGCATCACATAAGGTTGAGCATACCTCTCTAACTCGCTCCGGTATACCGACACAAGTTGGTACACCGAAAACATTGGTTGCAAATGTCTAACCAAGGTTACAAGGTCACAGAAATCCTGTGACACCCGACGATTTAGGGTTACTGATTAACCCTCTAGAAACCCTAATTACGTGTGTTTAGTTTAGTTTTAGGCTAAATACTTGTAATTACTTGTAACTATTTGTATATTTTATGTGAATATACACCTCCGTAATTGATTTATATCACGCTACGTAATTAGTTGTAATTACGCTTACGCAATTTGGTGAAATTGTGCAAAACAACCGGACGGAGTCCGACACAGTATCAATACGGCGTTGGTGAAACATTTTTATAAATAATATGAATCTATTTTTAGAAGTTATTTATCATATATTATTATTTTTATATAATAATACCCGCAAAACCTAGACGTTTTGGTTAAAACGTCTCAAACGCAACGAAAACGCGCAGAACGCGCCCGACAATCGAACGAAAGTCAAAATACATTTTTTAATCTAAAATATATTATTTAGTGTAAAACTATCAATTAATATATCGTGTCTTTAAACGATAACGAAAAACGTCCAAATAAAACGTCACGTGATTTAGAATCCGTACAACGAACGCGCAAATCGAGATCACTAAATTAATGAATCATTTTTTTTATAAATGTTTTTCAAGTATTTAGAATGAATACTTCAAGTGAAAATATTGAAATTTAAATCGTTACTTAAAAACGCATATTAAACGTTTAACACCAAACCGAACGAGAAAACGAACACCACGCGAAGCACAAATCGAAGAAACAAGAAAATAACCAAAATACCCCTTGTGGGACCACATGGGGGCCGGCCACCCCATGTGCCACCTCCCTCTCTTCACCACTCCTTGAACATGCAATTCCATCATTACTTTGACTCCTTACACCTCCATACCTCTTTCATGCAACCAACTCTCCATTCATTTTACACTCAAACACTTCTTTACACCCTCAAATTCTCTCTCTAGTTGCTGAAGATTTTCAGCCTTTCAACCACCTAAAACCACCATTATCACCATCATAATCCACCATAGCTCCACCACCTTAAAAACCATCATTTTTGCAAAGTCCTTTAAGAAGATTCAAGCTCACAAGTTCCTCATCATCATCTTAGCTTTCTTTCTTCAAACCACCATTGTGAGGACACATCTCTACTCTCATTTATGTTTATTCACATGTTATAAAGCTCATCTAATACTATCATGTCCAAATAAAAGGGTAAAATACGTTTTTATAACACACATATAAAGAGACAGATTCTGTCTTCAAAAACACAGGTTACTAAAAACGTCATATCTTGAGTTCTAGGAAGAGTTAGAAGATGCATTTTTTTTAAAATTTGCGTATTGAAAAGATCTACAACTTTCGTGTTTTACACTTTTACCAAAAACGTACACGTTTTTCTCTATCGGACGATTTGTGGGACTGGTCTGGGTAAAAATTATAATCTGGGCTATGCATGGCCATTTATATTGTTTCTATATGTAGATGGGACTTAAAACTCATAGAAAACATATGTTAGACACTAAACACATAGAAGATCAGTTGGTAAAATTTGTGAGACTTGATTTGGACTAGAAATATGTAAGACACATGGTGAAACAAACCGACAAAAAGTCGAAAATGTGAAATCTTGAAGATTTAAGAATTTTATAAAAACCGACACTTTTGGTGAACTTCGGCATGAACCGACAATATATTTGGACTCTATAAACTGATGTTTGGGTTGGGTGAAAGTTTCGGGTCAAACCGAGAAGTTTGACCAAGTCAACAAAAGTGGCTCGATTTCGAAAAACTTACTATATTTGGAAAGTGGTAACAAAAATGGGTTTGGGTGACTTAATTAGTAACTTGGACCAAAAACTAAATTTAGAAAGTTTACCGAATGAAAAACCGACACTTAGAACACTTGGATTAAAAATCGAAAATCGGATCAGGCACAAGTGCCGCCCTACCAGCGTCACTTACCCTTAGTGCCGCCTGAGCCCAAGTGCCGCATATAGCGTCACTACCCCAAGTGACGCTGCCAATTTAAAAATCACATTTAACGTCACTTGACCTAGTGCCGCTAACCAATCGAGTGTCGCCTATAGCGACACTTACTTGAGTGACGCCCCTAAGTGACGCACAGAGTGACGCCCTAAGTGACGCCTAAAACAAAAACTTTAAAACTAGATTTCACACTAAGTGTTGAACTTTATGTAACATCTAAACTTATACGATATAACTCAGTAACACATAAAACATGCTTTGTAAGCACACAATACAACATCATAATGATAATGTCTTAACTAATTATTATTACAATCTTTCACCAACGGGTCGTACGCGTTTTTGATAAACGAACTTGAACAACTTATTTGGACATACTAGTTGATGAACTAGCTTTAGGTGGACATAAAACCCCCACCTACCCGATTGGCTTAAGTGGACATTAACCCCCACTTATACAATCGCTATAGATGGTCTTTTGAGACATCTACTTATACAACCTCATACGTTTAGGGCGTTAGGAGGTTGCACACGGGAACAAGAACACCCACTACTTGCTAATATTTGATATTGCTTGCTACCTGCTCAACTCCGGTGAGTTTCATAGCCCCTTTTTACTGTTTTTCACTGGGGTGAGAATACATACAACTGTTTTATAAACTGCTTTATGATCACAAGTACTGGAAACAACTTTTTGTACGGATTGCATGAGACCTGAATAATCCACTAAAGTCCTCTACTTATCATAGTCATTAAAATTTGTGCGTGAGTATTATTGGGTGGTACCATCAGGGTTTGACAAACCTCGTCCGGGCTAGTCGCGCTAGCCAACCCACGGGTGCAGTATTACTTGTGATTTAGAAGTGTATCGGATTAGTACACTTACCGGAGGCAAACAACGTTAAGCTTGACTATGAGACTCATGCAAATGGTATACTTATATTGCTGTATGCAATACTTTTACTTGTCGTTGGCTAACGATACTTTTACTTATCATTGACGAATGATGCAAAACTTGTGAAATCTTGTGGATCATTTTAGCAACTGATTACTTAACAAACCTATGAACTCACCAACTTTATGTTGACCTTTTAGTATGTATTTCTCAGGTAACCCGCCGCAGTAGGAAGCTTTTGGAAAGCTTAGCTCGAGTCGCATTGTTTTCAAAACATCAGGAGATTAGATTGCATGTAGCTGTATTTTGTAAATTCAGTAATGTATTAGAAATCTCTAAACGGGTTATGCGAACTCCAGAATTATTTTGTAAACATTTGAATTATGGTAATGTAATATTTTCAAACGTCTCATATAGAGGTCGTTTGCTTTAATCCTTGTGTTATGATTATTGATTTGGTCGGCGCCCCCGTGACACCTCTCACTTCCGCTGCCACGTGTATTGGGGGTGCGACAAATCCGCAAAGGACGCTTTGCTTAATGATCACAATGACCAGAAATAAAAATGCAAAAGTAACATTTGCATATAAGAGAAAACTCCACTACCCTACGGCAAGGGATAAGAAAATAAAATAAGAGGCACCACAAAATAAAATTCCACCGACCGACAGGTCGAAGATGAAAGGGCAATGATAAACGATACATGATCATATTTATATAAATATACAGCGTATAATACAAATAACATTCGGTAGGTAAACGACATGCGATAATAAAGTTTATTACAAAATTTCGAAGTCACAAAATTACATAAAACAACCTACGTCCCAGGAGCCGGAGCAGGTTTCAAAGCCTTAAAATCATCAATGGAGATATCTCCATCTTCAGCCAACCGTTGCAGATAAGGGTATTGACATAAACCCAGGTCATCGGCAGCAATATCCAAACATTTCTCCGCATCCGGATCATAACCCTCAGAATCTTCCATCGACACGTCCATACTTGCATTATGATAACCAAGAACAACCCCCTCATGTCGGCCGTAGGAAATACTTGCATTCTGGACTTGGGCAAGAGATCGCAGATATTCATAGCTTTGTCGTAGGGTCTCGAAAGCATGACCAGAAGAATGAGCGGTGAACCACCTACGTTCCTCCCGCAACTTTTCATTCTCCCTGGTTAACTTATCGATAGCCTACTGCTTGGATTGCTTCATTGCTAAAAGCCTTTCGGCGCCACTGCTCCTTTCGGTAGCTAGGGTTCTCTCATGATCGGCAATGGTAGCAGACAACTCATCAATCTGCTTCTGCAGCCTGATATTCTCCTCAGTCTTTCCCATGACCGTCTCCATCAACATGCCCACATCCCTCACAACTTTTTCTCTTTTCTTTTCGGCCACCCGCAACCGTTCAGATGCAACCCAAAGTCTGGTCTCATCTAACACATCTCCGTCAAGTTGGGCTCGAAGCTCAGAAATGCGCATGTCACGCTCTTGGATGTCGGCAAGGGCCTTTTTAATGTTCTGCCTTTCCTGACGAAGAGCCTCGTAACACGCTTCCCACCTCCGAACAGCCTCCCTCCCATGTGTAACGGTCGCAGCCTGATGTCGATAGAAATCCGACATGACCTACAAAACATACGAACGTTAGATGAACACATTATTTAAATCAATAATATCAAAACACCATGCATACCACGTACTTGGATAGAAGACTTGGTGGACATCGCGCGTTTCTCCCCATCAGTAGCTAACCCGCGAATAAGCTCCCGGCAGACATAAGCATCATCCATTACATCCTTATTCTTAATATCCCAATGAGGACGAAATATCTTCTCCGCAAACTCAGCTTCCAGCTCTTCTAAGCCTCTTTTGGCATACCGAGATCTCTGGCCTACGGTGTCCTCTCTCTTAGCATAATCTTCAAAAACAGGCAAATTACTACCACCATTTAAAAACCTACCTCCTCCATCGTCATACTCCTCACCACCTTTTTGACCCTCCTCCGATGCAATGTTTTCACTAGCAACGTCATCAACGTCAATGACCTCCTTCCCAGGGCCATGATCATTGTTTTCGGTACCCAATCGAGATGGCGACGCCTGTTTCGAACCTACAGAACAGAGGATAACTTGGGGGTCAAGGGATCGATCACACGGACTACCTTTTAGCTTATGAAAAGCGATATCTTTCATAAAAACATCGGGGGTGGACCATCCGAAAGCAGGTGGTGTACCGCCCGGAAAGAAATCATCAAAATTACCAAAGTCGGAAAGGTCACCTTTGGTCTCAGACTCCGTTTCTTCATCCACTAGCTGACGTTGCGAGGTACCGAATGTTTTCTTGGGAGACACAGTCTTTCGAGGTTGCGCTGCACGTTTAAATCGTTTGGCTGGTTGTTTGCTGCCTTCGACACCATCTCCACTATCTTTTCGTTTCGGTTGGGTGACTTTGGAAGAAGATGTCGGCAGAGATGCAGGATTGATAAGAACAATATGCTCTTCTGATGGAGGAACGACGATGTCAGGCCTGACCAGCCGATGTACCGGCTCTTCCGGCCGGCGTGGTCGAGATCCAGCGGTAACCTCAGATAAATCTTTCTTCTGGAGAAATGCCCTCAAACTCATTTCTGTGAAAAACAAAAAAAAAGGATCAGTTCACGTATCGACATAAAATAAAAAATATATACATATAAACATATATATATTTGGTACACCCGCAAACAGATTAAACACACACACACCTTCCTCTCCGACCATCAGAGTAGGTATCAAATTATCATTTGCCCAATTCCGGCTAATTCCAGCAACAACCAATGCTTGCTCAAAAAAGCTACGGACGCGTATAGGGTTGGTAATCAATGTTTGGACAAGATTAAGCCCAACTTCGGCATCGGTAGGCATGTCATCTTTTAGAGTAACACCAAAAGGTTTCCACACCATCTTAAAAGGAACGGCAGAAGCCTTGATATAAAAGAAATGGTCCTTCCACCTTTTAACACTGGTAGGGTATTGGGTTATACAACTGGCTATTGGTTTCGGCCTAACCTCAACAGTAATCCAATTACCCTTGCGGCTAAGTGTATAGAAACGACGAAAGAGAGGGACAGTGGGTTCAAAACCAAGAGAACGGCATTGAATCTCGAAAGTGGAAATCTTCAAAGCAGCATATAACACCCCATCTTTTACAACATTATTTAAATGTATTTTACATCGGAAGCGTAAGTCCAAACAAACATTAACAATTCAGTTATAGAATAATAAGAAATTAAACCATAATATTTCAAAAACTATAGTATATCGAAAATGAGTGTTATTTAATTCCAAATACAATTTGGATTTATTCCAAATCCAATATCAGAGTAAGCTGTCTGGTCAAACATTTCATCCCGAACAAGCTTCTTGCCAATCCCATTATATCAAAACCATAACCTGCAAGAAGTGGGGTGGTGGGGTTAGCATAACGCTAAGTGAGTGAATACATAACCAACAGCCCAACTTAGCATAATAACTTTGTTTACAATAAATAATTGTAAACAAAAAAAAACATCAAATCGATCGATGGTTCTTGGGGAAACCTTCAGCCAAGAACACACAACATAATATAACATCAAATACAACTGGCGTCAAAGAGGACCGGTGGTTCTTGAGGTATCACCTTCTCATTGAACACTTTAAAACCAACTGCAGGCCCATACAGAGGTTTAACCGACTACTTGGTGCTATAACCCAAACAACACAGGCTACGACAATAATACTTGTACTAAGACCCTGTGTTATCCAAACAATAGCAAACCCAAGCCCAGCCCAACGCTGACCTCTGAATCAACAATGCCCAAAGGCAATACAACAAGTGATCACGTATTCACATATTCGTCTAGGTATCAGTCCAGACTAACAGTCTATCAACAGTATTATTACTATCAAACCAGATTAATCATGGCAAACCAAAAGCAGTAATAATACGATTACCCTTTGTAACCAAACCTGTTACAACTAAATTACACTAAGGATTAAGATCCACTCACCGATACCTCAGTTGTCCACTCAGTATTCTAATGTCACTGAGTCTTTCTCCATATCTGAGAATACAATAGAATACACAAGTTAGTCACTTGTCTTAATATGAATATAACATCATACTAATGTAGTTACATTAAACAACTTAATTAAGTAACTACAACATGATTCATAGGCCCAATTTCAATGATATTACTCAAATCACTATTCAATTACAATTCTCATTTCAAGCTTATGAATAATCACATTAACATTATTAGATCATAATCACTTATCAAGTTTACGATCATGAGGATCACAATATCATCTTAATCAACTTTAATTGTCACAACTAACATGATTAGAGCTTTAACAAGCTCATTAAACTTCAATATCAATAATTCTTCATATAATCCATCATGATTGTAATAATCATCAAATTCTCAAGAACACTTAATCACTTTATAACTTTTAACTTGAATAATGTTAATCATTATTGTAAGTCACTCATAATGTGATCATTAACACCACTTATCAATCGTACATCACTAATTTAAGCTTTATAATCATAATTCATGGATAATCATATAAACTCATGATTTTCTTCATGATTATATCTCAAGTTCATCAATTAACCCATCAATTCACTATAATCATCAATTTTTCCAAGAACACTTTATGAACAATTAATCAAATTATTCAATTTCAAGTTAGGCTTAGGTTTTAATCACAATTTAAGCACTAACTAACAATTCTAACATAACCATAATCTTTATTTCATGAAAGATTAACTAATCCCAAACTTTCTTCATGAACACATACAATTTCTTCACTTCAAGCTTAGGTTTTTACATATAATCATGAAGTTAACATCAACAAACAATGATATCATCAATACAAGCCTTAATTTCACATCAATCATACTAATTTTATCTAATACACAAAAACCCAATTTCTAGGGTTTATATAAATCAAGAAATTGAGACTTACAAAGTAATTAGAAGGATTATAGGATGATTACTTCATGTTTTGGAAGCTTGAATCAGTGTTCTACCAACTCAATTTAACTCAAAAGCTTGTTTCACAACTCCATATATGTGCCTGTGCGTGGTGTAGTTCGGCCAGACCAAGAACACAGAAACAAAGGGTGTTTTAATTCAAGAACTTTGATGATTGATGATGCTTTAGGTGAAAACTAGGGTTTTGATCTTGTATCACAGACTCACGAACTCACTAGAGTGTTTCTGAGGATTATCACGTATTTTACATCTATAACAGTTTAATATGTGTACTAGTTTTATCCCCTTCTAAATCTATTGTCTGGAACTTAAAATCATTTACAGGGAAACATTATTTTATTTTACCGTCAACTGAATTAAATTAAAACAGTTAATAATTTACTAATCATAATAAATCCTTTGACTCTTTTACCCATTTATTTTCAAATTATAAATGAACCTATTTTCTGATACGTTAAATAATAATTCGAAATCAGAAAATATTAAAATACTACTAGACCCGAGGAGTGGGTGTTACACAGCACCAGGGGTTAATTGAGAAATATGAAAATTATGATATTGCATCACAGTAAGAAAGAAGCGGGAGAATGGTATACGCAAGTTTGAACAATTGAAAAAACGGGTATAAACACCTATCATACCCTTCGGAAACTCATCTATACGTTTATTAGGACGAGGAGCAGTAGGATTAAGATCAATGGGTATATTATATGTTGCGCAAAAAACGTTGACGCTGGTTTGAGTCATAACCGAGAAGCTTTTATCCCATTTGCCAATAGCCATGCCGTCGGCCATGTCGAAAGAATATAATAACTACATATACCGAAAAGGAAAGGAAATACTATAAAACACCGAAACGGAAGCATACATACAAATTAATGGTAGTCACCCACCGAACCAAAAGGGGACATAGCAGGAAAAGCCAATAAAATATACAAAATAATAATATAGACGAAAGAAAAGTTACCTAGGAAGAAGACGACAGGCTTCGGTAGCACAAGATAATCTGTAGCGGCGGGAAGTTACGCACTTCGGTCGCAGAGAAAAAAGATGAAAGGTAATAAATATTTACCGAGATGAAAGACTATTTATAGCGGAAAATTATAACCGTTACGAAAAGGCAGACCGACGCGCCCTTCTGACAGATTGACAAGACAAGATAATGATGAATTTCCACGCGTCATGAGGCAACACAAGACAACACGTTCAACCAAAAACGACCGATAAGTTCCGGAACCTTCTATGACCGAAACCGAAACAACAACAACAAAAAAATAATAAAAAATAAATAAAAAATAAATAAATATAATATATTTTACTAACGACAATATAAAATATAGAGACATGGGAGAATAATAAATCTATCCCGGTAAAAATATTATTTTCACCAAAATAGATTGGGGGGCTGATGACGTACCTCCCTTCCGGTACTAGGGTACCGATACCATTGGCTACACACCGAAACACCCACCTCGACCGAAAGACAGACCAAACGAGTTGTCACATCTAATTAATATAGCAACCGGCAGCGGTAACACTTTTACCCACATGATAAAAGGGTGATACCGAAACAGGCAAAAGACTGATACCCTAGATACTATAAATAAGCGTCCAACCACCAGTAGGTGGGCATTGATGATCCGCAAAAAAACACGCTCTCGTACCGATAGGAACTCCTGACCACTGTGGCGTATAATCTGTATCTGCCTCTTAGGACATTTCAGATTACCGAAAGGGAATCATCTCCTTTCTGGTTCAGGACTCCTTGAAACACTCCAAATCCCCTTTTGATCTCGCTTCGAACTCATCGATATCTTCCGACCTTAATATCTCGCTTCGACACATACCGACTGCACTGTTCCGCAACACCTGGAGCAACAATGCAAGTGTTTGAAAATAATGATAATAGTAATATAAATTATCATAGGCAAGGTAAGTTATTTCTTAATGTAGATAATCCATCTTGCAAGGTAAGTTTCATTTTTATTCATAACTAAACATAATTTTCCTATTAGTTGACAAAATAAAATATTTAGTCATTTAGTAGATAAGACGAAGGTTAGAGTTCTTAATCTTATATACATGAAAATGTAATTATTTATGTTTCGGAATTCGTAGTGTGTAATTGAGTTTTCATTGGTATAGTGAACTTTTTATTAATTGTTATTGTATGTAATGTTTGGATACTTTCATTTACGTGTCAACGGTTGAGGTGATACATGTGATCATTACAAATTGTTATGTTATCAAAATACGTATAATAACAATAAATTAAAAGTTCATTAGAGAACTCCCATCCACTGCTTTAAAGTGTTATATCAGTTAGTGTCATATCAGTGTCACATCAGCAATTCTCAAAACTGCTTCATAACTGACTGAACACTGACAACCCTGACGCTTCAGTTTATGGGGAGAAACTAACGAAACTAGACAGAGAGATCATTTGTGAGCAAATTCAAAGTTATTGGACCGAACACGTTGAAAAAAGAATACATGGACTATTTTCGTAAATCGATGTAAAGTATACAGACCATTTATGGAATTTACTCCAAATTAAAATACTTACCTTAATTCGAAAAATTTAAAAAAGTGTCGAACTTAGACAAAAATTATTGTAACATCAATTACCTCGATCTTTTATCAGTCACACACAATGAGAAATTTCGTATTGCACACTGTTTCAATTCGATCGAGTTCAACATTTTGTTAAGAAAAAGGTTTAGGTTTATCCAGGTAGCCAATTAAATTTGGAGTAAACTCTATAGATGGTCCCCGTAGTTTACATCGATTTACGAAAACCGTCCCTCTACTTTTTTTTAGGTTTTCAGTCCAATAAGTTTGTGTTTTGCTCGTAACTAGTCCCTCTTCACCTAAAAAGACTTAAATACCCCTGTTCTAATAAACTTATTGATTTTTAATGTATAAACAATAATTACATCATCATATTTTAATTTTAGTTAGTATTAATCAATTAGGCCTATCACAAATGCGGCACCATTTTCTTCTCTACCATCTTCATCCCATCTAGTATCAGGCACTACCATCGGCCACCATTTTCGATCATCCCACATCATCTCAACCCCCTTTAATTACCATGCCACATCAACAACTACCTACAAAACTAGTAATCAACAAAATCAAACCAAGAAAACACATATCAAACTCTAAAGATTTATATATAGTATATACACATATGAAATCAATTATAATCAACAAAACACCATGTATTTACTATTCTTCCCCTGTTCTTAAATAGACTCGCTTCCATTATAATGCCAGTTTCTTAAATTTTCGTCAAAAAAGTTTTACAAAACCCTAATTTCAAAACCCTGTCGGAAAACTTGGTAATATCATCATCTTCATCATCAATTGAAGATAATAATTACAACTATTTCACATTTTCACTACAGAAAATAAGAAATCAGAATACGATTCAGTTCATCGTATTTGGTCGTTGTATAAACTGATCGAGATAACAAACCATATTACACAAGCTTCATTGTACATATAGAAAGAATATAAAATCGAAAGCTACACTCGTCGAGCAAGCTACACTCGCCGGATTTCACTCGTTGCCGGATTTGGTGAGACGTTAGAGACGATGGTTTTGTTGTGATGTTGTTGCTTTCAATATGTTATGAATTAATGAATTATATATGTGTTTTTTAATTTTTTATATTGAACAAAAATAAAAGAAATGAATAAAATAAACATGTAAGGGTGTTTAAGTCAATTTAGAGGGATAGGGGACTATTTATGAGTAAAACATAAACTTATTGGACTGAAAACCTAAAAATAAAAATATTAGGACAGTTTTCGTAAATCGTTGTAAATCACATGGATCATTTATAGAATTTACTCTTAAATTTGCCTAAAGTTTTATCAACAAGTCGACTTTTCCCATTAAGTGTAATACACCGCCGCTCACGCTATGGTAGTTTAGTACCATTGACCCTAATTAAATTCCAAGTACGTTTGCTAAGCTCATTAAATAGTGGGAATTTCTTAATTTTTTATATAGTGGTCAATAAGTGTTATTAATATATAGGGATTAATGTTTAGAAATGCATATAACTTGTACTCCCTCCGTCCCATATCTATTGTCCACTATTCCTTTTTGGGATGTCCCGATTTAATTGTCCACTTCCACAAATAGAAAAGAATAATAAGATAAAGTTCATTTTTGCCTCTAATTTATATATGTAAGACAAAAAGGTAGGTAAAAAGTAAAGGGTATAATTGTCTTGTTACCAAAAAGTAAAAGAGATAGTGATGTTTTTCTTAAACTGCGTGTTTTTTGTTTGGGGACAATAAAATTGGAACGGAGGGAGTATTAATTTGGTACCTATTATGTGTACTCAGTTTACGTTTATTATTTTAATGTAGTTTCAATTTTCGAAAAAATATGTTTTAATTTATCATGTAGTACTTTTGATGATGGGTCAACTTTTATGAATTCCACATGGCATCTTAAATAGATGACAAGTCAGGAAAATATACATTAAAATTGATTATTGAAAGTGGATACATAAAAATAAGAAACGTAAGTACGGGGTACATGTGCCAAATTAAGACAACGTT
The DNA here is from genome assembly GCA_963422505.1 of Pseudognaphalium luteoalbum. NCBI lineage: Eukaryota > Viridiplantae > Streptophyta > Magnoliopsida > Asterales > Asteraceae > Pseudognaphalium > Pseudognaphalium luteoalbum. The sequence goes on from OY730198.1 coordinate 80,516,306, forward strand.
TTGTTGTTATTATTATTATTATTAAAAAATAAAATAAAAGAGATACATACAGATTCTAAGTTCATGTGGAAATAGTCGACTTCAGTAAGAAAGATTTGACTTTGGTGGAAATATTCTTTTAGATTATGGTGTAGTTTTAGGAGTATGATGTTTAATTTCTAGGTAATTACTTACAAATGATTATTTTAGCACAAGATGTAATAATTTAATTAGCATTGACTAATTAACTTTATGGAGTAATAATAGCAAAGTAACATGCATGTTGGAAGTATTCATATGATATAATAACTTAACAATCATAATATAGCAAATTATCAAAAGTATTAAAAATGCAAACGCTCATGTTATTGACTGTACTTTTATTGATCACGTTAGGATCTTGCAACTGCCAATGCTCAAATGCAAGCACTGGCTTTCGAACAAATCTCCGAACCCTTTTGGATTCGCTTACCAAAAACGCCCCTCTTAACGATAATTTCTATAACACTAGTGTTGGAAATAAGCCGGATGAAGTGTTTGGTATCCTTAATTGTAAACCAAACATATCTAGAAACGATTGCGCCAACTGTTATAGATATCCCATTGAAATAGTAGATGAATGCCCCGAAAACGAAAAGGAAACGCTATCAACCACTTGTTCTATGAAGTACTCCGATAAGAACTTCTTTGGAGTTTGGAGTAACTTCTCAATAGCTGTTTATGGTGAAAACGGATTGGATGACCCGTTGGTGTTTTCAAAAGGGTTCTCAATGATGCAAGATCTAGCAAGCACTGTTCCTGATCAACCATTGATGTATCAAGCAGCCGAAATAAATGTTGGATCAGTTGGTGGGAAAAGGTATGGAATAGCTCAATGTGGTAGAGATTTGAGTAAGATGAATTGTCGAAATTGCTTGGAGGATCGATTGGTAAGATATAGATCATTCACCGAGAATAGAACAGGATGGGAGATTATCGGGGTGAGTTGCAGTATGTGGTATTCGAATGTTTCAAATTCTCGTGCTTCAGGCATGAACGCTCTCTCCCCTTCGCATATTCATAGCCCACCACGAGGACCTACATCTACTTCCGGTATGTTGCTTATTTTTTTCGTTTATATTCAAAACTTCACATATACACTTTGAGCTGGTGTAGAGAGAGAAGCTTTAGATTTTGGATATATGGTGGTCAATGTTAAGGTACCATAATTTATGCATTAAGTATATTCTTAAGATAGTCATTAGAGCTATCATTATCAAGAAAACCATAAAACTAGATATAAATCACAACCGAGTTAACGTCGTTCTATAAGAAATTGTCGAACAGGGTCATGAGTTATAGTAAAACAACCTGTTTGTCAAAATCCCAACATGAATGAAAAAAGTCTACTAGGTTTGAGTAACTAAATCCTTGCGTACTTAGAAATTTGATTTAGGCCAAATGGCACGCCAATGAAAAAGTTGTATTTTCTATTTTCATTTCCTGCTAGACACAAATCTTTCACATATACATCAAAAAGGTCTTTGACATGTCGGTATGTAAGAAACTTATCAGTCATGAGAAAAACAAAACTCCAAGTCGGGTCGTGGATTTAACTCTTGTCGGAGACAAAATGACATAATATTACATAATACGCGGGGTTAAGTTGTGTTAGGTATTTTCCCTTTGCCCTTTAAAAGAAAGATGAGAAACATTTTTTTCTTTAGCGTTGAAAATCATAAGCTATAGGTTTTCTACAATCTGGTTTCAACTGTTCAATTACATGTTCTCCTTATAACGTTTCCGCACTTTTTGATGCCATAATTAGGAATTCGAAGATTCAACAGCGGATTTAGAATTTTCACCGTCATAAGCATCGGCATCACAACCTTCACAGTAATAATAATGACGAAAGGTATCCATTTTACATGATTCATGCCACACCTTATCTTATGTCCAGACCAAAAAAGAAATTGTAGAGGACTACAGGTATCAAGTTGGTCAGTTTATATGTATACCGGTCTCTTTGTGTATTTTGGTTATGTGTATGCTCTTTTCTTAATAAAGGCCTCTTTAACATTTCAGATTATATGGAACAAAACTCAAATCAGCATAAATTTAGTACAAATTGTATTTCTCATCAAGTATGTTTTGGGCCAAGTTATAGCCTCATGGGTCCATCAGATGTATGGCCCAAGTTAAGATAATAGCCCACCAAGAGTATTACTTAGTCTCAATTATTATGTTCTGGTCCATATGTCTTCTTCACCACTATATACCAAGGCAAATCGTAAATAATAAATAATTATAAAATTTCAAAATTAATAAAAATAAATATTATATCAATTTGAATTGATCATCAAAACATCATTAATTCACTAATTTATATCAAAACGTAAAGATATCAAAGAAAATGTTATAAATTAGTAACTGAAAAGGTCTAGACGATGTGTCATATTTAAATTAAAATAAATTTATAATGATATTAACTGAATTTCAGGTTGTCGGGTTCAACCCAAAAATGCATTTGCTGACCCAGACCCGACCCAAAAAAATATCGAGTTGGCGGGTTTCGGGTTGACGGGTTGGCGCCTCAAAAATCCCGACCCTAACCTTATAATATTCAGGTTGGGTTCGTGTCGGGTTTCGGGTTCACAGGTTTGTTGCCAGCCCTAGTGATTACCATGTACGCGAGCAATTGCACATACATAATGTTGGGGTGACTCATACGAGAAGGTTTATAAGGTTATGAATCGAATAAGTTTTGAATGTTATAAAAAACTGATTAGATATAGGTTCATTTATATAAAATAAAATTTTTTCACTTTATTTGCATTAAATAATTTTAAATTTTGATGATTCAACCGAATCAGCTTATATTGTTAGGTATTACTCCGTAAAATAATTTTTATTAAACATATCTTATCTTATTTTGAAATCAAAGGTAGAAGAAAGAAAAAAATAATAATCTGTAATAAGAAGGAAAATGGGATATGATGTGATGGAAAGTCTACATACCTGCATACCTATACTTTCATTAATTAGGAGGGGTGCTTGCCACCCTATACCAAAACATCATTGTTATCAATGTTTTAAAACCCGATTTTTAAGTTGACTCGGTTTAAGTGGTAGGTTCGGGTTAACTGGTTTGAATTTTTTTGTTAATTATATTTAATTTTTGTTACACATCATAATTGAAGAGTGTATAAGTAAGTTTAGTAGTCTAAGACCTTCAAATAAACGATATGTACATCGATATTTCTGAAATTTACAAGAATATTAACGTAATATTTACACTTTATAAGCACATGAGCAAAATTATCTCTTGTTTCTCAGTCAATTGGTTGATGAAAAGATTAAAATATTAAAAAAAAATGTCAGAATTATGAAAAAAACGTTTCTCAGTCACCGGTTCGACCAGAAAATCCGCCGGACCAACCAGAGTTGGAAACCACTTAAGACCCGCTCCTAGTTGACCCGGTTAGATGCCCGGGTCCCGATTCAACCGGCCGGATCAACCTGGGTTTTAAAACATTGGTTGTTACCCTTAATTATACAAACTGAATTTTTTAAGAAATATATATAAAACTTAAAGTGAACTCATAAAATTTAGAAAATACATAACTCTAGATAGCATACCACTAAAAGTAATGAATTTATATATGATGATAATGTATCTAATTCCACAAGTCTCTATAAGCGTAATAATGCTAATATATTGGATCACATATATGTTTTTTTTGGAACAAAGATCACACGTATACATATTCTCAAGGATTTCTAAACGTGGTTGTACCTTGTGCTTAAGAGTATATAACATTTACCAATCATGATCTTAATAAAATATTTTACGCCAAAATCAAAATGAGTTGCCCACGCAATAAGACGGTAATATCTTTTATCCTACGTGTATATACATGTGAATGTCGACTTTGTTGTCCACATATATCTCGTCGTCGAAAAGGACGATCTGTTGAAAGGTTACAAACTTGTTGATTTTGTTAGAGTATAGCAAATAGATAATCAAATTGTCACACAATTGCGGAAGCGAATAAACACGTATATGTAGATAGTTAAGATATAATTGTACTTTTTAGCAAAGCTCCAATAAAACTATAATTAAATAGTGTAGGGTTTAAAGTAAAACCCCTCTACGATCGCACACACGACAGCAGCTCAATCCGTATGTTAGTACTCCGTTCTTGTTTGGTCAAACCACAAAAGGACAAAAAGAAAAGAAACCCCTTGGGTTTGATTTTGTTTTCGTACGTACACAAAGAGAGAGAGAGTGAATTAATTGATTCTTCTGTTAAGGTTATTTACATCTCTATTTATATGGTACGGGTAACTTAGGGAACAAGTTTAGGGTTTATTTAAAACCCATGGGCCGGCCTCTTTAGGGCTTTCTGGAATGTTCCAGAATTTTAACTTTTTCCAATTACATTCAAGTCCCTCTCTTTTAATAAAACGTACAATTAACATTTTAATAAAGTTTTATTTATTTATTCATGAACGGATTAATTAATATATCTCACATTTATATTAATTAATTAAATTGAGCATTAGTGTCAATACGTGTGACCCCGTAGGCTTAAACATTTTCCGGACATGCATTTATTTATTACGTGGTCATATCCCAACAGCTCCCACTTGAGCATGTCATTAATAAAGGCAATGACATTGGTAAGCGTCTAGCAACATGCCAATGCTCCCAGAAATGTTTAAGTATAGTTTCTCAAAGTATATTTTAGTTTTCATAAAACAAATGATTTAACGTTTACTATCCCTTTGTTTCAGATACCTTGTTAATTATGGATATGGATCAATGTCATTCCATAAGTTAACGATTCTGTTTCTCATTTCTATAATCAATCAAGATTACCAAATCAATCGAGACATATATGGAATTCATTTGGGTACGGCCGTACACACATCTTAATTAATTCTAATGAGGGGCCCAGTGGTATCATACTTCAATAGCTAGTTGAAGGAACAAATCATATCTTGACTACACGTGTCAGTTATGTACTTCACTACACTTCTGAAAATAGCCTTTATTACTACCTTATTCAGGATAGCTAGAACTATATCAAGAAAATGCAATCTATACACGCAAGACCTACTTGCATCTCAAGTCTAAGGATATGTAAAGCAACCATTTACAAGTTTCACTTGATGACGTCGATCCATAAAGTGATGTCAGTTGGGGTTGTCTGATATGCATCTTATGAATATCATGTGAGTTTGGAGGGACCATCCATACCAATCACTCAGATTTATCTTAGTTTAACTATATTCCCACATAGTTAATCGATAATGGAGATTTTAGAGTACTTTAAGAATTATTCAAGGATTTAAACATGCAAATTTAGGATACAATTAATTATTTAATGAAAACGAACATACCAAGTACTTCAATTCATTTATTGTATAATAATTGTTTTACATCCTTTATCCAAATACTAAAACACATAGTTACATGAAATAACTAGCAAAACGAAGTCCTATGCCCTTGGCATGTTGATTAAGCTTTCCCTTAGGTAAAGCCTTCGTAAAGGGATCAGCTAGATTATCATCTGTGTGAACTTTGAGTAGATTGATTTTACCTAATTCGATCTGCTCTCGAACATAGTGATATCTTCTAGGATAATGTTTGGCCCTTTCTGAACTCCAGGTTCATTGGCAATGATAATTGCTCCTGAGTTATCGCAGTATAACTCCATGGGGTTTTTATTTGTGGGTACCACGTCAAGCCCGGAAATAAACTTTCTAATCCAAACAGCTTCCATCGCAGCTTCCGAAGATGCTATGTACTCTGATTCTGTTGCAGACATGGCTGTTGTGGATTGCTTCTTGCTCTTCCAATCCACTGCGCCTCCATTTAAGATGAAGACGTATCCTATCTGAGACTTCATATCGTCTCTATGGGTCTGAAATCCAGCATCACAATATCCAGTCACTTTGAGCTTAGCTTCAGGATTTCCGCCATAGACAAGGAACATATCTCGAGCAGCTCTCAGGTACTTGAGAATATTTTTCACAGCAGTCTAGTGACTTTCACCTGGATTCTGTTGAAATCGGATGGTTATGTTCTGTGCGAACGCCACATCTGTTCTAGTGCATCTAACCGCATACATAATAGATCCAACAGCCGAAGCATAAGGAACCCTTTGCATACGCTCCACCTCAGCAGGTGTAGAAGCACACTGTTTGCTATTTATGTCAAGTCTCTCTTGCATCGGAACATTTCCACGCTTAATGATCTCCATCTTAAATCTTTTTAAGATCTTATCAATATAAGCACTTTGACTTAGTCCAATTAACCGCTTTGTTCTATCTCTATAGATCTTGATTCCAAGAATAATTGCTGCTTCTCCCAAGTCTTTCATAGCAAAACACTTTCCAAGGTAGGATTTTACATCTTGTAACATTGGAATGTGATTTCCTATGATCAATATGTCATTAACATATAAGACAAGGAAAGTAACATTACTCCCACTAGCTTTTTGATATACACATGGCTCATCAGGGTTTTGAGTGAATCCAAACTTTTTGATTTCCTCATCAAACCTCTTGTTCCAGCTTCTTGATGTTTGCTTTAGTCCATAAATGGACCTTTGAAGCTTGCACACTTTGCTGGGATGTTTTGGATCAATAAAACCTTCAGGTTGAACCATATAGACATCCTCGTCTAAGTAACCATTCAAGAAGTTAGTCTTGACATCCATTTGCCAAATCTCATAGTCATAGTAGCTGCTATGGCTAAGAAAATCCTAATAGCCCTAATGTTCCCTACTAGAGAGAAGGTTTCATCTTAGTCAACTCCGTAGACTTGAGTATAACCCTTCGCTACGAGACGAGCTTTATAGGTGTGTACATTTCCATCCATGTCGGTCTTCTTTTTAAAGAGCCATTTACACCCAACGGTTTTAGCATTAGGTGGAAGGTCAACCAAGCGCCAGACTTGATTATCTTTCATGGATTTCATTTCCACATTCGCAGCTTCAAGCCATTTTTCAGATTCTGGATCTGATAATGCAGTTTTGAAATTAGGAGGTTCATTAAGATCCCCTAACATGTGCTCCTCAGTTTCTACATTTAGACACAACTTTTCGGGAGCACGTATTGTCCTTGCGGACCTACGAATTGGAACAACATCGACTTGAGGTTCAACACTTTGACCACTTTCCCCCCCAAGTTGATGTTCGCTAGTGTTTGTAAAAGGTGATTCATCTTCCTCTTGATTCTCATCAAGTTCTACTACCCTCCCACTGTTTTCTTGAGCTATGAGATTCTTTTCAAAGAACTCAGCATATCGAGCAACTTTAACAGTATTTTCAGAAGGATTGTAGAAGTAGTAACCCATTGTTTCCTTTGGGTATCCAACAAAGATGCACTTAATAGATCTTTTCTCGAGTTTGTCAGGCGTATCCCTCTTCACAAGCGCCTCACATCCCCAGACTTTTAAGTAAGACAAATTAGGGACTCTTCCATGCCACAGTTCATGTGGTGTCTTATCAACCTTCTTGGTTGGAACCATATTCAAAATACGTACAGCAGATTCAAGAGCATAATCCCAAAATGATAGTGGGAGAGTTGTAAGGTCCATCATGGATCTTACCATGTCTAACAGGGTTCGATTCCTCCTCTCAGACACTCCATTGTGTTGTGGTGTGTATGGAGGAGTAAGCTGTTGGACAATTCCACACGCTTTCAGATAATCCTTAAACTCTTGGCTTAAGTATTCACCACCTCGATCCGAACAAAGGATCTTGATGGTCTTACCGAGTTGATTTTCTACTTCACTCTTAAACACTTTAAATGTTTCAAAGACTTCATGTTTATGTTTAAGCAAGTAAACATAACCATAACGACTGAAATCATCAGTAAAAGTGATGAAGTAACTAGCACCTTGTCTTGACACATGTCTAAATGGACCACAAACATCCGTATGTATGATTCCAAGTAGATCTTCAGCCCTTTACGTTAAATGCGAAAAGGGTTTCCTTGTAATCTTGCCAGAAACACAAGATACGCATTTATCAAAGGATTCATCATCATTTGGTTTTAAGAGCCCTTCACGTTGAAGTCTTTCAATGCGTTTCTTGCCAATGTGAGCAAGACGACAATGCCAAAGATAGGTAGAGTCCAAGTTAGTCTTGGCTCTCTTATTGCTAACAGCATACATAGAATTAACTTTTAAAACACGATCATGCATATCAATTTCATAAATACCATCAAAAGGAATAGCATTAAAATAATGAACATTATTCTTAGAAACTGAGATACCATAATCATTAAAAACATTTGTAAATCCATTATCTTTCAAAAGTGAAACTGAAAAAACACCTCTAGTAATAGTAGGTGCATAATGACAATTGTCTAATACAATAACTAAGCCCGAAGGCAAAACTAAGTCAAAACTTCCAATAGCTTCTACAGCTGCACGTACACCATTGCCCACGTACAAGTATAGAGCCCCATGCTTCAGTTTCTTCTTTTCTCTAAGTCCCTGTATGGTATTACAAATGTGAGTACCACAACCAGTGTCATATACCCAGGATTTTGAATTAGAGAAAGAATATAATTCTATTGTGAAGATACCTGAAGGTCCGGTCTGGCCGGCTTGCTTCTTCTTCTTTTTCATCAACTCAGCAAGATAGGCAGGACAATTCCTGTAACACCCGCTTTGTGATTCGAGGGTAATATGGTAATTTCCCTTACTTATATATTTTAATTGTTATATTTTAAATTATTGCGTTTTATATGTTGGTTTTAAAACTTAGGAAATCCGGTCAAAGGATTTATTGTGACTAGTAAATTATTAACTGGTTTAAATAGTTCTAGTTCACAGTACAATAAAATAGTTTTCTCATAATTGATATTTAGGTTCCAGACAATAGAGTTAGGATGGGTATAATTACAATAATGGGTCGGTTTGAGTTGTGAGGTGTTAACCTCCATTTCCCTAACTTTCCCAAAATGTTATGCTTATTCCTTGCAAGAACATACATACATACTTATATTTCAAATAAATTCCATCAAAATCATACTAACTATAAGCTGTGATTTTGATTAAACATAAGATTGGTTATCATCTTGTTCATCTTTCAAAGAGTAAGTGTTTATTCATATTTGGTATTAAGAAATTGTATAACTTGTTAGGGTTAGTGAATTAAATATGAAATTGAAGCTTGAATTGTGTTGTTTGATGATAATTGATGATGTTTGCTGATTTTATAAGTTAATAAGTAGATTTCATGGTGTTCATCCTAATTATTATGAGACTTGGACCATTTAAGTAGGTTATAGAGTATGTATGTGAAATTGATGTTGGAAATGAGGTTATATAATGTTTGTAATTGTTTGTGTTGTTTTATGCACTTGGGTAATGTTAGTTATGGTATAAAAACTGACTTGAACAATTTGAAAGTGTTAATTTGTGGTTGATTTCCGAAATGAACAACAACAACAGGTTCAGGGGTCTGGGCGCCGATGAACATAGCGCCGCAATGGTATAGGATTGCGACGCAATCTTATTTATAATTGCGCCGCGATGGTATAAGGTTGCGACGCAATCTTATTTATATTTGTGCCGCGATTATGTGCTGTTGCGACGCGATTTGTGTCTGCACAGGCCTGCTTCACTTCTGTTTATGCTACAGGCTGATGTGGTTTATAGATTTAATATTAACATTTATAAAAGTGATTTGAAACTTTGAAATTGGTTAATATAATTAATGAACATTGTTATGATGCAAGTATATATAAAGCTAATTGTTATATGCTTAATATATAAAGTGTGTTCTATTGTTGATATGCGGTGATATTAACTTAGTTACAGCGAGAATTGAATTGAGTTACTAACTCCGTTGGTTTGTGGTGTTTACAGATACGCCGAAGACTCAGTGAGCTAGTCAACTGAGTAATTGAAGTGAAGTAACAGGTGAATTGACTTGGAACTTCAGTATGGTTTGGTTGTGACGAATTAGTTACAACAGATTAAACATAGTAGTGTTAAATGTTGATTGTTGCTGTGATATATATATATATATATATATATATATATATATATATATATATAAACTGCTTTAAGCAATTTGGGGTATCGGAGGTCAACAATTGTTGGACTGGGTTGCTACAGGTTAACCACCATAGGAATTGTGAACATGTGTTGTGAATGGAACTTATGTTGGTTAAAGGTAGCAAACAGTTATCGGTAAATCATTGTAATGGCCTGCAGTGATCGTAAGTGTTGCTTGGTGGGCCACTGCGGTCTGAGGGCGCCACAAGGACCACCGATCCTCATGGTGATGTTGAGTCTATGTGTTAATTGTTGATAATTAATTTTGTTGAGCTAAGTCAAACTGTTTGTAACAGGTTTATTCACTTAGCTTCGTGCTAATCCCGTTGTTTACTCCTTGTAGGTTTTGACTTGAATGGGACTGGGCAAGGAGTACTTGGAAGCTGTTGACCATGACTACTCTGATATTATTTTGATACTTTATATTGCCCAGATACATTTTAATAGTTTGTAATTTAACAAATAATACTTATAACTTGTATAATATTTTTGGTAAATGACGTCATGTCATCTATTATATAATATAAATGGGATTGCGCTTTCGACTTTGTTTGTTTAAAAAAATAATAATAAATTATGTGGTGTGTTATAATTCCTCCTCCAGTGAACCACTTCCTTGCAGTGGTGACACGCCTCATCCTTAGCCGGATGTTCTTTCTTTGCTGGAGGGGTTTTCTTAGGTTTAGGGACATAAGCACCTTGCTTTCCCTTGCCCTTAGTCTTTCCCCTAGTTTGCGGTTTATTGTCTTTCTGGATCTTGCCACTTCTAATCGCAAGGACTTGTGGGGTAGCCGGTTTCTTTGGTAGACCCTTCTCATACTCAATGAGCATGGCATGAAGTTCAACTACAGTCTTGCCCATGCTGTGCATATTGTAGTTGCGCACAAAACCCTCAAAATCCTTGGAAAGGGAATTGAGAATCATACCAACAACAATAGGCAGAGGATAAGTGCACTGAAGTCTTTCCAATTGATCCAGATAGCTCTTCATTTTGAGAACATGTGAGCTAACTGGTGTGCCTGCTTCATGTTTGCAAGCATGGAGTGATTGGATCAAATCAAATAGTTCAACTCCAGCTTGTTTCTCAAACATTGATCTAAGCTCTGTAATCATATCAAGTGGTCTATTATTTTCAAATTGCTTTTGAAGTTCGGGAGTCATGCTACCGAGCATCAAACAAGCAACTTCATTATGACGATCATAAAGAGCATTCCACGATGCCAATTCCTCAGCAGGAGCAGTAATAACAGGAGCAGGTCCCAACAGCTGTTCAATGACATCAGTTTTCTTTTCAACACGAAGGACAATCCTTAGTTGACGAAACCAATCATTGAAATTACTTCCAGAAAGTTTTTCTCTTTCTAACATTTGCCTGAAAGCCGAATAATTCGAGTTCGTTGCAGGATTTGCCATCTACATTTAGATAAAAGTTCAAATTTAGTATTTTCGATAAAACATCCTTTAAAGAAAATTAAATACCCAAATGTTTATATAAATAAACAATTAATTTTCTTAAGGCTAGGATCCTATTTGACATAGCACCATCACATCAGTTGATCTGCTAGCAATGGTGTATTCAAAAGGTAAGTGACGTTCAATAATTGAATTACAAGTGCAACTCCTAGAATTATGGGACTTAATGTGTATTTAGTGATCAAGCAGTAAGTTTCATTAAGCATGTTTCATCTCATCGTATGCCACGGGCTTAAGGATCTCACCGCTTAACTCGTTTTAAGTCGTCCAATTAAGAACTGTAAATAGTCCACCACCGTCTCACGATGAGTGATAATTTACCTTGGATACAATTTACCTACGTCTCACGCAGAGCAAAAAGAAAGTACAAGTGTTCTTACCAATTGGATGGCAAATGACTTAATTTAAATGGGTAATAATTTGATAATGTGTATCAAATATGTACGAAGAAGCATGCACACATCTTCGTAACATAGTTTTTAATAAAACCTTTTCCACTTAATCCAATTATTAACGTGCGTCAAGATGTCTAATTTAATATTTATACTAAATTAGAGATTGCATTTTATTAAAATTGACGATTCAACATGTTTTAAACCTTTTCGGCCATGTACAAGAGAGGCCATGAAGAGGCCAGAGGAGGGGCTAGGATCTTTACATCATTTTATCCAACCCGTCATCTTAGACACCAAGCCGAAGATACCTCTCTTATACAAGCTCCTAGTCGTGGTTTACAACAAATTATTAACTTGCAAATCTCGTCGTGGGAGAAAATTACGGTATGTGAGCCCAACCCGAGTTGACAATAAGATTTGCAAGAAAATAATAAATCTTATTTCATAGTTATTAGTCCAGTTTATTTATTTTCATAAAAATATTTTGCTTTACAAGTTACAATAATAAGCAAAATAAATAAACTTATTAATCTATTAACATATAATTTTCATGCAACATTTAATATAACCCTAAAACATGGTGAACTGGGGACAACTTGTCAATTACACAATTTAAACAAGTAGCACATAATCATCACTATTAACAATTAATTTTAACTAGCATATAATGTAAAGTGATATTCATGACAAATTATGCATGAATTTCATGGATACCCTTTATTTGCTAATTTAATAGGTACATTAATAATAACAAACAATTTACACTAAACATGTCATTATTCTTGTTAAACATAAAATTTACAATGGGATTTAAAAGTATGACACTTTTACTATAAAGTTTACATTTTATATAAAAAAAATTTGTTTGGCGCTGGATCCCTAAAAAAATTATTTCTTTATGACTTATTAGTCAAACTAGTTAACCCTGCCAAAAAAAAAAAAATTCTTTCTTGTTCCCACGTGATCCATTCCACAACAACCATTGTTATCATTATAATATTTTTTTTTTCTTTTGTTCCGTCGCTGGAAACCACAAGCCCCCAAAAAAAAACAACCAAACCTTTTTTTTCTTTTTCTTACTTCGTTCGTCGACTGATCCCACAACAAAAATAATTTATTTTTTTTCTTTGTGTCAGTTGATCTGAACAACCCCCACCAAATTTTATGTTTAACAAATCTAACTAATTACAACACATACGTGTGACTCTGATACCACTGTTAGAGTATAACAAATAGATAATCAAATTGTCACACAATTGCAGAAGCGAATAAACACGTATATGTAATTAGTTAAGATAGAATTGTACCTTTTAGCAAAGCTCCAATAAAACTATAATTAAATAGTTTAGGGTTTAAAGTAAAACTCCTCTACGATCGCACACACGACAGCAGCTCAATCCGTATGCTAGTACTCCGTTCTTGTTTGGTCAAACTACAAAAGGACGAAAAAAAAGAAACCCCTTGGGTTTGATTTTGTTTTCGTACGTACACAAAGAGAGAGAGAGTGAATTAATTGATTCTTCTGTTAAGGTTATTTACATCTCTATTTATATGGTACGGGTAACTTAGGGAACAAGTTTATGGTTTATTTAAAACCCATGGGCCGGCCTCTTTAGGGCTTTCTGGAATGTTCCAGAATTTTAACTTTTCCCAATTACATTCAAGTCCCTCTCTTTTAATAAAACGTACAATTAACATTTTAATAATGTTTTATTTATTTATTCGTGAACGGATTAATTAATATATCTCACATTTATATTAATTAATTAAATTGAGCATTAGTGTCCATACGTGTGACCCCGTAGGCTTAAACATTTTCCGGACATGCATTTATTTATTACGTGGTCATATCCCAACAGATTTGTTATATCAGGTTATACACAGCCACAGAGGTGTAGTATGTAAGTTACAAAATAAATTGTAGTTGAAGGATTAGATTGCTTTATTAGTATGATGATTAGGCCATAATCTAATTTGTACTAAAACAACTTTTTAAGATGTTCATCACACGTTTATTATGATAATAATGTACGGATAAACATAAACTAAACGGAGTACGTTAGAAACTTTTGTTATGATGCCAAACACGCATACGATATTCTCCCAGTGCCCACAGTGGGAAAATGTTGCGATGTAGTGCGTAGAACAACAGGCAGTTTTTCTGGTAGGTTCCTCCATATTCCTGTGTAAGTACAACGAGGTGAAAAAATATAAGAAATATTGAAACTTAGCTAGAAAATAAGCAATAAACAGAGCATGCAACATTTCATTACTCATTTCCCCTGGGGATTCAGCAAGTTTTAGTGTTAAATTCTACATCGTAAGGATTAATTTGATTTATTCATCAAGGTTTACATACCTGCTGTGGAAAATCTCCTTTATCCATTTGGGCGTTAATCAGCAGCTTTGCAGCTCTATGTAAAGGCACGGGGTCTCTTTCCACCTACGCATTTAGAATCCGAAAATATCAGTTAGTTTCGATCATAATATGATTTGAAGAAGTAAAACAGAGCATACTTACCTGTCCACAAAACATAAGTCCAAGCATAGCCCATGCTGTTTGCATATAATTTGTTCGATTTCCGTCCAATGGTGTGTATACCTTGATGTATGATAAACACATGCCAAGTGAGAGTATTAGAAGTTGCATATGCTTAATTCTGTTCACTTTGAACAAAATTGCAATTTCAAGAAATGGTTATGTTAACTATATAAACATAAGAATGTACCTAAAAATTAAATGGGTATGGGAAAAAAATAAGAAAAAGAATGAGCGCGCAGAATACAAGTTTCAAACATTATATCTTTTTGATAAATCTTTTAAGTACATTTAACATTACTCCAGCAGATTTATCATGGTGGTGGTGTGTTTAGACACTCTTATAGCATCAAGTTATTGATTGTAGTTTTAATTTAGGCAAACAGCTAATCCAAAGAAGCTTACCTCAGTAGGGCAAGATTTGTGGCTTTCTCCCCAACCACCCTCTTCGTTTTGTATAGAGAGTAAAAACTTCACACCTTTGCGAATCACTTCATTGTTGTCATATGTCTTTCCGACAGAACTTAAAGCTCTTAATGCAAAAAATGTTGCATATATGAAACATACTCCCCAATAGCCATACCTAATGTATGATTTTTAATGTAAACAAGGCAAGGATAAACAAACATATAAAAAGAAAAATAGGAGCATGAATAATTAATAAAACTAGAATAGGTAGAAGAGGAATGAATAAATCAACTAAATAGAAAAATCAGGGCACCATCTACCATATATCTCCAATGAAATAAAAACAGAGCAAAAGTACCAAAAAGCTTAAGCTTCTTGAATATCAAGAATACATAAGATCGAAAATCCAGAAACCACACTAATAAAGTGATTCTTTTTGGAGCGAGGTGATAAATATACCAAAGTTATGTTGTGGTACAACTGTAGTGTAAGCTTTAACTATTGCTATACAGTTTTGTGCATGTTCATATTAACTTACCATGAGCCATCTTGCCGTTGTGTTTCTTCAAGATAACATATTCCCTTTGAGATCGAAAGTGTTATCTCTTCTTGTCTGTGTCTTGGGTGGAGTCGGTTGAACTCAACCAAAGCTACAATAATAAAAGCTGTGGTCTCTACATGCCTACATGCATGACCCAAAGTTATATGTTAATCATCATTGGAATATCTGAAAATTTATGTCACCTACGTAACAAATCACTTGGTTGATTATATTCATATTATTTCTTGGCAATGATTGATCCTTAACAAATCTCATTTTCGGAGGTTGTATGTTATTATAAATCCCTAATGTTGTAACAAATAGGTTAGCAACTTACTCTTTCTCAACCACAATATCTGCAAAGATCTCCGAAGGATTCAAAATCTGTAGAAATGGTTTTGGAACCGGTGGCTCCCACACCGCAAATCCTCCACTTATAGGACTCTGGATGAAGATAAGAGATATTTAAAGGGAAAGCATATGAAGATTCTTTTTCTATGCTTGTTTGGCCAATAAAACCTACTCCCTCGTCCCTTGATAAGTGTCCATTAAGCGTAATGCACATACATAGTTTTAGGCAAGTCAAATCAAGGCCTTTTCGAAAAATCAAATGTCATTACACCGAAGTGGAAATTTAGTTTGAGATAACACGAAATTTGGGATGCAGTGATTAAATTCATCATGTCAAACACGATAAATACATCGTTTAAAGCTACATATATACACATTATTAAGCATTAATAGCCTGGAACATGATAAATTAATCTTACTTGCATATAAAGAAGCACATTCACTCCTTCATATAATCGTGCAACATCATCTTTCTCTCCAGCAATTTCTTTCGGCATTTGTGATAACGAAAGTAGACACTAGAGGATAATAAAGGAAAATAAAGATTTCTTTCTATAAACAAAAACTTTACATTCAGAAAGGTTGTGTTGCTTATAACATCATGTACCTTTAGTGCTTCCACCGTACAGTCTGAGACAGTCCATCCATGATCTTGGTCAGCGAAAGTCCATGATCCTTTCGTGAAATGTCGACACATTCTAGTGAAATCTCCTGGTGGATTTTCTCGGATCTGCATTAAGTGTAGTTGTATGATAATGAATCTTAGATTAGACAGATTATGAAAATATAACCATAATTGTATGTATCCAACTCCCACAGTTTCTATCTTGTGTATCAAAAATTTCAATTATTGCTATTTTTATGTATTCCATTATTTGTTTATCATATTAAGTGGCCAGACATAACAGCTATATATGTTGCCACATCATCTGGCATATCATCGGCTTACAAATTATAAGAGATCATGTATATACAATAGCAATAATACGAAGTTTGATACGTACATGTCTCAACTATTAATGGTAGATGCATAGATCATTGAGTATTGATCAAAATATTTCAAAACACTTAACCCTTCTAAAAACAACCTGAGATTCTCTAATGTAGAAGTGTGCCTTTTGAAGACAATCACCGTATTCCTCAACCATATTACTAGCAAGGATTGCTTGAGTTGCGAGAGCGCAATCCCACATTTGACTGCCAAAACTATGCATTGTCATTCCATCTTCTGCAATCCATAAGTAATCTGGTACTCTAGTAATTCTTTGGAAAAGCCCGCTTTGAACTCATCACCATTCGGATTCTCTGCCCACCAACACATCATTTGTAGGCTCTGGGCAAAACACAATAAGCTAGACTTGGGTTTTCATTATTAATCCATTCTATATAATTATTTTTATTCTTTTCGCTCGACTTTATAATTAACTTACCTTTTCAACACAACCAGAGGTCATGTATCTCGTCTCTTCTGATCCGTAGCGCATTAGTTCAACAACTCTATTGATCGATCTCTCACGTAGTTTAGAAAATGGCCAGTATTTGAGTACTGGCTCATTAATGTAGTGAAGCATATGCCACAATGTGTCTTGTACAAATGAATGTGGGTAATAGAAGTCCTCCTACAAACAGGAGCACGCGCTCTCTTAGTTCCAAAAGATATTGCAACATTCAAATAATTACTTAGTCCTGGGTACATGCGCATTTATGATGATGCTCTTTACCCAAGTGGTTGAGGGTTCAAGTTTGAAATGTTGGGGACAAACGAAGTCGAGTAATTTGGTGTGTGACTTAACATATACCATTCACGAAAAAGGATCTATTCGTTGTTCGTTAGATATTCAAAAGCTTTGGGGATGTTTTGGAATAAAATACACATCTTGCTCTAGGATGTTGTTTGATGGGTCTAAATATATCATATAAATTGGCTAACCTTACAACAATTATTCCGTTGTTTATTCCAGTTAATATCCTCAAAAGAGGTGCAGTGGATTTCTTCTCGTAATGATAAAACAAGATTTGTGATTGGTCTGTGGATCCTCTTCCCATATAAATATGACATCGGCATGTAGGTCGTACGACAGTAGCACCACATCTCAGCTGCATAAACCTTACGTATAAAGAGAGACAGACTGAACTTGAGTATTAATTAATTGCTTAATTATAAAGTTACCCGGATGAAAAGGAAATGATGTTGGAAAAAGCCAGAATTCTGGTGGCAATGCGTTGCAACCCTCCCATTTATATACTCCAAGCACCTACATATAACGTTAAATGCAAAACCATAATGCATTCGTGTTGACTTAGTGGTATCGAGTTGATTTTCCATCCATGAGGTTTTGCTGACTTAGTGGTATCGATTGAGTTGATTTTCCAGCCATGAGGTTATGCATGGGTTCAAGTCCTGAGTTGGGATAAATGTACATATTTATGAATTAATGTTTATATTCGTGTTAAATAGTTGTGTGCAGCTGTGTTTGCCTTTCTATAAAATTGCAAAATCATAATTTAAAAAAGATGCACAACCTTGTCGATCACAAAGTCAGTTATCTAGTTTAAAAAAAAATATTGTTTTATTATATATCTTCAAATCTTCTTTAATTTTACTTGATTGCTGATTAATCGCCTTAATTGTATGTATGCTCGACTTAGGGTAAATGTTATATTGGTATCTCCAATTCAAATTTATTTGTTACTAATAATCCTAGCTAAAGTAAGTATTAATGATATTATTCATAGAGAATGGATTGCAAAAGGCTTATGAAGTTGGTAGTCACCGAAAGATAAACCTTTCCCCAAGAGGGAATCGCAGTTGCTCCTCCATGATCACGTATCCATGAGCGACCTCTAGATATTGCACCCTCCCCATCATCTATTCCCTCTCCCAATATTCTTAAGGCTACGTAGCTCAATGCAGAACCGATCATTGTGCTGTCGCCATCAATATAAAATCCCCATCCTCCATCTTCATTCTGCATTTGCAAGACAGTATATATAATAAGTACTGTTTATTTTTCTTCACCTTAATTTGTTCCCTGATAAAAATATATTAGAAAACATACAAAATGATGCAACCCAATTAAATTCTCCATGTTAATAAAGGAACTGAACATATGTATCAACCCAATATATAACAGCATTAATTGAACAAAGATTAGAGTTTCAAGGACTTTTGCATGCAGAGCGTTATCCCAAACAGAGAAACACCAATACTAAACATATATAATACATATCAAGTAAGGAAAAACATCTATCTAGGTGAAGAAATGTGATTGCGTACTTGATGATTGTAGATGTATCGTATTATCTCTTTCTTGTGTTCTTCACTCAGGGCAGTGTTGATAGTACTACTGATATATAAAGCTATTAACTGCAAAGAAGTGGGAGCAATGCAATTATCATATCCGAAATGTAGGATCAATATTTCTTAAAATAACAAATACAGCAGTGTTACGTGGATAGAATGACTCACATGCACATGCTGCCCATAATCCATTAGAATATTGTACGCAGTACATACACTAGGAACTAGAAATTGTATGACTACGTACGATCGAGTTCAGTTTTCTTTTACGTAATACTTACAAGTGGAGGAGTGAAAAACAAAGGGCCCGCATTTTCAGCAGGCCAGTGGCCGTCTTTTGCTTGGGTTGCACGGTGTAACCTTACTGTTTTCTTAACAGCAGTTGTTACGGCTTCATAATTCACCTCGTCATCTTCCCTTAGTCTTGTTGGAGGTATGCTCGTGACATCAATTCCACTTTCCTTTATTAGCTTCATTACATAACATTGCTTTGTTAGTGTTGGGCCTGATTAATGTCTTGGATGCCAAAGAAGACAACAAACCGTTATGTACATGTTTATTTATGTTTAGATGGGTTAAATAAAGCCCGTTAATGTTTTCTGGTTTGGGCCATGGGCCAACAAACCTAGGTTAGAGTCGTATTGTTTCATAGAACCGTTTGGTGAAACAGTTTGTGTGAAACGAAACAACTGATCATGGTGTCTGTTCGTAGGATATATATATGTATGCATCGATGGAAACAGTTTTGTAACCCATATATATTCAGAAAGTATATATATACGTTTGGCCGTTTGGGTTCATCCCACTTTTCTTATTCTCCTGGTGTTGATTCTTGTATGATGATTGATAACATGATGAATGATGTTTGATGTGATAACGATCTGGAATGTATGAAAGTACGCCTGTGTTCTACAGTTAGCTCCAAGTACCAACCATATTTTTTAGTCTTGTTGGAGGTAAGCTTCACAATTACAACTTTCCTGTCTTCTTTTGTTGGACTTAATGTCAAATGGGCTAAGGAACAAGTAAACGGGTCGTATATATTATGTGTGTATTATGTATTATATGCTATTGGGTCAATAATATGTTAAGTGGTGTAATAGTTTGGGCCGTAGGCCTTTAGGAAACAAATAGACAGAAGCGATGTTTGCAGTAGGGTTGCAACGGTTGGAAGATATAACCGTATGATGAATAGGTGTGTCGGATTAAAAGGCACCGGTTGATGTCTTATAAATATGTATGTATCTGTACGCACCAGTCTGGACCCACATTCAGTTATCAATTTATGTATTCATATTAACATTAACTTCCTGCGCATATCAGTTTCATATTCTGCACACATATATCAGTTATGTTCTGTGTATATCAGTGATTGATGATGGTGATCCATAATTGGATGTTGGAAGCGAATAGGTTTCATGATAAACCTGTGCAACATCTTTCTCTTGTTTAAAGAATGGTTTTAAATGTTTGTTTAGATGGAATCTAAGAACTTTAAGTACTTCTATCTACAAGAAACCTATGCATAACGTAACATAAGACCTCTGTGGATAAAAAAGAATATAATAGGCTATTACTACCTGCATCTGCATGAGGAGATCAGCACATGCATGAAATCCTCCATGTTTTCGATTATGTTTGAAGTTTCGACGAGCCCTTTCAACTTCTTCTTTCTCCTCCTTAGTTCCAGCGTTTGGATTAAATTCCCAAAACTGTCTACCAACAAAGTTATTAGTGCTATACAAGTACGGCCCAGTCCCTTCGGCTACCTTCAACTTCCACATCCTCTTCTTACGCTGGTCCTGAAAGAGGTTGGTATCATGAGCGAACCAAATTATGATTCGATCAGGAATCAGCAAATTTGAGGCTAAATAAGGTTACTTACTCGCTTAACTTAAAATCTGTGGAAAGCACGGGTTGAGGTGGACCTTTTTATAGTCGAATGGATGGATAATAAATTCAACGAACAAATCAAAGAAAACGAAAAAACTGCTACTTCATAAGACTCAAGTTAAGTGTCCGAATTTATACTTTTTTTGGTTCTAACACAAAATTGAGACCATCTAAAAGTGTATGCTTTAAAAGGATGAATTTGACATTCAACTAATGAGTTTAATTTGGATGATTGTGCATATACTAAGACTATATATATATACTGTGAACAGTTATTTTGACACGAATATATATAACATATGTATTGGATGAAATGGCGGTGGAGAATGTATGAAAGACTTATTGTAGTTCAGGTCATAAATATGAATAATGTTGGCATCTGGTAAGTCATCTTTCATTGTATTTTAAAATTCACCGAACATAAATTATATATATCTGTGTGATGACACTCACTCACACACATTGTAACAATTAAATCCACATTGAAGATGCATATGCATGTGTCAATGATTCTTAATTATCTCTGTCACACGTTGAGAATTTCGATAGGGAATTAAATACAAGAATTTTTAATCTGTTTGATTCATGCACACATTCACGTGAAAATCTTAAATATGTCATTTTAACAAATTAAACCTTCTGATCGATCGAATGTGATAAATAAAGTAGCAACTGAATTGAAGTGATGAAGTTACAGTTGACTTGTTATATACGTACTTATGATATTTTGTGAACTCATGCGATACTGTCAGTTACGATCTCGATCTCCGGTCATCAGTCATCTTAATTATCTGACCATATTTTATGGTGAAAACGGTGATATTACCGTGGCCAGGATTATGAATCGAAAGAAATATATGTTAGTTTGATGTCTCTTTAACTTCAAACTAACAGACTATATGATAATGTTTATCTAACACACCCCCGCAGTCGAAGCGGGAGGTAAACGAACGCTAAGACTGTCCCGAAAGTCATCAAAGAGAATGCGTGGTAACCCTTTAGTAAAGATATTAGCTATTTGATATCGTGAGGGGACATGAAGAACTCGAATTTCACCACGTGCAACCTTCTCACGAACAAAGTGGATGTCCATTTCAATGTGCTTAGTTCGTTGATGTTGTACAGGATTCCCGGAGAGATAAATGGCGCTAACATTGTCACAATATGCAAGGGTAGCAGTGGAGATTGGACAATGTAATTCGAGTAACAGATTGCGTAACCAACAAGATTCAGAGACGACATTTGCAACACCACGGTACTCGGCTTCGGCACTAGATCTTGAGAGAGTAGGTTGACGCTTTGAAGACCAAGATATAAGATTGTCTCCCAAAAATACGCAATAACCAGAAGTGGATCTTCGGGTATCTAGACAACCAGCCCAATCTGCGTCAGTATAAGAAACCAGTTTGGTGATAGAAGAAGGGTACAGATGTAAACCATGAGCAATGGTGCCACGAATGTACCGTAGAATGCGTTTGAGAGCATTCATATGATCAATTGTCGGAGCATGCATATGTAGACAAACTTGTTGAACCGCATTAGAGATGTCCGGTCTGGTAAATGTAAGATACTGTAAGGCCCCGACTAAACTTCGATAGTGAGTAGAATCGGTATATGGAGAACCCGAAGAAGCACTTAACTTTGGATTAGTATCAACTGGGGTAGCAGCAGGGTTACAAGATGACATGCCTGCACGTTCAAGAATATTTTCGGCAGATGCTCGTTGAGAAATAAAGAGACCACCTGCATGTCTAGTAACCGAAATGCCTAAAAAATAACTTAAGGGTCCAATATCTGTCATAGAAAATTCGTTAGCAAGAAGAGACATAATATGTTGGCGTAGATGCGTAGAAGATGCCGTTAAAATAATATCATCAACTTATAATAAGATATAAGCCATGTCACTTCCATACCGATATATAAATAGTGAATGGTCAGATTTGCTATGTACAAGGCCAATGGTGGAAACAAACTCGGCAAAGCGTTGATATCAAGCTCGAGGTGCTTGTTTAAGGCCATATAAAGACTTCTTGAGCAAGCAAACATGATCGGGATACCGTGGATCCCGAAACCCCATAGGTTGATGCATATAAACAGTTTCATTTAAATAACCATGGAGAAAAGCATTTTTAAAGTCTAGCTGATGTATAGGCCAAGAATGCGATATAGCAAGACTAAGCATGGTACGGATTGTGGCCGGTTTAACCACCGGACTAAAAGTTTCATCACAATCCACACCAATCTGTTGAGAACGTCCATCACAAACAAGACATGCCTTATGCCTTTCAAAAGATCCATCTGATTTCTTTTTGTGTCGAAATACCTACATAGAACGAATAATATTCATATTAGGTGTACGGGGTACAAGGTCCCACATCTTATTTTGAATGAGAGCTGTAAATTCGTCAGACATAGCATTATTCCAATTCGGGTCGGACAAAGCTTCTTTTGGGTTCTTAGGAAGAGGAGAAGGAGTGACAGAAGTAGAAAGGTTAAAAGGAATTTTAATTTTTGAAATCCCATGCATGCTACGTGTAGTAATTGTACGAGCAGGAGTGTGAATAGATGTAGTTGGAACTCGAGAGAGGTGACGTCGAGAGGTATGACTTATAGGTGACGAGAGAAGAGAGGATTGAGAAGTGGACTGTGAAGAAATGTGTGGAGATGTGGGCTGATTAGGCCCAGACTGTGGGGAGGTTGGCTGATCAGGCCCAGAATGTTGGGAGGTGGGCTGATCAGGCCCAGAAAGTGGTGATGTGGGCTGATTAGGCCTAGTTGGAGGAGTACTAGAAGACGTAACAGAATGATTAAGTGGAACCAGAAAGTAGGGACTAAGATTTTCTTGTAAAAATGTATAGGTAGTGGGTGATGGGTGATGAAGCTTTGCAAAAGGGAATTGGGATTCATCAAATAAGACATGTCAGGAAATGATTATTTGATTAGTGGATAGATAAAAAAATTTGTAACCACGATGATTCGGTGGATAGCCTAAGAACACACACGGAGTAGAGCGGGGCTGAAGTTTGTTGATTGTGGTGGACGGAAATAATGGGTAACATAAACACCCAAATACACGTAAGTGTGAGTAACTTGGGTTTCGACGATATAGTACTTGAGTTGGGGAAGCATTACAGAGTGATTTGCTAGGAAGAATGTTCAAAAGATAAGTGGCCATGGCAAGAGCATGATGCCAAAACGTTGATTGCATGGAGGAGTGGGAAAGAAGAGTACGAATAATATTATTAATTGCACGTATTTTTCTTTCAGCTTTGCCATTTTGAGAAGAGGTGTAGGGACAAGAAAAACGAAACACCATGCCATGTTGGTGGCAAAAGTGTTTAAAAGAATCGTTGTTGTATTCTTTTCCATTGTCACATTGAAAACACTTGATCTTTATTTTGTATATGTGGGACCAAACAAAAAGAATTTTAACTGAATAAATGGTGATAACCAACTATAAAACTAAAAGTTCAAACCTGTTCCATAACAACACCAAAAATCATTAAACTCGGAGCCCCAACTATGATTTCCTGTAGCTTTTGATGATCCTGGAGCTAATGGAAGCATATATAACATAACTCCGGGTTCTTTTTCTTCTTTGAATAGTCAGGATACCATTAGTCAAAGCTCGTTCATAGTAGTCTGCATACGCCATTTCTTTGGTCCATCTGCACATGTAAACCACTTTAACTATCATGTTAAAATTACCCCGTCACCTGAGAAATTTCCATATAATAATTGCTGAAATTTTCATATGACATCAAGAAAAAACATTTGACTCATTTATCTAGATTATCTACACATGTACCTTTAGCATATTATAGGTGGTACAAGATTATTCATTCTCCATTTGTAAGGTGCTTGTGAGTCTTTTAGGTTCTGACCTGAGTACCCCAACCATTTCTCGCTAGATAACTTGTTAAAACATTCTTGATACACCGTCAAAATTTACGGAGATTTCAACCTAATTAAAATTTCATAAATAAATATGTTATTTTTACCAGAACTCATCGACCTATGTGCTCCCTGTAGAATACATATGGGATGCATTCACGATTTCCATGAAAAATGTGCCGATTTCCTAAACCGTCAATCATATAACAGCAGTCAAATATATAAAGATATGCCTCCCTTTGGTTCATACGGTCAAACATGAATTGTGTATTCACTATGCATTTTCGTGGTTCACAAACTTAAATCCCATAGACCATATACAACTGATCACCTGTAACTTCATACCAACTTTGAGCTCCAATGACTATTGGAATATGCATATTGGCATGATAACCACATATGTTATCGGCCTACGTGACATAGCATATGAGAAATATAAAACATCAGGTATGTCATCAGCCTACGTGACATAGCATACGAGAAATATCAATCGCATACACACACGCACACCAAAAAAGAAAAATTTTTACAGAAACATTCTTCTACTTGGGATTCTTGACAAAATAAGTAGAAATTACCTTCACAGCTCGCAGTCCAAGGAAGCAGGGTTTATCGAAAAGATGAGCCAACCAGAGATGCTTGGAGTCTCCCTAGATGCATCACGAAATAGTTACGTTAAGACACAGATAATATGAACTGTTCTAGGTGAGAGACTATAACAACAAAACAAGTTATATTCAATAAAGATCATTTTCTTTAATCCACGAATATGAACATATTAAAAAATATATAAATAAACACCTAAAGGATTACAACATACTGTGATAGTTTATAGCCTATAAAGAACATCATTCATTCCACCAATTTCTTCATTTAGTGATAACCAATGCCTTTCAATGTTGTATCTGTTGAGTCACTGATCGCTGAACTCAAGTGGTCACTGATCACAAGGATTAAGGGGGAGATTATATAAGAGACTGTTAAAGTCATTATTCGCTGATGAGTGAAGTCACTGATCATGCTATCTGTTCACAGTCTCTAATCCTCTCAATAATGTTTCATGAAGAAAATGATTCAAGTCAAGCTCCTGTTGCTGAAGGTCTCTAAGTCGCTGATCATATGTTAAACCAGTAGATGAAGATCTTATCAAGATAAAAGACTCAACTATGTGTGTCGCTGATACTCATCTATCAGCGAGAGTCTCCAAGTCTTCTTGAGTTCTCTCTTCTGCTGAATAAAAGAAGTCACTGAAGATTAGCTGTTCAAGTCATTCTTTAGAGCATGTTAGCTCGCATCGAGAATGAGGAGAATTGATGTTTCTATCAGTGACTGCAGCATTAAATGCCGCATTAAATAAGAAGTTGACATTCGGCGTTATTACGGCGCAGCACGTGTTCCTCGAAACTTGAAAAGAGTAACGTGGAAGCATTTGATTGGTTTATGGTACAAGGTGATATTTCCCAAGACAGAATGTCGTGCCATGATGTATCACATCTCAACTACCTCTCCAATCAAGCAGCGACACGTGTCGTTCAGATCCGGAAATTAAGGATTTCAGCGTCTATAAATAGCGTAGTATGTTGTACTTCATTTTGTGTCGATTACTTGTATTGTCACTTGTTTGTCAGTGACCAGTTTGTCTAAGATACAAGTAACACCAACGAGTAAATTAGTAGCGTGTTTGTCCACTACTAGTTTACCTCAGCGAGTGAGCAAGTTAGCGTGTTTGTCCACTACTGCTCATCTCCTTTGTAATAGCTGTATTGTTTGATTTGGATTAGCTTTGGCTAATCTATTCCGCAATCAACAAGAGATAAATTTTATTAATAGAGAATTTATCTTTCAGCTAGAATTGCACCAGCAACTGAACTGCTTATCTTATATACATTTGTGTTCATATTGTTGTCACTTTAATACGTTTAAAAACTTGCTAAACAAGCTAACACATTATAACAGAAAAGTTTTTAATTGTATTCAACCCCCCCCCCCCCTTCTACAATTAACTCACTGTAAACGATTCACAATCACTAACATAATAGTGATTAGGGACTCACAATTGGTATCAGAGCAGAGTTGGTTTAAATATAATTAAATCAGATCTGCAATGGAATCAGTTAAATACAGTTGTGTTGATTCTGAGTACCAGAAGGGAAATGGCTCCACTACCAAACCACCGGCATTTGATCCATCTAGAATTGAAACCTGGATGTCCAGGATGATGATGTTCTTAGATCTTGCTGATGATCGTCTTTGTGCTATAATTACTGATGGTCCATACACCCCAACTACTATTGTTCCTGCAGTTGCAGCTACTGCAACTACTCCTGCTATACCTGAAATGGTTATGCCCAAAAGGGAGGAACAATGGTCAGATGAGGATAAACGTATGGTAAGACTAGATAAACAAGCTAAAATTTACATAAGCATGGCACTTCCTGATGAAGTGTTTGAATCCATTAGATTGTGCAATACAGCGAAACATATGTGGGATACTCTTAGAAACATATATATTGGAACTCCTGATATAATTCGCTGTAGAGAAGTTAATCTAACTCGTCAATATGAACTGTTTGCAATGGAACCAAATGAATCACTGGCATCTACCTATACTAGATATCAAGCTTTAATTAATAAAATGGAGAAAGCAAATATAGGAAAGGACCAGAGATTTGTAGTTGAAAAGTTTCTAGAATTACTACCTAGGAAAATCTGGGGAACCATTGCAACATGCATAAGACAAAGAAACGATTATAACTTTCTCAATCTAACTCAAGTTTATGGAATTTTGCTTAATTGGGAACAATCTGAGAAACTAGCTGATCAAGGTGAGCACATTCGTGCTGCACTAGGGGGACAAAAGATTTCTAATGCCCTTGTAGCTGAGCTTGATGAAGATGACCAAAAGCAGAAAGCAAAGCTCACTAAGATGAGCTCTAAGTCTTTGATCGCAGAAGAAGAAGGCAATGTCGCTGATGATCAGTCAGAAGTTAGCTATGACGAAGGACTTGAGAAGCTAGAAAGAGATATGGCCATGATGGTTGCAAACTTCAGAAAGAACAGCAGATTCAACAGATCTGCTGGTGCCTCATCAAATGAGGTTTCTAAACCAAAAGGTGAATGCTACAAATGTGGCAAACCTGGCCATTTTGCAGCTGAATGCAGGTCGAAAGCTGTCAACTCTTTCGCTGATCAAAAACCCAGCTTCAGAAATGACAAGTACAACAAGTACAAAGCAAAGTACAAGAAGCTGAAGGAATTGTCCAAGTCAAAGAAGAAGAATAAAGGATTCATTGCTGAAGAAGGATCCATCAGCGACTCTGACTCAACTTCATCATCTGATGAAGAAGAGGCCATGATCTGCATGGACAGGGATTACTGCCTGATGGCTGATGATGCTGCTTTTCATGAAGATATCAAAGAAGTAGCACAGAAATGTTCAGCATCTGGCTGGGATCCAGAGACTCTCTACAAGGTAGATTGTTTTAAGTCAGCATCAGCTACTGAAAAGGATTTATTATTTGAAACCTTGATTGTTGACTTATCTAATGCTCATGACATTCAGAAAAGACAAGAATGTGTGATCAGTGACCTAACATCTAAACTTCAACTTCAAGAAGAAAATTTGTTAAAAATAAAGAATCTTACACTTGATCTTGATGCACAAATACATGCAAATCAAAAATGCATTCAAGAAAAAGTAAAATTTGAAACTAAATTTTCACAACTCAATGAAGTGATGAAGTCATGGTGTAGGTCTGCATTAAAAGTGAATCAGTGCATAAGTAATCAAATCCCAAAACAAGTTAAGGCTATTTTGGGAGGCGATTATGAAACTGCTGCTGCTCTCGCTGATGCAACCAAAGTTGATCAAATATTCAATCCTTATGAAACATTCTCATAATTTTTCTTTGAACCAATGTCAATTGTCAGTGAGCCTAAACCAAATTACTTTGTAAGAAGCTCACAGGTTACTAATAGTTATGATATTGCTGCAAGTATAAATGAACTTGAGAAACTAGAAATTTATGAATCAATCACTTGCACTGCTCTTGTCAAAACTATCACTGATGACCAAGAGTTTATCAGTGACCTCACTTCTGACACTCCAGTCACTGACGACTTGACTATCAGTGACTTGAAGTCAAAAAAGCAAAATGAGGTATTAAACCTGAGAACTTCTATGTCTCTATCCAGTATGAACAATAAGTCAAAGAAATCTAAGTCCACAAATAAAAAATGTTACAAATGTGGAAGTAGACACCATGTGTCATCAGATTGTTCATCATCACAAGTTTCACTCAGTCAACCATCATCAGTATGTCAGCACGTGGTATCTGAATGTTCAGCTACATTTTCAAAATCTCAAATAATCAGTGAGCATTCAGATACTATTGATGCAAGCCTGTGGAAGCCTGAACCAAAGGCTGACCACCATGAACCCATCTCAGGATGGGTTCATCAATTGAACTAATTGCTTGTGTGTGATGCAGGGCATTCTCAGAGAGACAATTTGGTATCTGGATAGTGGCTGTTCCAGACATATGACCGGATGTAAGTCCTTGCTCAGTAACTACCAGGATGAAAGAGGTCCTGATGTAGTGTTTGGTGATAACAACATTGGTAAGACCAGAGGGTATGGGGTCTTGACCAATGGTAATGTTATGTTTAAGAAGGTGGCATATGTTGAAGGACTGAAGCATAATTTATTAAGCATTAGTCAGTTCTGTGATGCCAAAAATAAAGTGCTGTTTGATCATGAAGCTGGAGTTGTTTACAACAAGAATGGAAGCGCTGTCCTGGCTGCTCAAAGAAAAGGCAATACATATGTAGTCAATATGGACTCAGCACAATCAGGAACATGTTTTTATTCCAGAACCGTTTCAGAAGAAAAATGGTTATGGCATAAGCGTCTTTCTCACCTGAACTTCAAGGCCATCATCAAGCTTAGCAAGAATGACTTGGTTAATGGTCTTCCAAAGCTTACTTATGACAAAGACAAGCTTTGTTCAGCATGTGAGAAAGGAAAGCATCACAGCTCTTCTTTCAAAAGCAAACAAACATCTTCAGTGACAGAATGTTTTCAACTGATGCATATGGATCTGTTTGGTCCAGTAAGTTCTCCCAGTCTTGGTGGTAAAAGGTATTGCTTGGTAATTGTGGATGAATATTCCAGATATACTTGGGTATTCTTTCTCAAAGCTAAAAGTGATGCAACACAGGAAATCATATCCTTTATCAAAAAGATGGAAAACTTAAATGATTGTTCAGTTAAACATTTATAAAGTGATAATGGCACTGAATTTAGAAACATTGACCTTGAAAGTTTCTGTGATTCAAAAGGTATTTCTCAAAACTTCTCTGCACCAAGAACACCTCAACAAAATGGTGTTGCAGAGAGGAGAAATAGAACCTTAATTGAATCAGCAAGGTCAATGCTCATAGATGCTGGTCTTAAGACCCATTTCTGGGCTGAAGCAGTTAACACTGCCTGCTACACTCAGAATACGTCATTGATTGTCAAGAGACATGATAAGACATCCTATGAGGTGTTAAGGGGGAGAAAACCTGACATAAGTTTTCTTCATGTTTTTGGTAGTACCTGCTATGTCTTAAACAAAAGAGATCACTTAGGGAAGTTTGATCCCAAAGCTGATGAAGGTATATTTGTTGGTTACTCAATCATTTCAAAAGCTTTCAGAGTTTATAATAAAAGAAGGGAATGTATTAAGAATCAATGGATGTTACCTTTGATGAATCTTATGATAAATCACTCACTGATCCAAAAGACTATGAAAATCTTATTTTTAATACAATCAGTGATGACAAGCATGAGATTCATCCATCAGATTCTGAAAGGGAAGATGATGTCCCTGAAGGTACTTCTGGCTCTACTTTAGCTAAGAATGATTCAGGAACTTCATCTTTGCCTATTGATATCCCATCATCATCATCTCATCATCTGCATCAAAATGATAACACTCACTATCCTAACCAAAGCTTAAACATTAATCATGCCTCTAATGCTGATGTGTCTGGTGGATCATCTCTGGAAAATCAAGTCACTGCTGAACCTCAGCGAGTGACTAAATGGACTAGACATATTGATAATCAATTGATTATTGGTGATCCACAATCCAAGGTCCAGACCAGATCATCATCTGCTAACTTTTGTTTGTTTGTAAGCTTTGTGTCACTGATTGAGCCTAAGAAGATTGATGAGGCACTCACTGATCATCACTGGATAGCTGCCATGCAAGATGAGCTATCTCAGTTTGAAAGGAATAAAGTGTGGAAGTTAGTACCTCAAATAGCTGGGAAATCTGTGATTGGAACAAGATGGGTGTTCAGAAACAAGATGGATGCTGATGGTGTTGTAATAAGGAATAAGGCTAGACTGGTTGCACAAGGTTACTGTCAGCAAGAAGGAATTGACTATGATGAAACCTTTGCACCAGTTGCTAGGCTTGAAGCAATCAGGTTATTCTTAGCATATGCAGCTCACAAGAAGTTCAAGGTATATCAAATGGATGTGAAAAGTGCCTTCTTGAATGGAAAGCTGCAGGAAGAAGTGTATGTAAAGCAACCACCTGGATTCACTGATCCCAAGCATCCAGGTTATGTCTATAAGCTGGAGAAAGCTTTATATGGACTAAAACAAGCTCCTAGAGCTTGGTATGACACTCTCTCTACCTTTTTAACTAACTGTGGGTATGTCAGAGGTAAAATTGACAGCACACTTTTTATTAAAAAGGATAAGAGAGATGTTATATTGGTCCAAATTTATGTTGATGATATTATTTTTGGGTCTACTAACAATGACTTGTGCAAGGAATTCAGTAACCTCATGACTAAAAGTTATGAAATGAGCATGATGGGTGAATTAACATTTTTCCTTGGTCTGCAAATAAAGCAAACCAAGACTGGTATTTTTATAAATCAAGGAAAATATGTTAAAGATTTATTAAAGAAATTTGAATTCACCAACTGCTCATCCCTTGCTACACCAATGTCATCCGCAGTAAAATTACATGCTGATCCTGATGGTAAATCCGTAAACATCACTGCTTACAGAGGAATGATCGGGTCACTGCTGTATTTAACTGCTAGTAGACCAGACATTATGTTTGCTACTTGTCTATGTGCTAGATATCAAGCTGATCCAAAGGAATCCCACTTGCTCGCTGTCAAAAGAATATTCAGATATCTGAAGGGTACACCAAATCTTGGTCTCTGGTACCCATCTGGTTCAAATTTCTCACTAAAGGGATATTCAGATTCTGATCATGCTGGATGCAAAATGGACAGAAAGAGTACCTCTGGTAGCTGTCAGTTTCTTGGAGAAAAGCTTATAAGCTGGTCAAGCAAGAAACAAAATTCTGTCTCAACTTCCACTGCTGAGGCTGAATATGTCGCTGCTGGAGCTTGTACTGCTCAAATTCTGTGGATGAGAAATCAGCTCGCTGACTATGGCTTTGACTTTGGCAATGTTCCAATTTAATGTGACAGTCAAAGTGCTATTGCCATAGCAAATAATCCTGTGATGCACTCAAGGACAAAGCATATTGATGTCAGATATCACTTCATCAGGGACCACGTCATGAAAGGTGACATTGAGTTGCATTTCATTCCAACTGATTACCAACTCGCTGACATATTTACAAAACCTTTAGATGAGAAAAGATTCACCTTTCTCATCAGCGAGTTGGGAATGTTGAACTTAAATGATTAAAACCTGATTGTTTAATAAAAGGTAATTACAGAATATATAGTTTATTATTTTAACTCGCTGGCCTCTTATTCTCACTGATGTAATCAGCAAGAACAATAAGTTAGCATAGTTATGATCAATAAATTATATACTTTGTAACTGCACATGAAAACCTTTTATATCATATAAATAAAATATATCTTATGCTTCACAAACTTGACTAGCTGATTAGATTAGTATTCTAAGTTGTAATCTGATCAGCGACATCAAATATGAAACATAATATTTATTTTATTTTAAGATATAACTTATTTTCATCTCGCTGAGACATAATGCATCAGCGAAAGTTTGTTATTATTTAATATAGCATTTATTTCGACATATATTCCTTACAATTAATACATTTTGTATTTAATTTTTAACGATTTATATTCCTAATAAATGCCTTATTAAATATCTTATGGGAACTCGAAAAGGTACACTTTTTCTGACACCTCGTATACCTTTCCGGCGCACCACTCCCATCACCATTTAATGTTACCACTCATCACCATCATCACCCTACTCCCCTACCGCCAACCACCACTTTTTGACCACGTACATACTCGTTTTGACCACACATTCTGTACATCAGTAACCGTATATAAGCAGCAAAACCCTTACCTTTTCATTCTTTACGCTTTCTAATTTTTCAAACTTCATCTTCTTCATTTTCTCTGCAAATATCTCAATTTATTTTTAAATCTTCCTCTTTCTCTTCTTAAAAATGGCAAGAACAAAATTTTTCAACAACGCTTACACACCGACCCCAGAGATTAAAGCTCTTCGAGCCTCTACGGTCAGTGAGACGCTTGTTATTACAGTTCCCAAATCTAACTATTTGGGAAATGTAACTTGCCCTAAACCTGAGTATGCGGAGGTGATAAATTTTCTTAAAAATCACTTTATCCTCCCTGCTCTTACCCTGTCTCCTGGGGAAATGAACCCAGAATGGCTCAGTGAGTTCTGGTATACCTGCACTCACTTTGTCGTCTTTGGTGTTTCACAACTCCAGGGTTTTATAGACAACGGTACCCAAACCATCACCATAACTGCCAACACCATCCGCTCCATTTTACAACTGCCGACCTATGAGTTGTACGAGTCACTGCCAGAGAGCGACGTAGCCAAACAAGGCCTCGTCGATCTTACTGAGATTGAGTGTAAATACTCAGTCGATGGCAGTGGCAACCGTAAGTACTCTACGGTCCACAAAACAAAAATGGATGGTGTTTGGAATGCCATTTTCACCAACTTTATCCAATCTTTGGGTACAAAATCAGGGAGCTATGATCAATTCAGCTCCCTGGAGGCCCAGATCAGTTGGTCACTGGTCAACTCTCTACGAGTTGACTATGCAAGTGTGATCTTTAACGAACTGATCACCAAAGTCGCTTAGCCTGCCAGGGACAAATATGTACCCTACCCTAGGTTTCTCTCACTGATCTTCAGGGATCAGTTTGCTGCCTACGATAGGGTATCTTTTCAAGGTTTTGAGCCGACCCTGGTAGGATCTCAAATTTTCGCTAAACCAGCGACTGCGGTATTACCCGCTTTTATGAAACACCCGGGGATCCTTGCACCCCAGCCTGTAACTTCTGTACATATGTCAGTCGTTGCCCCCCCCCCCCCCCCCCCATCGACCACGTCACTGACCACACCCCCGGTGACTACTGTTGGTCAACCACCAATCAAGAAACCACCCACTGCTCCCAAGAAAAAAATCCAAATTAGGGTCCCTGACATTAAAGGATCAGGGACATAGCAAAAAGAAGACATCTACGGATGCCAGTGGTGAATCAGTGACTGTACATTCAGTTGCTGAGGGCACCACTGCTAAACCCTCAACTTTACCTGCTTCACTGGACTCCCGAAAGTCCAGTGACTCTATAAAGGGACAACTACAGACAGCTGCAGTGGATCAAACCACTGTTAGCAGTGATTCGGGTGCACCTCACACCCTCAGATTGAGTCAACCCAGCCACTTGTCATCCTCACAAAAGGGTGACATTTCATTCAAAGGGCTAGTGACATCAGTGGGTGATAACACACTCATAGCTGATGTCACACCACTGGCTACAGACCTGGGCCATCTCTCATCTATCACTGCACCGGCTGTCAATGTCTCACCACTGACCCATGGTGAGATACAGGTCGCTACCTCTATTTCCAATGAACCACCAGCTAAATCACAAGCTGATGATGAGGAAATCATGCCCATGGACACCTCAGAGGACACCCAACCCATTCCTCCACCCACATCCAACTCTCCTATCAGAGAGCTTACCCCCACCTCTTTCTCCAGTGACAACATCCAAGTTGCTGCTGATCAGACCACACCCCCTGATCATGTAGCCCAATCTACACCTACCCCCATTATTGTTACCCAAACTACTCCCACAAATACCTCCACCCACTCTACATCAGATCAGCTACTGATGGAGTACATTGCCCAATCCCAAACCCAAATTAAGATGCTCACTGAAGACCGTGAGGCACTTATTGGCAATGTCTCTGTCCTACAGAAAGCTGTTACTGCTCTCACTGATGTATACAACTCCATTGAACCATGGAGCACATCTGTTAGTGAGAGAGTACAAACAGTAGCTGATGCTAGTGCTGCAATCAACCATGCAGTCACTGAGCTAGCCTCCACCTCCACCACCAACTTTACAACTCATGCCACTGCCATTGCCCAGCTCACCACCAACCAAAATGATTTAGCCATTTCTGTATCCAACTACCTGTATAACACTGACAAAGTTATTAAGGTACTTCCACAGGTTGTCTCACAGCTTACAAAGACAAGAGCTGAGGTCGCTGCCCTACGAGAGGAAAATGCTGCTTTCACTGAACAGATTCTTAGGGCAGTTGATCAGTTTGAGCGAACCAGTCAGGGGGAGAGTGAAGAAGAGGACTTTGTCTCTGATCCTGAGATGCCCCAAAAGATGACTGATCCGCTTTCAAACAAAGCTCACAGGGACATTGTGCTCAACACTTATGCACTGCGTCCAATCGCTGAGCAACCGGAATTGGAAGCCCTTGCAGTTGCTGAACTATATTGGGTGGATATGGAGATAGCCACTGATATGGTGGACATCGCTGAGAGCTTTCCTGAGTTCAGTGCTGAAGAGCTCATGAATTACAATGGGCTTGTGCAACAATGGGAAGTGGATGAGGCTGCTAGGTTAGAGGGTACCTCAGTGAGCTATGAATCGGCTCGCTGGGAATGGATGAATAGGGAGGTGGTAGATGATGTATCTGATGATGAGGAAGATGATACCATCATGCATGATGCTGATGATAATGATGATGACAACAATGATGATGGTCAGGGAGGTGGTCATGGAAATGGTCAGGGTTCAGAAAGTGAAGATGAAGATGATGTAAATATGGAGGATCAGCAACCCATATCATCTGTCATGAAGAGAAAAAGGACCAGTGACACCTCTCCTGCATCTACTCCTCCATCAAAGAAACAACAGGTCAGTGACCCTCAATCACATATTGTCATATCTGAGGTAACTGTACCTTCATCTCCACCAGCAACCCAAAACCTACCCTCACCCACAGCAACCACAACTACCCAAACAACCCAAATAACCACACCTACCCCAGCAACAATAATACCAATCTCCACAGCTACTCCCTCTAACACTACCACTTCAGATACCTCCCCTACAGCATGCCTTTCCTCTGACTCAGCCTCAGATACCCCCTGTCCTGATGAAACAAAAGAACAGAGAGTTGCCAGAAAAATAAAGGCAAGACAGGACAGGGAGCAGGAGATGATAATGCAAATAACTTTTCAGGCTGAGTTAAGAGAGGAACAAGAAAGGAAAAGGTTGCTGAAAGAGCAATCAGATGCTGACAGAGCATACCTACTGGAATTGAGCTCTAAAGATGCCAATGAAAGGGCCAGACTTCTTAAACAAAAGAAAGATCAAGAAGTGTCTGATGCTGCAATTGCCAGGGTACTTGCTGAGATAGAAGAGAGTGAGCTAGAGCAACATAAACTGAAAACATCAGCTAGCAAGAGCTCTAAAAAGAAAGGGGGAGCTGTCAGAACAGCAGTGGATAGGAAATGGGATGAAATAGATAGAAAAAGGTTTGCTGCCCGAATGACAGGGAGATCAAACCCTGCACCTATTACCAAGGTAAAGTTGAAGAAGTCTAAGAATCAATCTCAACCTCAGCTGCTTATTCAAAGAGGTTCAGAGACTCAAGCCATGCTACTTAATCAAGTATGCAAGCTGCACAGAGAAGAATGGAATGAGATCAGGCTTGCTATCAGCCACTCTACAAGTGCAGCTAAAGCTGATGTCCTGAAAGAGATTGATAGACTATATCAAAAGATGGTGTCACTGCAACTTCTCATACCAGAAGATACTGTCACATTTGGTGAAGAGATTGTTCAGCCACCAAGCCCAAGGTATAGGTCAGGCACTAGCAGCATCTATCGAATCCCCAACACTTCAAGGTTAAATCTATCTATCCCTGCTGGTGTGCCAAAGCTTGAAGGACATGAAGTCACTGAGGGGGAGAAGGGTCTGGTATACAGGGACCTAAATGGTGCCCTTAGGTTTCAGAGAGAAGCTGAACTTGAGAAGGTTGATCAAGAACAACTCATACACCTAATCAGGTCAGCTAGCATGCTTCCTACAAATTCAAAGATCAGAAAAGCTATTCTCGATGAAGCCTTGGCAAGAAAATTCAGATACCTGCCCTCCAAAGACAAGTATGAACTTGAAGCTGAGCTTGGCATAGTGAAAGAGGAGGAGATGTGTAGAGATAAATAAATTAGATATTTTGTAATAGTTAGCTTCTGTAAATATTTATTTAATGATATAAATGAGGCTTGACACAGAAAATCTACAAGTACAAGTCACTGGGCGACCTACCTACTGTCAAAGACTTAAATCTTTTCAACAACAAAAATTTATTCGCTGATGAGTGAAGTCACTGATCATGCTATCTGTTCACAGTCTCTGATCCTCTCAATAATGTTCCATGAAGAAAATGATTCAAGTCAAGCTCCTGTTGCTGAAGGTCTCTAAGTCGCTGATCATATGTTAAACCAGTAGATGAAGATCTTATCAAGATAAAAGACTCAACTATGTGTGTCGCTGATACTCATCTATCAGCGAGAGTCTCCAAGTCTTCTTGAGTTCTCTCTTCTGCTGAATAAAAGAAGTCACTGAAGATTAGCTGTTCAAGTCATTCTTTAGAGCATGTTAGCTCGCATCGAGAATGAGGAGAATTGATGTTTCTATCAGTGACTGCAGCATTAAATGCCGCATTAAATAAGAAGTTGACATTCGGCGTTATTACGGCGCAGCACGTGTTCCTCGAAACTTGAAAAGAGTAACGTGGAAGCATTTGATTGGTTTATGGTACAAGGTGATATTTTCCAAGACAGAATGTCGTGCCATGATGTATCACATCTCAACTACCTCTCCAATCAAGCAGCGACATGTGTCGTTCAGATCCGGAAATTAAGGATTTCAGCGTCTATAAATAGCGTAGTATGTTGTACTTCATTTTGTGTCGATTACTTGTATGGTCACTTGTTTGTCAGTGACCAGTTTTTCTAAGATACAAGTAACACCAGCGAGTAAACTAGTAGTGTGTTTGTCCATTACTAGTTTACCTCAGCGAGTGAGCAAGTTAGCGTGTTTGTCCACTACTGCTCATCTCCTTTGTAATAGCTGTATTGTTTGATTTGGATTAGCTTTGGCTAATCTATTCCGCAATCAACAAGAGATAAATTTTATTAATAGAAGAATTTATCTTTCAGCTAGAATTGCACCAGCAACTGAACTGCTTATCTTATATACATTTGTGTTCATATTGCTGTCACTTTAATACATTTAAAAACTTGCTAAACAAGCTAACACATTATAACAGAAAAGTTTTTAATTGTATTCAACCCCCCCTTCTACAATTAACTCACTGTAAACGATTCACAATCACTAACATAATAGTGATCAGGGACTCACAGTATCTAGTAATCACATTCTGCACACGACTGCAAAAATAATCAGCCATCTGCGTCAACATTTCTACAGCTTGATTATTCCCTGCTAGAACATATTGATCCACTACAATCGCCATTATCTATACATTACAACAAACAATTAGCATATGACATAAATTTGGCCAACAATTTTTTTTGTATCATAAAGGTAGTTGTAATGCATACCATATCATTTAGATCAAATATGTAGATTCTTTTTGTAATGATATCAATTTTTGCAATGATGGTTAACGCCTATAATATATATATGTAAGGTTGTGAAAATCAGACAAAAAAAATGCTTTTGGGCAACCCAATCCACTAATCTGGCCATCTCTACTCATAAAAGAACAATGTACCAAAAATTTGTAGACATAAAGGGTTAGAAGCTTATGATATATATACACACAATTTGGATTAGAAAACTTAAAACGTGTGATGAGTAAGATGTAGTTATTGAAAAATCCTTCAACAGTGGCACAAGTAAGTGATTCAGAATCAGAAAAAAAATGGGCAATGGGTATACGAACCTAAATATTCAAAAATATAATCTATTGAAAGGAACATTAAGAACCTTGTATCTTCTTGTTGGTGCATCTTGATGTGTCTGTCAGTTGGTCTAAGTCTGTAATGCGTTTGATATGTAATTAAGTTAGTTGATAACGTTTGTCTTAATTACATTTTGTGTTTTGACGACACAAGGTCTTTGTGTCGCAATAGTCAACCTGGCGACACATCTTGTGTCGCATGAGTCGGCTTGGCGACACAGCTTGTGTCGCAAAGGTCAGATTAGGTTTAGTATAAATAGTCTTGTACGGCTCATGGTTTGAGGTTGACGAATTTGTGATCAGTGAGAGCATATTGTAATCATTCTACTTAATATAAGCTGATCGGTTTTGTGTTAATCAATCATATACTTTGTGTTTGATTAGTGTTTATTCGTTTAACATTTTGTTATCAATCGTGGGATTCCGCACTACGGTTGATTATTAGGGATTCGATTAGGTCCGTTACAGGGGTCCTACAAGTGGTATCAGAGCAGATGGACACAGCAAATACAATGTCCGGCCTGGATGCAGTCAGATACATGAGAGAACCAATCATGGAGCGATAGTCCTTTTCTTTACAATCCTCGTCATCGATGGCCGATCCGAGATTATGATTGATTTCAATGGGGGTTCCATAAGTCTTGCAATTAAGCAAGTCATACCTGGTTAACATTGTGGCATTCTTGGACGATTCAAAGGATACGGCTGCACCATATAGGCCAATGGTGGCATTCCTATGCCGTTCTCGCATTTATACTGCTATTACTGCAACAACCACTATCTACAAGGATCAGGTGGCTCATTTTTGGGAAAACGCAGTGATCAACTCCGACCTGCCATTCACCAGAATTATTTATACTGTTGGAGATCGTCAACTTATTATCTCCGAGCAGGTCATTCGGGAATTCTTTCACTTTGGAGATACTACAGAGATGCCTACTCTTTTTGGCAATGAGTTTATTGCCGGGGCTATGACACGTCTCGGCTATCCAGGGGTACCCAACGACCAATATCGCAAGGCGAATCTGCCTAAGGTTTGGCGATACTTGATGCATGTTATTATTGTTTGCCTTTCTCCTCGTAAGGCAGGATTTGATGGCATTAGTCATTCTATGGCTTCTGCCAAGTTGGCTTTGATCTACAATAAGCCCTTTAACTTTTCTGGTTATATCTTTCGGGCTATGGTGGATAATCTTAACGCCGGGGATAAGCGTTGGAGTTTATATCCACGTTTCATTCAGCTGTTTCTTGACAGTCAGCTTCCTGGCCTTCCTCAGAATGCTCGCGAACGCTTACGACCTACTCCCATGAACGTCCGAATCTGGACGGTTTGTGCGGCTGGTGCGAACGCGAATAGCAACTTTCCGTTATTTGGGCACATAATCAATGAAGCTTATGTTGCACCGCCCGATGATGGTTTTATGGATGTTTTGCCTGCACCTGGGCAGGGAATTCAGGAGGAGGAATTACACCTCCATGATGCTCAAATACAGGTCGATGATCTGTTACAGGAAATTGAGGATTTCCAGACTGGAGAACAGGCTGCTCAGCCTAATCCTGAAGTTCCAGTTACTGAAGATTCAGATGGAGGTTCTACTCTTGAGACTTCTCCAAGGGATATCCCCTCCGGAGATGCGTTGAGAAACATTCAACGCTTTGATCCTCGTCGGTACAAAAGAATACAACGTCGTATTCATGCTGGTTCGAGTTATGTTCGTCCTGATCTGGGCAAACGACCACGAAGTACCAATCTTGATGATGAAGACTGGGTTCCACCTCAGTCTATTCGTCGTACTTCTACGTCGTCTTCAAGGCAACGGGTTGATATTCCCCGTGTTGAGGTTCCCATTCAACCTTTGCCTTCGGTTGTTGAGGAATTGTTGAAAAGAATGGATCAGATGCAGCAGACTATGGATAATCAAGCTAAATTGCTTCAGTCTCAGGCATCGGTGTTGGAAGTTCAAGCTGCTCAGATTAAAGTTTTAGAAGAACAAGCAGCTTTGGTTCCTACTTTGAATACTAGGGTGTAAGAACTAGAATCCCTAGCTGTCGTTCCGGGAGAGTCTGGCCTGAGTGCCTGTTGGGATCTGAGCTTAATTGACAAGTGTTGAAGACTAGCCACTGTCTGTTTTACTGCTAGCCACTGTTAATGAAGAAGCAGTGCCACTGCTAGAAGAATTGGAGAACTGCCAATACAAGTACTAGCCACTGTTATCAGAAGTGAAGACAGCCACTGTTAGTGTAGTTAAGCAGTGCCACTGTTTATATTAAGTATACTTTTGTAAAGGAAACTTACTACCACTGTTGGTACAAAGTAAGTTATTCCCACTGTTAGTATGTATAGGTCAGTTAGAGATATTTATGGGATAGATTTGAATTCCATAATTATAGGAGATTGTTCAGTAGGACTCTATGTGATATAAATAGAGATCCTAAACCTAGTTTTAGAGGATGAGTTTTTACGCAGCTTCAAGGTTTTGTAACCCTAATACAACTCAGTGTATTCGTCTTATATCATTAATAAGATTGAAGCTTTTTATTATTCTGTTGTTGATTTAGTGTTATTGATCTTCATTGTATTACTAAGTGTTATTCCGCAAACTTCTTAGTAATCATTCAAAACTGTGTTTATCTAATAGTTTATTAGATAGATCTTGTTATATCAGGTGGTATCAGAGCCGGTTTAGTTTTGAATCCAGGAAGATCTCAGTTCTACTGTTTTATTGATCATTTTTATAATCATTAAATCATAGCAATGGCAGAAGGTAGTGAAGGAATCCAGGTCACAAAGATCCCAATGCTTAGACCTGATGAGTTTGATCTGTGGAAAAACAGAATCAGACAATATATGCTTCTCACAGATTATCAGATGTGGGAAGTTGTGGTTAATGGTCATCCAGTGACCCTAAACAGTGATGGTGTTCCACTGCCAAGATCTCCACCAACATCTGAGACAGAAAGAAAAGTCAGATCTATAGAGTACAAAGCTTTGAGTACTCTATTGTTATCTATTCCTAATGAATACCAAAGGCGTTTTGAAGCATGTCAAGATGCTAAAGTTTTAATGGAAGCAATAGAGAAGAGATTTGGTGGTAATGATAACACCAAAAAGAATAAAAGATCTCTGTTGAAACAACAATATGAGAACTTTAATTCTGTAAAGTCAGAAACTCTGACTCAAACCTTTGATAGGTTTTCAAAGCTTGTGGGAGATCTGGAAAATCATCAAGTGAAAATTGATAAAGATGATTTGAACAGGAAGTTTTTGAGGTCCTTGGGTGATGAATGGACCATGTATACTGTTGGTTTGAGGCAAAGTGCAGATCTGGAAGCAAAGGAATTAGAAGATATCTACAATGATCTGAGGAATTTTGAAGCTGAGGTAGAGATCAAGAAGGTAGGTTATGGGAGCAACAACAATAATTCAGCTTTGATGTCTATGGCAGGTTTTGGATCAAAGGCTGAATCAAGTCAGAAAGGGTCATCTTATGGTACTAGAGGAAGTGGATCTAGTACTACTCATTCTAATGATCAAATCTTAGAATCTTTCTTTGCTAGTAATGTGAATTCATCACTTACTAATGAAGATCTAGATCAGTTTGAAGGAGATGATCTAGAAGAGATGGATATCAAACTCCAAATTGCTTTAATCACACAAAGAGCAAAAAGGTTTATGCAAAGAACTGGTAGGAATAACTTTGCTCAGAAGAGGAGTGATTCAAGCTGGTTTGATAAAAGCAAAGTTGAATGTTTCAACTGTCACAAGATGGGACATTTTGCTAGGGAGTGCAGAAGTTCTAAAGTTGATCAGAATGAAAGAGGAACTGTTCAGAGAAGTGGAGGAAATGTTGGTCAGACTAAGGATGTGCCAATCCAAGATACTTCATCAAATGCACTGGTATCTGTTGATGGATGTGGATGGGATTGGAGTGATCAGGAAGAGCATGAAGTGAAGAATCAATGCTTCATGGCAACTGCAAAATCTGACAAGTAATCTGAAGTTCCTTATGAGGTACAAATAAAATTGTGCTCAACTGTGTGTAAACAAACTGTGAAACATTATAGAGATCATAACCAGAAAGTGTGTGATGAGCTAAAACAGTGTGAAATCAAAAGTAGACACACAATCTCTGTAATAGAAAATCTTGAAAAACAGATTCAGGCATTTGAAGATAATGCAACACAGTTTAAATATGATATTGAGTATGCTAGGTGGGAGAGAGACACTTTTAAAGATAAAGTAGAATTATTAACCAAGAAACTTACTGAGGTCACATGTGAAAGAGATAGCATAAGACTTAATGTAAGTAACTTAGAAAATGCATCTAAAAGTGTAACTAAACTTATCAATTCTCAGATTCATGATAAACTTAAGACTGGGTTA
Source organism: Pseudognaphalium luteoalbum (assembly GCA_963422505.1). NCBI lineage: Eukaryota > Viridiplantae > Streptophyta > Magnoliopsida > Asterales > Asteraceae > Pseudognaphalium > Pseudognaphalium luteoalbum. The sequence goes on from OY730198.1 coordinate 80,559,838, forward strand.
GGATACAATAATGTACCTCCTCCTTATAACAACAACTATTTTCCTTCAAAAACTGAAATTGATTTAAATTTACTTAAAGAAGGACTAAATGATGATGTTAAACAGGTTGAGCCAGTTAACAGTTTAAAAGAAGATGTAAACATTGATAAAGTTGAAATTCATGAGTGGACTGAGGAAGATGATGAAGAGTGTGATACATCTGAATGTAATGTTAATGTGTTCAATAAAACTGATAAATCATCTCATGAAAGCAGCAATAGTATTACTGGTCTAGTTAAAGAACTAAAAGTTAATAAACTAGAAGAGGGTAAGAAAATGTTTGAAGAGAAGGAAAAACATCATGAAAAACATGAGAAAATCACACCTAACACACCTAGGAATGTTCAAAGGAAGGTTAGGAATGTTTCTGTGAATCATACAACTGCTGTGAATACATGTGATAAGTGCAAGTGTAAGGATAACTTTTCTAAATCCCAAAATTTTCAAAAACATATTTCCAGAGGTAACCAAAGGAATTGGAATCAAATGGTGACTCAAAAACTGGGGAATAATGTTACTGTGATTAAAGAAAAGTTATGTCTTATATGTGGCAGAAACAATCATCTTCAACATGAATGTTTTCACAATCCAAAAACATATCAAAAGAATGTAAAACAGCCATGGACAGCAGCTAATATGATTAACAAACAAAATTTTAAATTTAAAGTTAATCATACAACTGCTGCTAGAAAGATGAATTATAGGGCAAATCAAGCTATGGCTGCTGCAAAGGTTTCCACTGCAGGAACAAAAGCTAAAGATTTAGCCAACAGTTTAAAGACTAAAACAGTGGAAAAAGGAGTTAAAGCAAACAGTGGTAAACCTTTTAAAACTGTTAACACTGTTAATTCAACAGTTTCCACTGGTAGAGTAAATAACACTGTAAGGAATACTAACAGTGTTAATTATTGTACCACTGCTAGACATAATAACAGTTATAATAGGTTTAACACTGTTAGGCATTATAACTATGATTATTCAGTTAACACTATTAGACCAAAACCCACTGTTAAGTCTAAAATTAGTTGGATTTGGACACCTTTTCAATCTAATGTTCTCAGATGTTCAAAATCTAACAATGCATCAAAATCAATAATCTTCAAGAAAGTTGATTACCTTGATGCATCAGGGAAACCCAAAGCCAAATTGGTTTGGGTTCCCAAGAGAAATTAATTCTCTCTGTGTTTGTTTGTGTGCAGGGCAAGCCAAGAAGTTTATGGCATATCGACAGTGGCTGCTCAAGGCACATGACTGGAGATAAGGAAAAGCTACAGAACTTCAAATCATTTGATGGTGGATATGTAGCTTTTGGAAGCAATCCAAAAGGTGGAAGGATAACAGGCAAAGGAGTTGTTCAAAGTGCAAAGTTAAGCTTTGAAAATGTTTATTATGTGGAACAGTTGAGGTACAATTTGCTAAGTGTGAGTCAAATCACAGATAAAAAGAACCCTGTTCATTTTACTGACACTGAATGTCTTATTCTGTCTAAGGAGTTCAACATTCCAGAAAATATGATTTTAATGAGAATTCCTAGGCAAGATAATGTCTATAAGTGTGACTTAGCAAACATGGCACCTCAACCTGATTTAAACTGCTTGATTTCTAAAGCAAATTTAAATGAGTCTACTTTGTGGCATAGAAGGATGTGTCACATGAATTACAAAACCATTAATAATCTTGTCAAAAACAAGCTTGTTAGAGGTTTACCTGAGAAGGTCTATTCATGTGATGATCATTGTGTTTCTTGTCTAAAGGGGAAGCAACACAAAACTTCTTTTAAGTCCAAAGCTGTGAATTCAAACTGTACTCCTCTATACTTATTGCATATGGACTTATTTGGACCAACAAGTATAAGTAGTATGGGAAAAAGATTTTATTGCCTTGTTGTAATTGATGATTACACCAGATTTACATGGGTTTTCTTTCTTAGAACAAAAGATGAGACAGGTGAAATACTTAGATCATTTATAACTAAGATTGAGAATCAATTAGATAAAATGGTTAAAATCATCAAGAGTGATAATGGAACAGAATTTAAAAATTATGAGATGGATAAATTCTGTGATGAGAAAGGCATTAAGAGAGAATTTAGTGCTCCTAGGACTCCTCAACAGAATGGAGTAGCTGAAAGAAGGAATAGGACACTAATAGAGGCTGCTAGAACTATGCTAGCTGATGCAAAACTTCCTATGTCCTTTTGGGCAGAAGCAGTTAGCACAGCTTGCTATGTTCAGAATAGGGTAACAGTTGTTAAGCCTTACTTCAAAACCCCATATGAGCTGTTGTTTAAGAACAAACCACTGGTTAGTTTCTTAAAATCATTTGGATGTCCTTGTACTATTTTGAATACCAAAGATCACCTAGGAAAGTTTGAAAGCAAAGCAGATGAGGGTGTATTTGTAGGATATTCCATTCAGAGTAAAGCATATAGGGTTTTCAATCAAAGGACCAGAGTCATAGAAGAATCAATGAATTTCACTTTTAATGAGAATATCATTAATCCTGATGGAATAGGTCCTAAGTCTTTGTTTGATATTGATGTTCTTAACACTGCTTTTAGATATACAACTGTCAATTCTAGTACAGGTACATGCACAGGTACCACATCAAGTAAAGCAGATAGAGTTTGTGAGGCTACATCAGATATGTCCTCAGAAAAGAATAAAGAGTCTTTGGAGTACATTATCTTTCCAATCTGGACTCCTGATCCTCCAGAGGTGTTTTCATCTGATCAAACACAGTCATCTCAGACTATTGAGACAGAAGTACCAACTGAAATATCATCCAATGATAGTTCTGACCAGGATGGTAATTTTACCAATTTGGAGGAAATCATTCAAGTGACATCCACATCTAACTTTCATGTTCACAAAGATCATCCTCTGGAACAGGTGATTGGGAATGTTGTTTCTGGTGTACAAACTAGACAGCAAACTAATGTCACTGAAGAAGAAATACATACATCTCTATATGTGTGTTTTCTGTCTCAAGTAGAACCTAAAAAGGCAGTAGAAGCTCTTAAACACCCTAGTTGGATTGAGGCAATGCAGGAGGAGTTGCTACAGTTCAAGATTCAGAATGTGTGGACACTAGTTGATCTACCAAAGGGAAAAAGGGCAATTGGCACCAAATGGATCTTCAAGAACAAGAAGGATGAGAGAGGCATTGTAATCAAGAACAAGGCAAGGCTGGTGGCACAGGGGTATACACAGGAAGAAGGTATTGATTATGATGATGTATTTGCTCCTGTTGCAAGGATAGAAGCCATCAGATTGTTCTTAGCATTTGCTTCATATAAAGGATTCACAGTCTATCAGATGGATGTCAAGAGTGCTTTTCTGTATGGCACAATTGATGATGAGGTATATGTGTGTCAACCTCCTGGATTTGAAGATCCTAACTATCCAGATAGAGTTTGCAGATTGGATAAGGCATTGTATGGTCTGCATCAAGCACCCAGAGCCTGGTATGAGACTCTATCAGTTTATTTGTTAGAGAATGGGTTTAAGAGGGGCACCATTGATAAGACACTATTCTCCAAAAGGGATAACAATGACCTTTTGTTGGTACAAATTTATGTTGATGACATCATTTTTGGGTCTACAAATGATGGTCTGTGCAAAGAATTTGAGAGGTTAATGCATCAAAAGTTCCAGATGAGGTCAATGGGGGAACTCACTTTCTTCTTGGGACTTCAAGTCAAGCAGAAGTTAGATGGCATTTTCATTAACCAAAGCAAATATGTCAAAGACATTTTGGACAGATTTGGTTACTCAGAAGCTAAAATAGCTAGCACACCAATGGAGACACACAAAGCCTTACATGCAGATCTTGAGGGGGAGGATGTAGATGTGCATCTATACAGATCTATGATTGGCTCTCTCATATATCTCACCTCATCTAGACCAGATATCATGTTTGCTGTGTGTGTGTGTGCTAGATATCAAGCCAATCCCAAGCAATCACATTTGTATGCAGTAAAGAGGATCTTCAGATATTTAAAGGGTCAACCACAATTGGGTCTTTTGTATCCTAAGAGTCCTTCCTTTGACCTTATTGCATATACAGATAGTGATTATGGTGGTGAGAATATGGATAGGAAGTCTACATCTGGGGGTTGTCAATTTCTAGGAGAAAGATTGGTGTCATGGCAATGCAAGAAGCAGACCACTGTATCCACTTCAACTGCAGAAGCAGAATATGTTGCTGCATCCAGTTGCTGTGCACAAGTGCTTTGGATTCAAAATCAAATGCTGGATTATGGTTTGACTTTCTTAAATACTCCTATTTATATTGATAATAACTCTGCAATTAGTATCATTAACAATCCTGTTAAGCATTCTAAGACCAAACATATTGAAATTCGTTATCATTTCATAAGAGACTGCAATGAAAAGAGATTGATTCAAATCTTTAAAATCCATACTGATAATCAATATGCAGATCTTTTCACAAAGGCTTTTGATGTGGGAAGGTTTACATTTTTAGTCACCAGTATTGGCATGATCAATCTAACTTAACTTATGTTTGGTATTAGAATAGATACTAACAGTGGAACTGTATAAAGAACATGTGCTATCTGGTCTAAGTTTCTACCACTGTTAGAACTTTCTAGCCACTGTTTCTTATACAGTTGCCACTGCTTGTAAACATGTATATTACTGCTACTGTTTATTGTATTCTAGCTAACCACTGTGCAGGTTCTTAGCTACTGTCAGAAGACATTGTTACTGCTGGAATTAATGTTTCTTTTGCTTTCAAGTTAAAAAAAAAAAATAAAAAAAAATTCATGTTCTGCTTATGAAGCTAAATTCTTGGCACTGCTAGTACTAAGTGTTGGTTACCTTGGTCGGTTGTCACTGCTAGTGGTACTAACTGCGGTTAGCTTTCTAAGTGTGTTTGAAAAAATTGTCTGCCACTGTTAAGGTATTTTTATACCTTTCCACTGTTAGTTATATCGAGCAGTGCCGCTGCTAGTTCATTTTTCTAGGTCATGGCTCTGTTCTTATGACTAACAGTATATAAACTTAGAACACTTAAATTTTTCATTACGCTTTCTTATTTTCACAAATAACCACTGAAATTACTCTGCAAATCAAACCCTCACTTCTATTACGATCAATTCAACAGTCATGGCTTCTACATCAACAGATCTTAATTTGAGTGTTTACGAAGAACACAATATGATCGCCTTCTTGATGAAACCCTCATCGGCGCAAAACTTCACACAAATTGTGGATTTTCTGCGATCGAGTTATATATTTCACGCGCTTACTGTATCTCCAAGGGTTTCCAGGGGTCATTTGAATGACTTTTGGAAGAATGCTCAATTGGAAGTAATTGAGGGCAACAGTCGAGTGGTTTCTAGGGTTCAAGGAACCAAAGTGGTGATATCTGAGAATTCTCTTCGAGAAGCACTTCTTCTTGATGACGCTTCAGGTATAACTTCTATTGATGACGGAGATTTGTATGATAATCTTAGATTAATGGGATATGAGGGTGATTATACACGTTTTACATTTTTTAAATCACTTTTTAGCCCTCAATGGAAATTTTTCATACATACACTTCTCCACTGCCTGTCATCCAAAAGAACTGCGTTTAATGAATTTGATTCTCAAATAGCCTATGCACTTGTGTGTTTGGCTAAGGGTACAAAATTTAATTTTTCTAAATATATTCTTGAAGGCATGATAAGAAATATAACAAAAGGGAAAAAGGATATGTTTATAATGTATCCTAGATTTGTGCAACTTATTTTAAATAAACAAATTTCTGGTTTAGTTGCACAAGAACTTATTATTGGTGTTAATACTCTTTCTGCTAGAACTTTTAGGGAGATGAGTAGGAATACCAATAAGAAGTTTTCTGAGAAGGAAACAACATTATTTTCTACAATGCTTCCTGCTCCTTCCACCACAGATGCAGTTCCACCAACTACATCAGAACCAATTGGTGACAGGCCAGTCGTACCAACTGGGTCTGAACACACTCCAATTGGGGGTACAAAAAGAAAACAAGGGACCAAACAACCTACCCAATTACAGCCAAAGAAAAAGAAAAGAAAGCAGGCAAGTGAGGTTCCTGTTGCTCACTTGTCTCAGCCATCTAGTATTCCACAGCAAGTGACCCCACAGGAGATGGGTGGTCATTCTGGAAGGGCTGCCACTACTTCTACTTGTCCACTGACAGAGGAGGGCAGTGGTAACATCAATAAGACCCAACCAGAGGCAACTTCTAATGCTGAACCTAAGGGTAATGAAGCAGGTGAAGGTCCCAGTACCAAGACAAAGGGAACTTCTGTTGATCATGCTAGGCATGAGGCAGAAGATGCTTGTGTCAATGATTCATCTAGGAGGTCACACTCTAATGATGATGAGACTAGACCTCACATTGAATTGACGAATGTACAATTGACAAAGGCTGTGGATTTGTTGTGGGAAAAGTTAGTAAAGGAGAAAAGAGTGAACAAAGCTCAAAATGCTAAAATTGCAGAGCAGGAGGCTAAAATTGTTGAACAAGGGAAAGCAATTGATCATTTAAAGGAACGACTTAGTGTGTTGGAAGCTTTGTTAATGGAAAATATTTTCAATGATGGTTTAAAAGAAGGGTTTGGGGTGTTAGAAGACTTATTGAAAAACACTTTCACCAAGGGGGAGAAGAGTGCAGAGAAGAGTGCAGAGGAGAGGTTTGATGATGAAAGTATGGGTGAAACTGATGCTATGTTTAATGCTACTGTTGAAGTCATGGAAGATGAAGAGCAAACTGAGATTGTTGAAAGTGTTATGCATAAGACAGATGAGGTGGTTGATGGTGAGACAGAGGTGATTGTTGAAATAGATGATGGTGAAGAGGTGGTACAACCCATGGAAGGTGATGGTGATGATGTAGAGGTTGAGGGGGAGTCTAAGACCAAATCAGATTATAAACGTACATATGGTAGGAAGAAATCCATTCCAGTGTTCAGCATAAAAGCTAAAAGGATGGCAGAGATAAGAAAGTCAAAGTCAAGTAGTCCCACTGTTAAAGTGGCTACCACTGCTACAACTGCTACCACTGCTGCTACCACTGCTACCACTACTACTGCTAAATCAAAATCAACCACTGCTAGAACTCCAGAAGTACCATTTGTTATCAAAGAATCTAGAGTGGATAAACCTGAGTCTAATCTTTCAAAGATTGATCCAAAAGACAAAGGTAAGGGTAAATTGGTGGAAAAGCCAAAGGTGAAGAAGGTACAACAAAATGTTGAGCATGACTTGGAGTATGCTATGAGGTTGCAGGCTGAGTTGGATGAACAGGACAGCAGTGCAGCTGAACAGAGAGCTGCTGAATCTGAAAAATCTGTGCCAGAAAAGATCAAAGAATCTGAGGTTGATGAAGTGGATGTGCTGCTTGAAAATGGGCAAATAGTTAAAATGACTAATGAAGCCAGCAGAGTATATGCAGAGATGAAAGCAAAAGGGTTAAATGATGATACTGTATATCATGCTTTTGAAGCAAAGAAAAAGGGTGATCCTTTGCAGATGGCTTTAAATAAGAAAATTGAAAGGGAGAAGAAGGAGAAGAAGGAAAAGGAAGCTGCTAAGAGGAAAGCAAAGAAACCAACAAAGTATGAATTGAAAAATGATTTGGTTTGTAAGCTTAGAGGAGGTAGGATTTCTACAATGAGACTGAGGAGGATGTCACTGGAACAATTGCAAAATATGTTTGATAATAATCCTCATGTCAATCCTGAAGCAAGGGAGAGGTTAGAAAAGAAAAGGAAGGATGATGCAGAGATACATAGGAGATTGCAGGAAAGATATGATCAGATTGATGAAGAGTTGGAAAAAGAAAAGGAACTGAAATACAAAATTGAAGGTGTTAGGAGGTCATTTGCTAAATTTCAGGAGATGGATGATGCTATTTGTGATTTGGATAGGGATGAGGAGATATTGGATCAGATGATTGTGGTAAAGCCTGATAGATCAGAAAACATCAACTTAAATGATGAAGAATGTTCAGAAATCATCAAATGGGAAGCAGTGTTGATAGCAACCAAAGAAATGGCTTATGAAATCAGAATTGAAAGGAAAAATGGTGGTGTTAGTTTTCATAAGTCAATGCAAGATATTCTGAAGAGAGTTAACAGATTTGATGTGTATGATATGTACAAGATTGGGTTAGAGAAGGATTTGAAGAATATTAAATCAAGTATTGAAAGGCATGTGTGGGAATGTATTCAAATGATGTTTGAACCTGAGATATATGGAGATTTGTTCTTATGCACTGAAACAGTAAGTGTTTGGAGACATTTTGTAAGGGCAGGAGTACAGGTGATTGTTCTCAGAAATGGAAAATTTGTTTATATGTTGGATGAGAGAGATTATTTACTGAGTATATCTCTGTTGAAGCAACTTATTGAAAGAAAATTATTTGTTGCTGTCAAGTCTAACAAAAGTAAAGATATTGTATACTAGGTGATGAATCAATACAACAAGAGAGATCAATTGAGTAAGAAAAGATAGAAATCTCTTATGAAAGATTGAAGCTGAATAAAGAAACTTAAATCAATGCAGGATTGATTAAGTTTAGGGGGAGATTGTTGGGATCTGAGCTTAATTGACAAGTGTTGAAGACTAGCCACTGTCTGTTTTACTGCTAGTCGCTGTTAATGAAGAAGCAGTGCCACTGCTAGAAGAATTGGAGAACTGCCAATACAAGTACTAGCCACTGTTAGCAGAAGTGAAGACAGCCACTGTTAGTGTAGTTAAGCAGTGCCACTGTTTATATTAAGTATACTTTTGTAAAGGAAACTTACTACCACTGTTGGTACAAAGTAAGTTATTCCCACTGTTAGTATGTATAGGTCAGTTAGAGATATTTATGGGATAGATTTGAATTCCATAATTATAGGAGATTGTTCAGTAGGACTCTATGTGATATAAATAGAGATCCTAAACCTAGTTTTAGAGGATGAGTTTTTACGCAGCTTCAAGGTTTTGTAACCTTAATACAACTCAGTGTATTCGTCTTATATCATTAATAAGATTGAAGCTTTTTATTATTCTGTTGTTGATTTATTGTTATTGATCTTCATTGTATTACTAAGTGTTATTCCGCAAACTTCTTAGTAATCATTCAAAACTGTGTTTATCTAATAGTTTATTAGATAGATCTTGTTATATCAGTGCCATAGAAACAACATCTAGGGCTTCAGCCGGAACACAGACAGATAATGTAGATGAAAATGTAAATCTTTTTTATAGTAATGAATCTCTTCGTTTGGATTATTTCTCTGTTGATGACATTCCAGGTCAACCAAGACCGTTAGCTGTAGACTTTTCAAATGCTAATCTATCTTTTATTCAGCAAATGGTCAATGAGGTAAATCAGGAATCTGAACCTGAATTCGAAACAAATGATGATGTTGAGATTGAAGAAGAGGAAATGCGTCCTGATGTCTATGACGATGCTCTTACAATCGAGACTGATTCTTCGGAAGATGAAGCAGAGCCAGCTGGAACTTCGCAAACTGTTCCAGAAACTACATCGGCTTCTGATACTACATCTACTTCGACCTCTGAGCGGCCTGTGATAAGTTTTATTCCTGATGTTTATGTTCCCGTTACTTGCAAGACATATAAGGTTAGTGGGAATTATACAGGAATTATTAAAAGCTGGAAAACCTACAAAGGTATTTTCATGATTAAAAGGAGCGATGGCATTCAGTATTTCAAAAGATCATTTAAGAAGCTGAGTACATTGCCAAAGGGAGAAATAAATCGTCTAGCTCAACTGGAATTGATAAATCAAACTAGGGATTCAAGAGCTGAGTTTGTACAGACGGTTTTGCGTCGTGAAGTGAAGAGCAAAAGATATAATTTTATCAAACCGACGCTTGGTAAGAGATTCATATTCAAAAGGAAACTTGATCCAGTTACAAGGCAGCCAATTTGCAAAATGCGTTATCCACCAGCTGATTGTTTAACTGAGATACCATTGGAGACAGTTCCTTTTAACTTTCTAAGAAGATTTCATTATTGGGAACTCGATGTTGAGTCATATTAGTGTGTCTGTCAGTTGGTCTTGAGTCTGTAATAGCTTAGATTAGAAAATAGATAATTTTCTGTTTTGAGTGACACTTACCTAGTGTCGCATTCAGGCGACACTCAATAAGTGTCGCACTAGGGTTATGATCTGCGACACTTAGCAAGTGTCGCAGAATCGTTCTGTTTGTATATAAAGAGCCATCACGGCTCATTGCAAAGGAGGGGAAAAAAAACCTTTGCACAACTTGTCGACTAAAACCTCTGTAAACAAGCTAGAATTCGTTGGGTATCAATATACTAAGCATTGTTATTCAAGATCTTATTGTTTCGATTTATAGTTTATACTCGTTACTTCAATCGTGTGATTCCGCCACACAATTGGTTCTTGTAATCTGTTCTAGATCCTTAGCAAAAGGGACAACAAAGTGGTATCAGAGCCGTTGGGCTGTTTGTGACAGATTCAATCAAGTTTTGAGTGTGTTTCGGTTAAAATTGGGAAGAATCTAGCTTACTTTCATTGATTAGAGAGTTTTTGGTCTTCAATTTCTGGTTATTAACTTGTTTTTGCAGGTATTGTTCGACTGGGAAGGAGAATTTTCGATTAGGTTTTACGAAAATTTGATTTTTAGGGTTTTTGGGCTGCTGCTGCGCGTTTCTGCGACACTCGACGCGACACTTATAGCGACACTTACCTCAGTGTCGCCTCTAGGGTTCAGCAACATAATCTAGCGACACTTGAAACGACACTTACCTCAGTGTCGCCTTAAGGATTTAGTGACACTCACTGTGACAGTAATTCCTATCTTGCTGGAGACACTTGCTAGCGACACTTCATTGCGACACTTACATCTAGTGTCGCCTTTTTTAATTTTACACTTTCTGCGACACTTGTCTCAGTGTCGCTTGTCAGTCTGTGACACTTCCTTAGTGTCGCTTAAGAATTTTAAAATCAGTCGTTCTTTTAGTTTAATTTACAATGTCGATGCAAGCTTTTGCTCAAATGCTTAAAACCAGTAATGAAGCTGGTAGTACAAATAAGGCTCCAATTTTTACAGCTAATACAAATTATGTTGAATGGAGACAAAAATTTGAAGCTTTTATTTCTTATAATGAACCGGATATGATGATTCCTTTGCTTGAAAGGTATGAACATCCAAAGCAGGATGGGGTATTTGAGGGAATCGCTCCTCCCAAATCTATTCGGGCATTAAATGCAGATGAAAAGAAAGCTTGGGACATGGAAATAAAAGTTCATTCAGCTCTTGTTATGAGCTTATCTTCTAAGGTTCTTAAAATGTTTAAACATCACGACATCGCATTTGACATGTGGAAAGCCCTTGAAAGACGATGCGGTGGTAGTGATAAATATAAGAAGAGTAGACTGGAGTTGATCAAACGACAATATGAATTGTTTGATATGTTAGAAAATGAGTCTCTTAATGGTTTGTTTGTTCGTTACTCACATCTTGTGAGTGAGCTTTCTGATGGTGGTGTGATTATGCAAGCTGTAGACATTAACAAGAAATTGTTAAGTGCTCTACCTAAGAAATGGGATCATCGAGTGATGATGATGGAAGAAGACGAAGGTGTAATGTTTTTATCTCTAGATGATTTCATTGGTCAACTACAAGCATATGCACTAGATATGCAACGTAAAGAAACTAAATCTAGTGCCCATGTTCAAGATCCGAGCATCTATGGGAGTAAATTTTCTGCTTCCGGAGTTGCTCTTTTATCTGGAGGAGGTATGTCATCCGCTACCAAAACGTCAACCGCTAATGGTGGTGGTGTTTCCAGTGGATCATATTCTTTTTCTGGTAGATCGCCTTCATCTTCCGGGGGATCCAAGGGTAATCCAGCTTCTCCAGCTACTGAGGAGAATGCTGCTGTGTTCCAAGCATTTTTGAGTGCTTATGATAGTTTTCTATCAAAGAAAACTAGTTCCATTGATTTGACAGATGAGGATTTTGATCAAATAAATCCTGATGATCTTGAACGAATGTATATCAGATGGAATTTTGCTATGTTGACAAGGAGAACAAAGAGATATTTGCGAAAAACTGGAAGAAAGAACCTGGATGATGATAGTGATTCGGGTTTGGGTTTTGATAAGAGTAAGGTTAAATGCTACAAATGTCACAATCTGGGACATTTTGCAAGAGAATGTGAGAAATCTAAACAACCTCCTTCTGGTTTTTCAAAGCCATCTGTCTCAAAGAAGTCAACTGCTAAGGATGCTGATAAACTTGAGGAATCCTTAAATGAAGCTCTTCTCCTTACTAATGATGAATATTACAACTGGAGTGATACAGAGGAGAACATTCATAACACAGCTCTTATGGCAGAGATTACAGATGAGGTACCAATTGATGAACCTCTTTCTTGTGTTAGTTGTATCAAATTAACTGGTAAAATTAACAGATACTCTGAGGATAATGCTCGCCTGTATTCTGATTTAGATAAACTTAGACAGGCGAACCAATTGCTAAAAGAAAATGAAAAGATTTTTGACAAAAAGATTAATGCCACTATGACTGAAAGAAAAGATCTAAAGGCTAAGATTTATTGTCAACAAGATGCTATTGACAGTTATCTTAAGAAAATTGTCGATTTACAAAAAGCTCTTGATGAATTTAAAACTAAGATTATTGATCTTAATCGAAAACTTTCAAATTTTAGTACATCCTCCGCTGTTTTTGATGAGATCCTTCAAGTGCAAAGGATCAATACAAAAAGTAAGTCAGGGATAGGATACCAAGCGGTACCTCCCCCAGCTAACTATGAACCTATGCCATCGAAGGATGACATTAAAAATTTTGTGCCTTCAACTGACAAAGAAGGCAAGTCATCTGTTAAAGAACCAGTTATTTTGGTTTCATCTGAAAAGGGAGATAAACCCATCTCCTAAAAGAAAGCAAAATCATTACCTGTACTTCCTACTATTGAGGAGGAAGTAATTGAAATTGAGGATGTAACTGATGAGATTGATACAAAGGTTCGTAAATTGGATGTAAAGCCTGAAAATTTTATAATTACAAATGAACCGTGTAGTGAAATCCCTTCACTAAAGGTTAAATCTAAGGCTATTCCTAAGGTTAAGAAGGAACAAAATTTTGCTAATAACAAATCAGTTTCTTCTAAACCAATCAAAAATAATTCCAAAAGTAAATCAACATCTTTTTCACATGCCAATTCACCTTGCACATTTCAATGTGCCTGTTCAGTAAATAGAAATATCAAATCCTCATCAGATTTGCAACCTCACTTTCAATCGGTCATTGAGAGAAGATCCTGTTTCTACTGCAAAAAACAGGGTCATTTGATAAGTGTTTGTCCGTTGCTTTCTAGACAATGGTTTGGAAAGACAGCGCCTAGAGCTTCCGTTTACAGAAATTTTTCAAAACCTCAACCTAGGCACAATTCCTCACCTCCCAAACCTGTCAAGAAAACTAACAGGAAAGAGCCGGTTACACCTACTTGTAATCAGCAAGTTCTTGTCAAAAAGCAACCATCCAAACCTCTTCAGGTTTGGAAAGTCAAAGAGTCCAAAGTAGACTCTTTATCACCAAATAACCCATCAGTAGAAGTGCCCGAAATTTTTAAAAATCATGCACTCACTGATGTAGTTATTTTGGATGATTTTGGTAGACCCAAGTCCATTAAGGCTTGGGTCTCACAATCAAACTAATTTCTCTATTTTTGTGTGCCTACAGCCATCTGAAGAAATTATCAAGAGCAAATGGTATGTAGACAGTGGCTGTTCAAGGCATATGACCGGCAACATATCTCTTCTCTCTGATGTTCAACCTGTAAAAGGGGGATATGTTGCATTTGCGGGTGATAAGGGTGGAGAAATTACTGGTAGGGGAACTCTCACTAATGGATCAGTGAGTTTTGATAATGTGAACTACGTGGAACAACTGAACTACAATCTTCTCAGCGTATCACAAGTGTGTGATAAAAAGTGCACAACCATGTTTACAGATACGGAGTGCCTAATACTCAAACCAGGCTATAAAGTGCCTGAGGAATGGGTGCTCATTCGAGCACCAAGGACAAAGGACACGTACATACTTGACATGAGTACTGTATCAACTACTACATCTGAACATACATGTCTGTTGTCCAAAGCTACTCCAAAGGATTCCCTTCTATGGCACAGGCGAATGGGACACTTAAACTTTCGCAAGATGAACTATCTTGTAAAAAATGAGCTTGTTACTGGTGTGCCTACACTCACATTCAGTTTGGATGATAACTGTGTTTCCTGTCTCAAAGGAAAACAACACAAGCAGTCCCATAAGTCGAAGAAGGTGAACTCCAATGCATCGCCCCTAGAACTATTACACATGGATCTATTTGGGCCGGTTAATAAGAGGAGTATGGGAGGCAGTACTTACTGCTTGGTAGTCACCGATGACTACTCTCGTTTTTCTTGGGTTTACTTCATTTCTACAAAAGATGAAATCCCTGAGATCCTAATATATCTGTTTGACAAGTTAGAAAACTTGTGTGGAAAGAGGATCAAGAGGATTAGAAGTGATAATGGAACGGAATTCAAGAACAAAACAATTGAGATGTACTATTTAAGGAAGGGTATTCATCATCAGTTCAGCTCTGCTTATACACCTCAACAGAACGGTGTCGCTGAACGCAAGAACAGGACTCTCATTGAAGCTGCGCGCACTATGTTATCCGACTCTAAGCTTCCAATCACTTTTTGGGCAGAGGCGGTAAATACCGCATGTTTTGTTTTAAACAGGGTTTTGACGGTTAAAAAGGAAAACAAAACATGCTATGAGCTGTTTAACAACCGTAAACCAAACTTACAATTTCTGGAGCCCTTTGGATGTCCTTGCACCATTATGTCTCGAACTCAAAAGGACAAGTTTGGTGAAAAATCAATGGATGGAATATTCTTGGGATATTCTGTAAATTCTCCTAACAAGAGAGTTTACAATTTATCTACAATTATTGAGGAGCATTATGAAGTCAAGTGTTTACGCTATACAGCTCCTCCTGAAGGCAAAGGACCAGAAAATCTGTTTTAGTACGATAGTTTCTTTGACTCATTCAATATTCCAACACCAGAGAATGTTGATGATGAAGAAACTATTGTCACTCTTCTACATGGTTTGGACATTAATATAGATCACACTCCAACTGCACCATCTGTCCAACCTAATACATCTTCCACCTCAGTATCAACACCATCAGTTGATGCATCAATTCCAACAACAGATTCTCCATCTCCTCAACCGTTAGATATGGCTTGTCCCTCAGAAGACAATGTTGAAGCCAACGATCCTCCATCCGAGTCAAATGCTACTGAAGGAGATCTTAATAATTTGGAATTAGTTATTGTGCCTAACCCAATTCCACATACTCGGATTCATAAAACTCACCCCCACTGATAATATCATTGGTGAGTTAAGTAAAGGCGTTCAAACTAGACATCAATTGGCTGTGACCGACATGTCTGCTTCAACCTCTGAAGTACCTCCTACAGCCTCCTTGGAATGTCTTGTCACTGAGATGGAAGAATGTTTTCTATCTCAAGTTGAACCTAAGAAAACAGCTGATGCATTAAAGGACCCACATTGGGTCGAAGCGATGCAAGAAGAACTGCATCAATTTGAGAAGCTGAAAGTTTGGGAATTAGTCCCTCTACCCAAGGGTGTCCATGCAATTGGAACTCGTTGGGTGTATCGTGTGAAGAAGGATGATCGCGGTGTTGTGGTCCGGAATAAGGCTCGATTAGTAGTTCAAGGATTTACACAAATTGAAGGATTGGACTACGATGAAGTATTCGCCCCTGTTGCTAGACTGGAATCTATTCGTATATTTTTGGCTTATGCTTCATTTAAAGGTATTCGGGTTTATCAACTAGACGTAAAGAGTGCATTTCTTTATGGACAAGTTGTGGAGGAAGTCTATGTCAGGCAACCTCCTGGATTTGAAGACTCGGTACATCCAGATTATGTCTGCAAGTTAGACAAGGCTTTGTATGGTCTTCATCAAGCACCAAGAGCA
This sequence comes from Pseudognaphalium luteoalbum, assembly GCA_963422505.1. Lineage (NCBI taxonomy): Eukaryota > Viridiplantae > Streptophyta > Magnoliopsida > Asterales > Asteraceae > Pseudognaphalium > Pseudognaphalium luteoalbum. The sequence continues at coordinate 80,575,944 of OY730198.1, forward strand.
TGGTACGAGAGGCTGTCTACACATCTACTCAAGCATGGATTTTCAAGAGGACAGATTGACAGCACTCTTTTTACAAAAAGGTCCAAAAACGATTTGTTACTTGTGCAGGTATATGTGGATGACATCATCTTTGGCTCTACAAGTAATGCTCTCTGCAAGGAATTTGAGCAACTTATGAAGTCTGAGTTTGAGATGAGTGCAATGGGAGAACTTACATTCTTTCTAGGTGTCCAAGTTGAACAATCTGACAAAGGCATTTATATCCATCAGTCAAAATATGTCAATGACATGTTGACTAGGTATAATTTGCATGATTGTAAGACTAATGGCACCCCCATTGAGGTATCTCACAAACTTGGACCAGCTGAGGAAGATGATGATTGTAACGAGAAGGACTATCGTTCAATGATAGGTTCTCTTATGTACCTTACTGCTTCAAGACCAGACATTGTTTTTGCTGTTTCTTTGTGTTCCAGGTACTAAGCTCACCCGAAGGTTTCTCATATGAAGGCAGTTCAGCGGATTTTTGGGTATCTCAAATATAGACCCACTCTAGGTCTATGGTACTCAAATGAAGACGACTTCACTTTGACTGCGTATTCAGATTCAGATTATGGCGGATGCAACAAGGATAAGAAGTCCACATCTGGTGGATGTCAGTTTCTTGGACCGCGCTTAGTGTCATGGCAGTGTAAAAAGCAGACAACCGTTTCAACCTCCACAGCCGAGGCTGAATATATTGCTGCTGCCAGCTGTTGTTCACAAGTTCTGTGGATTCAGCATCAACTTCACGATTATGGTTTCATCTTCACTCTTACTCCTATACATATAGATAACACTGCAGCCATATCTATCACACGCAATCCCGTACAGCACTCTAAAACAAAACATATAGAGATTAGATTTCACTTTATACGGGATTGCTATGAGAAACACCTTATTGACCTTATCCAAATAGAAACACTTAAGCAAAAGGCTGACTTGTTTACTAAGGCCTTTTCCCGTTCCCGTTTTGATGAATTAGTTTCTATGATTGGCTTACGATTTTTTAAATCATTACAGTGACATTGATATTACATAAAAAAAAAAATAATAATTGCAAGAGCCACACTTTATACTTCTTAGTATTAAAGTAATGCATTATTGCTACATCTATAAAAAGACGTTGGGTTGTGTCTGTAAACAACTTGGGATATGATAGTACATTAAGCATCATTCACGAAATGCAAATGTTAAATGTTATATCTGATGTATCAGTAGGTTTAGTAATGTATTTATCATAAATTTCTTAACATACAGCTTCATCATATGATATGTTCATAGGCAACTCTCTATTTATTCTCAGAGATATTAAAAAGTAATTTTAACTACTTGTTAATTTTATGTAGTAAACATCATATGACGTACGACGGTGTGTCTTAATTCCTATATTTAATATGGACAATTTTTATATTCTGAAATTTTATATCAACTTATTTGGGGGATATAGTATTGGTTTCCTCTGTTGTACGTCGGTACAGACCTGGTCTCTGGTACTATATCTTAAAATTAAACAGCTGTGAGTTAATCAGACTTGAAAAATCTTAGAGTTTCAAATACAAATACATACTTAAGTCAAGTTAAGTCGCTTTGTTGTACGGAAGTACAGACCTGTCACCAATGACTTGACGAAAATTGATTTTGTTTAAACCTGAATCAAGATAAGTCGCTCTGTTGTACGTAAGTACAGACCTGTCACCAATGTTTTGATTCTTAAAAATAAGTTTCATATAATTTTTCTTAATATAAAGATTAACCATATGTAGATGTTAGGGGTATGTCATATGTGTGAACTGCAAAAGATTGAACATTTTAACAATAAAAGGTTATCTCTGATGAATGAAGGTTAGTTGTTTAAGCGGATAATGATATGAACAATTGTCTTGAACTGTGTGTTATTAAATTTATTTTAAATATGTTATGTAAATTTAAAGAGGACAAGTATACTGATAATTGGAATAACAGCAAACATATGTAAAGCAATGTATGATGACTTAATATGATCCCTAACCAGACCCAAAACAATCCTGTCACCAAAAATAGTGTACTTGTTTTGAATTCTTAGTTAAGTTATAATTATTCTAATATTTTTGTCTTACTTCAAGTCAAATGTCACTGAATAGCCAAAACCGACTCGCGAAAGAATTTGAAAAATTTTAGAAATTTTTCAAAATTTTGAATCTGTGACACTCACTAAGTGTCGCATAGAGTGTCGCCTGCGAGTGTCGCCTATAGTATGGACTATATAAATGCCACCGTGCGGCATTTATCATCACATTTCCTGCGACACTCACATACGATTATGCGACACTCGCTCTCGTTTTAGCGACACTTGATCTGTATCGATTCTTGCTGTGATTTCTTGGTGACTGTTGAAATCTGTGCTTTGCACCTTCTTCTTCTACTTCACACGAACATTGAGGTACTCATTTCACTCAAACTCGTTCATTATTTAGTGATAATTAGTAAGTGGTAGTTACGGGTTTTAGGGTTTTGGTGATTTCGATCGTATTAATGTGTATAATAGGTTAATATGGTGTGTATTACTTTCGACATGCATATATCTTCCAAGTTATTACCCTAGGTTAGCTTAGTTTTTGCAATCGTGTAAAAATTTGAATTCTGGGTTATGGTTTCTGGGTTCGTGTTCATCTTTGCGACACTCGAAGCGGCACTTGCCTTGAGTGTCGCATCATGGTAATTCGAACACCAACTGCGGCACTCAACTTGAGTGTCACCTTTTGCTATGCGTCACTCGATTAAGTGCCGCTCTGTCTATTGCGACACTTACCTCAAGTGTCGCCTTTAAAGGAACACCAATTAGATGCGTCACTTACTTAAGTGTCGCCTTGTCTTTTGCGACACTTATCTTAAGTGTTGCTTACAGTGTCGCCTTTAAAGGAACACCAAGTAGATGCGTCACTTACTTAAGTGCCGCCTTATCTTTTGCGACACTTATCTTAAGTGTCGCCTACAGTTCACCTTAAGTGTCGCGTCTTTATTTGCAATACTGCGACACTTACCTTAAGTGTCTCATAGTGATTTTTGTGCTTCTGAGCGACACTCACCCAAGTGTCGCTACTTTAATTAGCGACACTACTGAAGTGTCGCCTAAAGGTAATTTTGAAAGATAAGTTTATACTTTATTTGTTCTAACGGTATAACCTTTCTTTGTGTATTACCTATGTCTTAATTTTATGCAGATGGCAAACTTAGCTATTTACGCTCGCCGCACACAGCCACGACATAATGTGGTGGCTTTTCTAGATGATACGCACGCCAATTCGATTCCGTTTCATCCGATGATTCAGTTTCTGCATCGCTCGAGGATTCACCATGCCATCACTGCTTCATGTCCGATCTACTTGAATCAAATCGAGGAATTTTATGCGAATGCTGTGATTAACACTGAAGGAGACTATCGAAGGATTTTATCAACTGTTTTTGGTCATCGTATTGAAATTACGGAGGATACGATACGAGAAGTTTTGCATTTTGATGATAATTCTGAGTTTCCAACTCAGTTTGAGAACAGTTTTATCGCTGGTGGTCTTCAGCGCATGGGTTATCCAGCTATTCCTCCAGATCAATATAGGAAACAACATTTGAGCAGAGTCTGGAGGTATTTAGCACACATTATCATTGTGTGCCTCTCGCCAAGGAAGGCGGGATTTGATGGAATGAGTTACGGAACAATCTCCCTGATGCTGGGATTGGTTTACAACAAACCTTTCAACTACTCAGGTTATATCTTTGGGCATCTAGTGGATAATCTACGAGCTGGCGATCATATGTGTTTTATGTATCCACGATTTTTGCAGCTGATCCTGAATTCCCTGAATCTAGGGATTCAGCCTGACCCAAGGTCAATTCTGACCTTGACTCCGATGCTGGTCAGGGTATTTGGGGATTGTGCAACACCTCCAATAGGTCAGGCAGTTCTGCCTGATGTTCCATTATTCGGCCACGTGACTGATGAAGAATATGTGGCTCCGCCGGATAATGGATTTATTGATGTTGCAGCTCCACCACCGCAAGTTGATGAAGCGGTTTTGGAAGAAGTTCTGGTTGATATTGAAAATTTTCCAACTTCTACACCTGCTGCTGTTGCTACAACCTCCGCTGCTGATAAGGGCAAGCGGGTTCGAGATTCTTCGGACACAGAATCTGATGACGTTCCTCTACAGCGTCGTCAACGAACCTCGACTCCTGCTTCTGATGATATTCAGCCCCAGCCGGAATTTTTGAAGAAATTAATAGAGGATATGGCGCAAATGAACCAGATGCTTCAAGATCAACAAGCTCTTATACAGGTTCAAGCGTCAAGACTTTTAGAGTTAGAGGCCACGGCTGCTCGTGTACCGGATCTTGAGCGTCGTGTGTTAGAATTAGAAACTATGGCTGTGGTTCCTGGGGAGTTAGAACCGGAAACCACAGGCCAAGAAAATGTAAATGTAATTAATGATTCTGATGTAAATGAAAATATCAGTTTGGATTACTTTGCGTCTTCTTCTCACGTTCCTGGTCAACCAATGCCACTAAATGTTGATTACTCACATGCAAATCTAGAATATCTACAAAATCTAGTATTTGGGGCATCTGCTGAGGATAGAGGTCCGAGCATATTTGATGATGAAGTGGAATTTGAACCTGATGTAGTCTCTGATGAAGATGTGTTCGAAGAAAATCCATATGAGGAGGTAGAATCAGATGATGATACGGTTCCTGCTGCTTCTCCTGCAGCCTCTGCCGAACCTTCTTCTCATTCTGCTGGTACCTCAACGTCCACCGCTCAACCTAAAAGGTATCCAGAATGGATTTTGCCTCCAACGCCCGAGCTAAAAAGATGCCGAGCATATTCTGTTCGCGGTGATCTATCTGGGCTGATAAAATCTTGGAAGTTTGATGTTGATTTCAGATTGTTTGTTATCAAAAGAAAGGATGGCATTCAATACTTCAAGGCAAGACTAGACCATCTGACCACATTGCCGAAGGTTGATCTGAATAGGCTAGCTCAGTTGAATATGATCAATCCCACTGACAATTGTGAAGCTGAATTCTTTCAGAACATCCTGCGTCGAGAAATCAACTCAAAGAAATTTAAGTGGATTCGACCAGTGATGAGGATTCGATTTTCTAACAAAAAGAAGCTGGACCCGAGGACGCGCCAACCCATATATGGTTATCATTATCCTCCAACCAAGAATCTTATCCAAGTGCCATTTGAAAAGTTACCATTTGATGTGCTGGGAAATTTTAGGTTCTGGTGGTATGACACGGTTACTGGAGAGGCGGTTATTGAATATTTTTCTCAAAAGGGACCAGGTCGTGATGCTAAAGAATGGAAACATGTTACTGGCTACACTCTTAGAGTTTTTGATCCTCTTAGCCTGATTAACATGTCAAAAGATGATCTTCAAGCTCTTCACAGTAACAGATTGCAATTTGATATGATTGATCAAGAAGATGCTATGAGATTTCAGAGAGTTGTGGATCTCTGTATTGCTAAGGGAATTCATGCTGGTGGGAATCTCCCGACAGACTGGATCTGATATTGAAGATATTTTTTAAAGACCAAGCTGAAGACACAGGGGAGTTTGTTGAGTCATATTAGTGTGTCTGTCAGTTGGTCTTGAGTCTGTAAAAGCTTAGATTAGAAAATAGATAATTTTCTGTTTTCAGTGACACTTACCTAGTGTCGCATTCAGGCAACACTCAATAAGTGTCGCACTAGGGTTATGATCTGCGACACTTAGCAAGTGTCGCAGAATCATTCTGTTTGTGTATAAAGAGCCATCATGGCTCATTGCAAAGGAGGAGACAAAAAACCTTTGCACAACTTGTCGACTAAAACCTCTGTAAACAAGCTAGAATTCGTTGGGTATCAATATACTAAGCATTGTTATTCAAGATCTTATTGTTTCGATTTATAGTTTATACTCGTTACTTCAATCGTGTGATTCCGCCATACAATTGGTTCTTGTAATCTGTTCTAGATCCTTAGCAAAAGGGACAACACTCGATTCTCATACAGGCGAAGTTGTGTTTGTTTTTATTCCAGAATCTGAGCATCCAGAAAGAACTTCGCTTTATGGTTTGAAGAAAGCTCAATTTAAAGTTTTTGATCCTATGAGCTTGATTAATTTGTCACAGAAAGACTTGAGGAAGTTGTTTGATAATCCAATTCGCTTCAACGTAAGAAATGTTGTGAATTCGATTCTAGCTAGACAATTCCAGAAAGTGGTGACTGTGTGTGTTACGCATGGGATTCATGTTGGAGGCAGGTTTCCTACAGGCTGGGCTTGATTGAAGAAATTTTGAAGACCAAGCTGAAGACACGGGGGAGTTTGTTGGTGCATCTTGATGTGTCTGTCAGTTGGTCTAAGTCTGTAATGCGTTTGATATGTAATTAAGTTAGTTGATAACGTTTGTCTTAATTACATTTTGTGTTTTGGCGACACAAGGTCTTTATGTCGCAATAGTCAACCTGGCGACACATCTTGTGTCGCATGAGTCGGCTTGGCGACACAGCTTGTGTCGCAAAGGTCAGATTAGGTTTAGTATAAATAGTCTTGTACGGCTCATGGTTTGAGGTTGACGAATTTGTGATCAGTGAGAGCATATTGTAATCATTCTACTTAATATAAGCTGATCGGTTTTGTGTTAATCAATCATATACTTTGTGTTTGAATAGTGTTTATTCGTTTAACATTTTGTTATCAATCGTGGGATTCCGCACTACGATTGATTATTAGGGATTCGATTAGGTCCGTTACAGGGGTCCTACACTTCTTCGAACTTTAGTTTATCCATGGTTCGAATTTAACATAAGCCTGCATTAAATCAACCAACATATGGCACAGGTTAAAACTACCAAAAACTCTATTACATATATGATGACCCTTTGGAGCAATGGGTGTTTAATTTTTTTAACTTTAGTACTTAATATAGTATAGAAGGGCTAGGAATCACCTCCCAGGCTTGCTCTGATGATGCATATAATTATAAAAAAAGTGTCTTTTTACCTCTTATAGAGTGGTTTGCTGAGTATTAGGCCACATATAATTTAATATATAAATTAATCTCTTGGAAATAACGTCTTGAAGTTACATGATAAGGTGTTGTAATGTCTGATTTATGCTAACCCAAAATGATAATATCATAATTCTGCTCGAAAGTTTCGCTCCCCTAAGTTGTGGATCTATAATCAGTGCTTGTGTAGACAATCCAAATCAAGCTTCAGATCCAACAAAACAAAAATATGGACCAAATTAATAAAATAACAGATAATAATTAATAATAAGATACCAAATCACTATGAACAGAATTATGCCAAGTGGTTTCTGGTTTCTTAGGACGAAAAGTATGTGACGGGATCATTTAATACAATAACATTCTACCTGTTAAGATGAATAAGAGTAAAATCTGATTTTGATTTTGAAACAGTCACAGCTAATTAAACACTGATAATACTATGGTTGTCAATACATTCCAAATGTATATATCAGAAACCACAGTAAGAACTTTAATAAAGAAATATATACTACATCGTATTACAGTTACCCTCTAACCTGGAAACCCAGTGATGTAGTAGCCCTTACCTTTTGCTTTCTGAATCTAGACTGTTGTGTCGGTCTCATCAATTAATAGACCACAATTGCATGATGTTAAACACACATATACTATAGATCTCAATACAAGAAAGCTCTAAAGTACCCATTAAAATTAAAGTTGTGATAGTCTAGGAAAAGAGCACAACTAAGATATCGATACGAAAAAACATTGAAGCATCAGGTTAATTGAGAACATAAGTTGCATATCACTGAAAGAAGCTAAACATTATGGTAAGCTATAAGTAATCGACCATCTATCTATATATTTATAACAAAGAATGAAATCAACGCATACATATAGAATATACAATTTGAGGAGTAAATCGAGATAGTTCAAAGCTATATAAAAGTTAGGGTACTGGTACCGAGTAAGGGCCGGGCGGTGGCGCCATTCAGTCGTCGATCAGAGAGTTGGATTTCGTTTGTTGATAGAGTAATCCAATCCAATAACGTATTATAAGCCCTAAAATTTGGCGGACACTATTACAGGATTTTTGTTTGTTCGATTGAATCGTTTCATACTGGAGAAGATGAATATCTCATTGCTTGAATTGATTGTTGAGGAATTGCTAATATAAATTGCAAACCAATTGGATTATGAAAAATGTTGATGCGTAGATACTTGATAAACCAATCGCAGAGAAAACCGAAAACCTTTAAAATTGTAGTAAAAGGAGAAAATAAAACCGTAGTTTGTTTTGATCGCTTGAAAATAGAAGGAGCGATTTGTAGAATTGGAGATTCTGTGTTTGTTTATTAAGGAGGGGTAGTTAGGTAATTTAATAATAAGCCCAGTAATTTATTGGCTAATCAAATGCAGGCTTAATTATAATTTGACAAAACTAATACATAGGTGATTACATAATCAGGTTCTCTTATAATAATTAAGAGAGATGAAGGGTTATCTCTTAATTAAGGGAAGAGATTCATCCAGGGTTTTTCTTTTATATATATATATAGATAGATAGATATAGATGATGATTATGCCAGAATTTAGTTTGTACTAAACTTTTTAAGATGTTCAACATTCATTTATTATCATAATAGTGTACAGATAAATTAAAAGGATTATGTTAGAAACTTTTGTTATGACACCAAACACGCATACGATATTCTCCCAGTGCCCACAGTGGGAAAATGTTGCGATGTAGTGCGTAGAACAGCAGGCAGTTTTTCATGTAGGCTCCCCCATATTCCTGTGTAAGTGCAACGAGGTGAAAAAAATATAAGAAATATCAAAACTTATTTAGAAAATAAGCAATAAACAGAGCATGCAGCATTTCATTACTCATTTCCCCTGTGGATTCAGCAAGTTTTAGTGTTAAATTCCATATCAATCCGCCGTAAATGTTGTTTTTCGTAATGATTAATTTGATTTATTTAACAAGGTTTACCTGTTGAGGAAAATCTCCTTTATCCATTTGGGAGTTAATCAGCAGCTTTGCAGCTCTATGTAAAGGCACGAGGTCTCTTTCCACCTACTCATTTAAAATCCGAAAATATCAGTTAATTTCGATCGTAATATAGATTTTAAAAAGTAAAACAGGCACACTTACCTGTCCACAAAACATAAGTCCAAGCATAGCCCATGCTGTTTGCATATAATTTGTTCGATTACCATCCAATGGTGTGTACACCTTGATGTAGAATAAACACATGTCAAGAGAGGGTTTTAGCAGTTGCATATTTTGTGGCCTTTAATAAGTGCTTACTTTCTCCTCTAGGTATGAACATGATTGCAATATGAAGAAATGGTTATGTTAAATATATAAACATACTTTTTTTAAGAGAATGATCGTTCAGAATACAAGTTTCAAACATAATATCTTTTTGATAAAAAATTTAAGTACATTCAACATTACTCCGACAGATTTATCATGGGTGTGTTTAGACACTCCTATAGCATCAAGTTATTGATTGTAGTTTTAATTTGGGCAAACACCTAATCGAAAGAAGCTTACCGCGGTAGGGCAAGATTTGTGGCTTTCTCCCCAACCGCCCTCTTCGTTTTGTATAGAGAGTAAAAACTTCACACCTTTGCGAATCACTTCATTGTTGTCATATGTCTTTCCGACAGAACTTAAAGCTCTTAATGCAAAAAATGTTGCATATATGAAACATACTCCCCAATAGCCATACCTAATGTATGTTTTTTAATGTAAAGAAGGCTAAGATAAGTAAACAAATAAAAAGAAAAATAAGAGCATGGATAATGAAACTAGAATAGGTAGATGAGAAATGAATAAATCAACTAAATATAAAAATCAGGGTACCATCTACCATCTTAAATGAAATAGAATAGAGCAAAAGTACCAAAAACCATAAGCTTCTTGAATATCAAGATTTCATAAGATCAAAAATCCAGAAACCACACTAATAAAGTGATTCTTCTATGGAGCAAAGTTATGTTGTGGTATATCTATAGTGTAAGTTTAACTATTGCTATACAGTTTGGTGCATGTTCGTATTAACTTACCATGAACCATCTTGTCGTTGTGTATCTTCAAGATAACGTATTCCCTTTGAGATCGAAAGTGTTATCTCTTCTTGTCTGTGTCTTGGGTGGAGTCGGTTAAACTCAACCAAAGCTACAATAATGGAAGCTGTGGTCTCTACATGCCTACATGCATGACCCAAAGTTATATGTTAATCATCATTGGAATATCTGAAAATTTATGTCACCTGCATAACAAATCACTTGGTTGATTATATTCATATTATTTCTTGGCAATGATTGATCCTTAACAAATCTCATTTTTGGAGGTTGTATGTTATTATAAATCCCTAATGTTGTAACAAATAGGTTAGTAACTTACTCTTTCTCAACCACAATATCTGCAAAGATCTCCGAAGGATTCAAAATCTGTAGAAATGGTTTTGGAACCGGTGGCTCCCACACTGCAAATCCTCCACTTATAGGACTCTGTATGAAGATAAGAGATATTTAAAGGGAAAGCATGTGACGATTCTTTTTCTATGCTTGTTTGGCCAGTAAAACCTACTCCCTTCGTCCCTTGATAAGTGTCCATTAAGCGTCATCCACATACATAGTTTTAGGTGAGTCGAATCAAGGCCTTTTGTAAAACTCAAATGTTATTTCTCCCTTTTAACACAGACATGTACATACGTTAAAGTGGGTCCAATTGATGAAACTTTGTGACAGAGTGCAATAAGGGTATGACGAGTAACATTTTTATTTTACTACATGGAAGTGGACATTTAGTTTGAGATCGACCACAAAATTTGGGATGCAGTGATTAAATTCATCATGTCAAACACGATAAATACATCTTTTAAAGCTACATATATACACATTATTAAGCATTAATAACCTGGAACATGATAAATTTATCTTACTTGCATATAAAGCAGCACATTCACTCCTTCATATAATCGTGCAACATCATCTTTCTCTCCAGCAATTTCTTTCGGCATTTGTGATAATGAAAGTAGACACTAGGGGATAATAAAGGGAAATGAAGATTTCTTTCTATAAACAGAAACTTTACATTCAGAAAGGTTGTGTTGCTTATAACATCATGTACCTTTAGTGCTTCCGCTGTACAGTCTGAGACAGTCCATCCATGATCTTGGTCAGCGAAAGTCCATGATCCTTTCGTGAAATGTCGACACATTCTAGTGAAATCTCCTGATGGATTTTCTCGGATCTGCATTAAGTGTAGTTGTATGATAACGAATCTTAGATAAGACAGATTATGCAAATATAATCATAATTGTATGTATCCAACTCCCACGGTTTCTATTTTGTGTATCAAAATTTTTAATTATTGTTATTTTTATGTATTCAATGATTTGTTTTTCAGATAACTGGTATTTTCTCACATATAGTAGCTAAATATGTTGCCACATCACCGGCTTACAAATTATAAGAGTAAGAGATCACGTATAGAAATAATAACAAGTTCGATACATAAAATATAAACTCTTGAAGGTAGATACAAACAATAGATTAATATTGAGTATAGTTTAAAATATTTGAAAACACTTAAGCCTTCTGAAAACTACCTGAGATTCTCTAATGTAGAAGTGTGCCTTTTGAAGACAATCACCATATTCCTCAACCATATTACTAGCAAGGATTGCTTGAGTTGCGAGAGCACAATCCCACATTTGACTGCCAAAACTATGCATTGTCATTCCATCCTCTGCAATCCATAAGTAATCTGGTACTCTGGCAAGGTGATATTTGAACTCATCACCATTCGGATTCTCTGCCCACCAACACATCATTTGCAGACTCTGTCCAAAACACAATAAGCTAGACTTAGGTTTTCGTTATTAATCCATTCTTTATAATTAATTTTTTTCTTTTCGCTCGACTTTATAATTAACTTACCTTTTCAACACACCCAATGGTCATGTATCTCGTCTCTTCTGATTCGTAGCGCATTAGTTCAACAACTCTATTGATTGATTGATCTCGTAGTTTAGAAAATGGCCAGTATTTGAGGACTGGCTCACTAATGTAGTGAAGCATATGCCACAATGTGTCTTGTACAAATGAATGTGGGTAATAGAAGTCCTCCTACAAACAGGAGCGCATACTCTCTTAGTTCCAAAAGATACTGCAACTACTTAGGCCTGGGTACATGCGCATTTATGATGATGCTCCTTACCCAAGTGGTTGAGTAGTTGCGTGTGTGACTTAACATGTACTATTCACGAATCAAAAAAATGGATCTATTCGTTGTTCTTTACATATTCAAAAGCTTTGGGGATGTTTTGAAATAAAATGCACACCTTGTTCTAGGATGTCGTTTGAAGGGTCTAAATAAATCAAATAAATTGGCTAACCTTACAACAGTTATTCCGTTGTTTATTCCAGTTGATATCCTCAAAAGAGGTGCAGTGGATTTCTTCTCGTAATGATAAAACAAGATTTGTGATTGGTCCGTGGATCCTCTTCCCATATAAATATGACATCGGCATGTAGGTCGTACGACAGTAGCACCACATCTCAGCTGCATAAACCTTACGTATAAAGAGAGACAGACTGAACTTGAGTATTAATTAATTGCTTAATTATAAAGTTACCCGGATGAAAAGGAAATGATGTTGGAAAAAGCCAGAATTCTGGTGGCAATGGATTGCAACCCTCCCATTTATATACTCCAAGCACCTACATATAACGTTAAATGCAAAACCATAATGCATTCGTGTTGACTTAGTGGTATCGAGTTGATTTTCCATCCATGAGGTTTTGCTGACTTAGTGGTATCGATCGAGTTGATTTTCCAGCCATGAGGTTATGCATGGGTTCAAGTCCTGAGTTGGGATAAATGTACATATTTATGAATTAATGTTTATATTCGTGTTAAATAGTTGTGTGCAGCTGTGTTTGCCTTTCTATAAAATTGCAAAATCATAATTTAAAAAAGATGCACAACCTTGTCGATCACAAAGTCAGTTATCTAGTTTAAAAAGCACCAAACAGTTATGCGTACAGCTATTTCTTTTTTTTTAAAAAAAAATATTGTTTTATTATATATCTTCAAATCTTCTTTAATTTTACTTGATTGCTGATTAATCGCCTTAATTGTATGTATGCTCGACTTAGGGTAAATGTTATATTGGTATCTCCAATTCAAATTTATTTGTTACTAATAATCCTAGCTAAAGTAAGTATTAATGATATTATTCATAGAGAATGGATTGCAAAAGGCTTATGAAGTTGGTAGTCACCGAAAGATAAACCTTTCCCCAAGAGGGAATCGCAGTTGCTCCTCCATGATCACGTATCCATGAGCGACCTCTAGATATTGCACCCTCCCCATCATCTATTCCCTCTCCCAATATTCTTAAGGCTACGTAGCTCAATGCAGAACCGATCATTGTGCTGTCGCCATCAATATAAAATCCCCATCCTCCATCTTCATTCTGCATTTGCAAGACAGTATATATAATAAGTACTGTTTATTTTTCTTCACCTTAATTTGTTCCCTGATAAAAATATATTAGAAAACATACAAAATGATGCAACCCAATTAAATTCTCCATGTTAATAAAGGAACTGAACATATGTATCAACCCAATATATAACAGCATTAATTGAACAAAGATTAGAGTTTCAAGGACTTTTGCATGCAGAGCGTTATCCCAAACAGAGAAACACCAATACTAAACATATATAATACATATCAAGTAAGGAAAAACATCTATCTAGGTGAAGAAATGTGATTGCGTACTTGATGATTGTAGATGTATCGTATTATCTCTTTCTTGTGTTCTTCACTCAGGGCAGTGTTGATAGTACTACTGATATATAAAGCTATTAACTGCAAAGAAGTGGGAGCAATGCAATTATCATATCCGAAATGTAGGATCAATATTTCTTAAAATAACAAATACAGCAGTGTTACGTGGATAGAATGACTCACATGCACATGCTGCCCATAATCCATTAGAATATTGTACGCAGTACATACACTAGGAACTAGAAATTGTATGACTACGTACGATCGAGTTCAGTTTTCTTTTACGTAATACTTACAAGTGGAGGAGTGAAAAACAAAGGGCCCGCATTTTCAGCAGGCCAGTGGCCGTCTTTTGCTTGGGTTGCACGGTGTAACCTTACTGTTTTCTTAACAGCAGTTGTTACGGCTTCATAATTCACCTCGTCATCTTCCCTTAGTCTTGTTGGAGGTATGCTCGTGACATCAATTCCACTTTCCTTTATTAGCTTCATTACATAACATTGCTTTGTTAGTGTTGGGCCTGATTAATGTCTTGGATGCCAAAGAAGACAACAAACCGTTATGTACATGTTTATTTATGTTTAGATGGGTTAAATAAAGCCCGTTAATGTTTTCTGGTTTGGGCCATGGGCCAACAAACCTAGGTTAGAGTCGTATTGTTTCATAGAACCGTTTGGTGAAACAGTTTGTGTGAAACGAAACAACTGATCATGGTGTCTGTTCGTAGGATATATATATGTATGCATCGATGGAAACAGTTTTGTAACCCATATATATTCAGAAAGTATATATATACGTTTGGCCGTTTGGGTTCATCCCACTTTTCTTATTCTCCTGGTGTTGATTCTTGTATGATGATTGATAACATGATGAATGATGTTTGATGTGATAACGATCTGGAATGTATGAAAGTACGCCTGTGTTCTACAGTTAGCTCCAAGTACCAACCATATTTTTTAGTCTTGTTGGAGGTAAGCTTCACAATTACAACTTTCCTGTCTTCTTTTGTTGGACTTAATGTCAAATGGGCTAAGGAACAAGTAAACGGGTCGTATATATTATGTGTGTATTATGTATTATATGCTATTGGGTCAATAATATGTTAAGTGGTGTAATAGTTTGGGCCGTAGGCCTTTAGGAAACAAATAGACAGAAGCGATGTTTGCAGTAGGGTTGCAACGGTTGGAAGATATAACCGTATGATGAATAGGTGTGTCGGATTAAAAGGCACCGGTTGATGTCTTATAAATATGTATGTATCTGTACGCACCAGTCTGGACCCACATTCAGTTATCAATTTATGTATTCATATTAACATTAACTTCCTGCGCATATCAGTTTCATATTCTGCACACATATATCAGTTATGTTCTGTGTATATCAGTGATTGATGATGGTGATCCATAATTGGATGTTGGAAGCGAATAGGTTTCATGATAAACCTGTGCAACATCTTTCTCTTGTTTAAAGAATGGTTTTAAATGTTTGTTTAGATGGAATCTAAGAACTTTAAGTACTTCTATCTACAAGAAACCTATGCATAACGTAACATAAGACCTCTGTGGATAAAAAAGAATATAATAGGCTATTACTACCTGCATCTGCATGAGGAGATCAGCACATGCATGAAATCCTCCATGTTTTCGATTATGTTTGAAGTTTCGACGAGCCCTTTCAACTTCTTCTTTCTCCTCCTTAGTTCCAGCGTTTGGATTAAATTCCCAAAACTGTCTACCAACAAAGTTATTAGTGCTATACAAGTACGGCCCAGTCCCTTCGGCTACCTTCAACTTCCACATCCTCTTCTTACGCTGGTCCTGAAAGAGGTTGGTATCATGAGCGAACCAAATTATGATTCGATCAGGAATCAGCAAATTTGAGGCTAAATAAGGTTACTTACTCGCTTAACTTAAAATCTGTGGAAAGCACGGGTTGAGGTGGACCTTTTTATAGTCGAATGGATGGATAATAAATTCAACGAACAAATCAAAGAAAACGAAAAAACTGCTACTTCATAAGACTCAAGTTAAGTGTCCGAATTTATACTTTTTTTGGTTCTAACACAAAATTGAGACCATCTAAAAGTGTATGCTTTAAAAGGATGAATTTGACATTCAACTAATGAGTTTAATTTGGATGATTGTGCATATACTAAGACTATATATATATACTGTGAACAGTTATTTTGACACGAATATATATAACATATGTATTGGATGAAATGGCGGTGGAGAATGTATGAAAGACTTATTGTAGTTCAGGTCATAAATATGAATAATGTTGGCATCTGGTAAGTCATCTTTCATTGTATTTTAAAATTCACCGAACATAAATTATATATATCTGTGTGATGACACTCACTCACACACATTGTAACAATTAAATCCACATTGAAGATGCATATGCATGTGTCAATGATTCTTAATTATCTCTGTCACACGTTGAGAATTTCGATAGGGAATTAAATACAAGAATTTTTAATCTGTTTGATTCATGCACACATTCACGTGAAAATCTTAAATATGTCATTTTAACAAATTAAACCTTCTGATCGATCGAATGTGATAAATAAAGTAGCAACTGAATTGAAGTGATGAAGTTACAGTTGACTTGTTATATACGTACTTATGATATTTTGTGAACTCATGCGATACTGTCAGTTACGATCTCGATCTCCGGTCATCAGTCATCTTAATTATCTGACCATATTTTATGGTGAAAACGGTGATATTACCGTGGCCAGGATTATGAATCGAAAGAAATATATGTTAGTTTGATGTCTCTTTAACTTCAAACTAACAGACTATATGATAATGTTTATCTAACACACCCCCGCAGTCGAAGCGGGAGGTAAACGAACGCTAAGACTGTCCCGAAAGTCATCAAAGAGAATGCGTGGTAACCCTTTAGTAAAGATATTAGCTATTTGATATCGTGAGGGGACATGAAGAACTCGAATTTCACCACGTGCAACCTTCTCACGAACAAAGTGGATGTCCATTTCAATGTGCTTAGTTCGTTGATGTTGTACAGGATTCCCGGAGAGATAAATGGCGCTAACATTGTCACAATATGCAAGGGTAGCAGTGGAGATTGGACAATGTAATTCGAGTAACAGATTGCGTAACCAACAAGATTCAGAGACGACATTTGCAACACCACGGTACTCGGCTTCGGCACTAGATCTTGAGAGAGTAGGTTGACGCTTTGAAGACCAAGATATAAGATTGTCTCCCAAAAATACGCAATAACCAGAAGTGGATCTACAGGTATCTAGACAACCAGCCCAATCTGCGTCAGTATAAGAAACCAGTTTGGTGATAGAAGAAGGGTACAGATGTAAACCATGAGCAATGGTGCCACGAATGTACCGTAGAATGCGTTTGAGAGCATTCATATGATCAATTGTCGGAGCATGCATATGTAGACAAACTTGTTGAACCGCATTAGAGATGTCCGGTCTGGTAAATGTAAGATACTGTAAGGCCCCGACTAAACTTCGATAGTGAGTAGAATCGGTATATGGAGAACCCGAAGAAGCACTTAACTTTGGATTAGTATCAACTGGGGTAGCAGCAGGGTTACAAGATGACATGCCTGCACGTTCAAGAATATTTTCGGCAGATGCTCGTTGAGAAATAAAGAGACCACCTGCATGTCTAGTAACCGAAATGCCTAAAAAATACTTAAGGGTCCAATATCTGTCATTGAAAATTCGTTAGCAAGAAGAGACATAATATGTTGGCGTAGATGCGTAGAAGATGCTGTTAAAATAATATCATCAACGTATAATAAGATATAAGCCATGTCACTTCCATACCGATATATAAATAGTGAATGGTCAGATTTGCTATGTACAAATCCAATGGTGGAAACAAACTCAGCAAAGCGTTGATACCAAGCTCGAGGTGCTTGTTTAAGGCCATATAAAGACTTCTTGAGCAAGCAAACATGATCGGGATACCGTGGATCCTGAAACCCCATAGGTTGATGCATATAAACAGTTTCATTTAAATAACCATGGAGAAAAGCATTTTTAACGTCTAGCTGATGTATAGGCCAAGAATGCGATATAGCAAGACTAAGCATGGTACGGATTGTGGCCGGTTTAACCACCAGACTAAAAGTTTCATCACAATCCACACCAATCTGTTGAGAATGTCCATCATAAACAAGACATGCCTTATGCCTTTCAAAAGATCCATCTGATTTCTTTTTGTGTCGAAATACCCACATAGAACGAATAATATTCATATTAGGTGTACGGGGTATAAGGTCCCACATCTTATTTTGAATGAGAGCTGTAAATTCGTCAGATATAGCATTATTCCAATTCGGGTCGGACAAAGCTTCTTTTGGGTTCTTAGGAAGAGGAGAATGAGTGACAGAAGTAGAAAGGTTAAAAGGTCTTTTAATTTTTGAAATCCCATGCATGCTACGTGTAGTAATTGTACGAGCAGGAGTGTGAACAGATGTAGTTGGAACTCGAGAGAGGTGACGTCGAGAGGTATGACTTATAGGTGACGAGAGAAGAGTGGACTGTGAACAGGGGCGGGGGCAGCGTAGGCGGCCGCCCCCACAAGAAATTTCAAATCACGTAAAAAGGAAAAAAAATTAAGGTATTATTAAAATTTTATAAATTTCGCCCCCACGATACTATAAAGATAAAAAGAATAATTTTTTTCACCCCCTCTACCGGGATTTCCTAGCTCCGCCCCTGACTGTGAAGAAATGTGTGGAGATGTGGGCTGATTAGGCCCAGACTGTGGGGAGGTTGGCTGATCAGGCCCAGAATGTTGGGAGGTGGGTTGATCAAGCCCGGAAAGTGGTGATGTGGGCTGATTAGGCCTAGTTGGAGGAGTACTAGAAGACGTAGCAGAATGATTAAGTGGAGCCAGAAAGTAGGGACTAAGATTTTCTTGTAAAAATGTATAGGTAGTGGGTGATGGGTGATGAAGCTTTGCAAAAGGGAATTGGGATTCATCAAATAAGACATGTCAGGAAATGATTATTTGATTAGTGGATAGATCAAAAAATTTGTAACCGCGATGATTCGGTGGATAGCCTAAGAACACACACGGAGTAGAGCGGGGCTGAAGTTTGTTGATTGTGGTGGACGGAAATAATGGGTAACATAAACACCCAAATACACGTAAGTGTGAGTAACTTGGGTTTCGACGATATAGTACTTGAGTTGGGGAAGCATTACAGAGTGATTTGCTAGGAAGAATGTTCAAAAGATAAGTGGCCATGGCAAGAGCATGATGCCAAAACGTTGATTGCATGGAGGAGTGGGAAAGAAGAGTACGAATAATATTATTAATTGCACGTATTTTTCTTTCAGCTTTGCCATTTTGAGAAGAGGTGTAGGGACAAGAAAAACGAAACACCATGCCATGTTGGTGGCAAAAGTGTTTAAAAGAATCGTTGTTGTATTCTTTTCCATTGTCACATTGAAAACACTTGACATTTTTCTCAAACTGAGTACGAATAAACGTACTGAATGCTAAGAAAATAGAGTAAACCTGTGATTTGTTTCCAATTGGAAATGTCCATGGAAGATTGGTATAATCATCAAGAAACAATATATAGTACATATGACCGGCGGAACTCAAAATCGGTGAGGTCCACAAGTCACTGTGAATAATATCAAATGGCATAATAGTGCAAGAAGTAGAGTCATAAAATGGCATTCTAATATGCTTCCCAAAAACACAAGGTTCACAAACAAAAGTAGAAGAAGTACGATTACAAGAAATAAATTTATTTGTCCTAAGAGAGCGTAAAGTAGCATCTCCTGGATGTCCTAAACGATAATGCCATAAACTTCAGGAGCAGTAAAAGCAGAAGGTGGTGAAGCTTGAAGCATGGATTTGGGAAGAGGATAAAGGTCCCTCGTACTATTGCATCTCATGAGTGGTGTTCCCGCAGGTAATCCTTCACATAAAAACCGAAAGGATCAAAAGAAATAGAGACAAGATTATCGGTAGTAAAACGAGGAACTGAAATTAAATTTTTAATAAGATTAGGCACATGTAGAACATTTTGTAATCGTAAAGGTGGATGAGGATGAGACAAAGTAGCATGTCCATAACCACGAATTGGAAGTTCATGTCCACTTCCAACAATAATATTTTTCGGTGTGCTCACATTAAAATAAGACGAGAGATTACCTTGAGTGGATGCCATGTGGGAAGTGGCGCCCGTGTCCATGTACCAATTTTCATTTGGCGTGTTCAAGGTCATAGTATGCAAGACACTTTCGATGTCAGTAGGAGCAACAGAGGCTGCATATGCTTGATTGGGGCGAGAACCTAGAATGCCAGGACCAGTAGTTAGAGTAGTGGGTCGAGCCCAAGTAGTAGTGGGATATGGACAAGGGGGAAGAGCCCAAGTAGAAGTGGGATATGGACAAGGGGGAAGAGCCCAAGGTTGGAAAGCAGCCCAAGAAGGAGGATGAAACGCCCCAAAAACAGAACCATTTTTTTTTTACATATGTTTACACATCCTAATATATGTTTAGAACCTTAAAAGTCAATTGTTCAAGATGCTGAGGGAGTACCCCCTGCGTACTACTTTAGTACCCACCGGGTACTCTTAGTACCCACCGGGTACTCAACTCTTAATCGCCTCTGGTACCATTTGAAACTTAGTACCCACCGGGTACTTAACCTACCCGCCGGGTAGTTCATCAAATGCTCAGATCTGCACATTTTTGACCCAAAATACCAATTTTGGATGCGCATAACTTCTAAACGGTAAGGACTTAGACTCTGAAAATTTATGAGCACCTTCATTTGACCACAAAGAAACTTTCCCTTTTTGCACTTTTCCAAAATTCACAACTACACGGGATTTTGGCGTATGACTCTTTTTGACCCAAAAATGACCATTTTGTGAGCATACCAAGTCTTAAACCATGAAGGCTAAGATATTGTGCTTTTAACCACACCTCATATACATCAAAACAAAGTGGTAAGACACTTCACCATACCCTTAACCCTTCTCTAATTCGGTTTAACTCCATTGACCCATTTCATGCCCATTTTAACCCTTTCTGACCCGTTTGATAATTCGACCACATTTCCACCAAAACACCACCCAATCCCACTCATGTTTGACCAATACAACACTATTGACTATTTGTCAACTTCACATTTGACCACCCAATCAAATTCGACACTAAATCACTTTTCACCATTTTGACCCAAACCAAACCAATCATATGACTTCATACACTTGACAACCACATACACTTGACACCATATCCCAGTTTGACTTTCAAAGTCAACTACTATACATTGACCAACACATTTAATTCAAAAACTCATTGTTTGGGCGATTTACACAATTGAGTATCAAAACATCAATTCAAAAGAAAGAAGCATATTCTAACCACAAGCATGCTCCATATCCACGTCACTAACTTCACATAGACTTTCTATCCATATGTTGCTAGCCAAACCTCAACCTACAACATAAACACTGAAACGGGTAAGCACCACTGCTTAGTGAGTACACAGGCAATTAAACAAGCAATACATATAACACTTAACACATATCAACACAATACATACGCACAAATTCACTGAGCTCTGAATACTGAACACCAAACACTGAACATTGTGTTAACCGCAGTTAACTCTCTGATCACCACTGAATTATTACACATAATTATTAACCAACAACAATCAAGTCACTAATTAACAACACCTTTTCAGCATAATCTTAAACACACACATATAAGACACAAAACATATAACAAGCAACTCTCACTTGATTGTATGATCCTCTAGCTCGGAAGCTATCCGGAAACACATACAACCAATTCGTACACGGTTCACCACATAATCACTATTTAATCCACATATATCAATAAATCATCTTCCACCCGATTGTGTAGCCTCTTACTCAACAGCAATCCGGATCCAACACAATCGAATCATACACTATTCTTCACAATTCTTTTCCTTCACCTTTACCTTTAAGCTAGTGACTTACTCATTACTTGGCTAACATCAAGCTAATGAGAAAATCACTACTTTTCTTACCAAATAATATTTAATCACATAACAATTAGAATGACATGTAATTTAACACGACAACTAAATTAAGCAATAAACATAGTAAACAAACATAAACAATTAACTTATTCCTGATTGTGTAAACCTCTAGCCCGCAAGCTAAACGGTACTACACAATCACATCACCTGTTTAACCCCCGTATCACTCACCACAATCTCTTACACGACGATTTCACCATCTTGATCAACATAAGCCTCCTTTTCTTCAATCCCTATCATAAAATACATAACACATAACAACATATTTAAACACTAATCAATCGTCCACATAATCTCATTACTTCCTCCCCCACTTTGATTACACTAGTTAAATCTTTAGTTAATCACATTAAACTACCTCTTTAATCACTTTTTACTTTCACTAATCAAACTCTTACCACATAATATTCATCATCATAATCGTACTCTATAAGTATCACTAGTTTCATAATTAAACTTATCATCTTAACATAATTTACATAAATCACCATAAACACTCTTTTAATAATTCATCACTTATCAAGTTCTACCACATTAATTTATGTTCTATTCTCATAAAAATACTCCATTAACACTTATAATAACACTTTTAAGCTTAATTACCTCAATTCATACACTTTTTAATGGAACCCTAGAATTACCCATAAACACAATACTTCAATTCATCCATTTCAACATGTTATATGATTACAAATCATCACTAATTCACTTTCTAACAATAAGTCTAACAATTTAAAACCTTAATTTCGTATTTAAAATCACAAATTTTCTAAAACTCACTAAAACACATTATAACTAGAAAACTAGGTTAAAATCAAACAAGAAATCACTTACATAAGTTGAAGATGATGAAGAAGATCATGAATTAAGCCTTAGAAGAATCAAAATCAAGAAATTAAACTAAAGAATTGAAGGATGAATCGTCCCTAAGGTTTCTCCCTTTTTCTCCCACTCTCTAAATCTCTCTGGAACATATACGTATGTATGTGTAATATTAGATATAAATGATTTAATTTTATTCCCCTTTTTAAACCCTACAGTCTGGAACTGATAAAACCGTTTACGTTTTTCACTATATCTCGTTATCTACATAATAATATTTCGTAATAAAAATATATCGGTATACGATATTGATTTCCTGAAATTCAGGGTGTTACAGAGGACGAAACCCAGTGTTGTTATTATTGTCATGGCCAGTACCACGGCCATGACAATCCACGACCCCGTCCCCTGCCTCGATTATGTCCGCGGCCAGAACCTCCACGTCCACGGTTCGAGTTTCCACGCCCACGAGAAGTGTTAGTGGGTCCATGAGTAGGAGGGCTGGAAGCATCAGTAGGTGCAACAGAGGTTACAAGAGATGTACCTGCGGCTTGAGAGGCGGTGAGTGCTTGTTTAGTCTTACGGGTTTCTTCAAGGATGAGTTTAGAACGGGCTTCATAAAACGGAGGTAGAGGGTCAGTTTGTTGAATGATGGTGGCTATTCCATCATAGTTCTCATTGAGACCAGCAATCAATTGCAAAACGAGCCTTTGATTTGACACTGGAGCACCAACGTTGGAGAGTTGATCTGATAGCATCTTGATTTCTTGACAATAAGCAGAGATATTGGGGAAATTGTCAAGACGTGTGTTGGTGAATTGGTTTTCCAAATAAACTGCCTGGGAACTTTTGTATCTTGAAAGATGTCTTGAAGACGTTTCCATGCTTGAGCAGCGGTGGAATCAGGTTCTAGTATGGTGTGAAGAAGATCGTTGGAGATGGTACCATATATCCATTGAAGGACAATGGTATCAAGGCAAGATTTGGTTGCAAGATCCGTGGCTGTTATCTCCTGCTTGTCTTTGGAAGAAGAGGATGCGGGTGGGAGAATGTAGTCAATGACCTGATATGCTCTACAATGAATTTTGAAGAGCTCAGATGATGAGTATTGGCCTTTCTCCATCTCTAGAGTGATGGGAACGAGGTTCTTGATGTTGGTGACGGTTTGAGCCGGATGAAAGTTTTTGTCAGCCATGGAGATCGAGCAAAAGAGAAGAAGAAGAAGAATAAGTTTTGGGTGAGAAAAGGAGGTGATATTTAGGTTTAGAAAAGCTCCGATACCATGAAAGTATTTTAACCGATGGATTTCTCAGTAATATTGATTACTATATATAGGGAGTACAAAAGTGATAAGGATAACTATAAAGATTACAGCCATGTTTCCTATTATCACTCTAACACACTATATGATAATTTTTATCTAACATTTTCAACATTTATTCAAAGTGTCAATGAATAGAATTTATTTCATCTAAAGGGTTCATGAGACATCATAATTTGATATCAATTAGAAAGTAACTTAAACTCTACTATTTATTTAGTAAATTTTGGTTTAATTATGATAAATTTTGGTTTAGTACGCTTCCTAATTAAATTAGGATTAATTATCATTTGAGTTTATTTAGTATTAGATATGATACCGTTAGTTTTCTTATTCAATAAATAGAGATAATTAGTATTATAGGTTAAGTTTGAATTTGATTTTTTATCTGACTAAACGCTTAGGTTTCGAATTCGTTTGTCTTTGTTCCTTTTTATTCTCCATATCCTAACAATACCAAACAAACATATTGTGGGATGTAGGGTATGTTTGGCGTAACCAATTGTAGGTTGTAGCTGTTAGTTGTAGGTTGTGACGGTAGACTGTAGGTGTAGGCTGTAGCTTTTAATATGAGTTGAGATGTGTTTGGCAAATCAGCTGTAGCTATAATTGAATAATGTAAAATGATAAAAAGTGTATTGATAAACTTGGATCGAATTGTTTACTTTATTAGATATATGTAATAAGTAATAAGATACTTATGTATTTTAATTTAAAGTATACACATTCTTATTAATAGATATATCTTCTATTAATTAAATTAATTAATACACTAATTGTATTATTTCAATGTCGTAGATGAGACGTACGAAGATCATGAGGTATCAACGTTGAATTTATATTTTTCTTTTTGCATTTTATATTTTCTTATAAAGGATAAATTTAATATATGCTTATTTACAGGAATATTTTGAACATAAGTTGGTATTGAAAATAAATACTATATAAAGAAAAATAACAAATGAAAAAGACTATCAAAATCCAAGTTTACTGTCTACGAGATAATGACGGAGATGTATATAAGTATAAAGAAAATACTTCTATAAAATTAATCAAAATTCATCACTACTAAATGTAACTCTTACGTCTTTCAAAAGTTTGTATATGAAAAACTCATGAAAATATAAATCATTACGTTATATTACTTTTATTAATAATTGTCTATTATATATGCTTTATATTTTTTTCATTTTAATGAAATAAAAAATATAGTGATGATATTATATATTTCTTCCTCTTCGACTAATTATGAAATAGTATATGTTAAAAACTAATTCATTAATATGACAATGGAAGATGTTACAATAACCATTATTCAATTGGTATTTAATATTCAATAATTGCTTTTGTTACTTTTACAACCAAATTTAAAATGTACAAATATATGATTAACTAATTTTTCTAAAAGAAGTACCTATTTCTTTGAATAAAAAAAATGCTTAACTAATAGCTACCTATTTCTTAAAACTGAGTACATGATTAACTAACTGATTGAAGTTATATATATATATATATATATATATATATATATATATATATATATATATATATATATATATGTATATATATATATAATAGTCGTTAAAATCATTACTTTTTTTTTTCTAGACACCTACCTATTTTTCTAAAATATATTATTGTCTCAAATTTAATGAAGATAATGCATATTGAAATTATTCCACAAAAAAGTCAAGATCATGAGAACTTGTAATCTTAGCTACTTTTAGTGTAATTAAAGTTTACAAACATTCATTTTGTATCTTATAGTGAATGTGTTCATCCTAAAGTCAAAATGAGTCATAGTATTGCATATTGTTTGATTTTATTTTATTTTATATCTTATCATATTTTGTATCTTATTTATTATTGAGTTGATTATTAATTATTAAATATATATATTATGAACCGAGTGACTTATTGTTAGACCCTCCTAATGGTTTGGTCCAACTGACGCATCAGTTGGTGCCACATCAGTGCCACGTCAGCTTTTTTTCAAAACTGACACAAACTGACACTACCCTGTTAACAATGAACATCAGTTAACACCACTTCTCCTTTTTCGAGACCCACCCACTAATTTATTTATTTTATTTTATTGAAACACAAATTTAAATAAAATATTTTCATTAAAAATAAAGAACATTACATTATTAGAAATAAAACATGAAATTAGTGAAAATAAAACATTCAAAACTAGAGACATCGACATTTTATTTTTTATTTTAGCTCGGTGGAAATTAAATACTTTTCCTTAGGACCCTCTCAAATAGAAATAGAGAACGAAGTAACTGGAAAGATTGTTAGAATCGCCTTCTTCTAGAGGGATCATCTAGAAAGCGAGTCGTTTTGAATTGAATATATTCAAACAAAAAGCTGACATAGATGTTATGGGTATCTTTTTTTTGTAAGTTGGTTGAATCTTCAATCTAGCAATTTATCCATTTTTCATAAAGGAGCCGAATGAAACCAAAGTTTCATGTTCGGTTTTGAATTAGAGACGTTAAATTAAAAATGATAAATCGACGTCGACTATAACCCCTAGCCTTCCAAGCTAACGATGCGGGTTCGATTCCCGCTACCCATAATAAAAAAAATCAAAACAAAAATTCTATGATTTAAAGCCTATTTAATAAAAGCCTATTAAAATGCTAAAAAATTGGGACATTTAATATAAAACAACCCATTTAAAGCCCAAATGCTTAAATAACCCTACAATCCCTCATTCATCATTATCTTCATCGTTTAAAGCCTCCTCCCTCCCCTGCAACTCCCTATCCTACAACTTGGAAAAAAAAAGAATACACATTAAAAAAAATGAAAAAATAAGAAAAAAAGTTGTTGGACCCCACTCCCCTTAGATGACGCCCTCCTCTTTTCCGTCGAAATACTGAAGCTCTAAACCGACACCATGAAACTGACGCCCCGTACCAATAGCGTCAATTACTTCGGTACAAACTGACGCGGCAAACCGACGTCCGTTGGGAGCAGTCTTATCCGTACCACCAACCAAACAATATTTTTAGAAATAGGTTGGGATTATAAGTACTAATTTAAGATGATATGACGAAATGTTTAGCTAATTAAAATATCATACTAAAAATTATATATATATATATATATATATATAGATACTCCTAGAATTGTACATATACAATTACATTTCAAATCTAATTAAAACTAACGTACAGCTAACTTTTTTTTTTAAACCTACTTATCCTAAATATATTGTTTTTACAACTTTAATGAAGATTTCAAAGATTTATATTTTCTATCAATTTTTCTCTATATAAAAGACGACTATGATATTAATGGAATTTAACATTTTATTTTAATATTTAATATATTGTAATCATTAATATTTGATATTTCTAACAGTTTAACGGACCGGTTTAACACTGGTTTATGGATAATAAAACATATTCGCTTCAAGTTTCAACGTTTCCCAAATTTGTTTTAGATTGTGAAAATTTGCCCAATGGGTTTACTAACCGACAACTAAGGCTAGCTTTTTATAGTATTACAAAAGTAGTCTCATTGTTTCAAAATAAAATTTTACATTAGTATAATCTGTCTCAAAATAATTGTCATTTTCAAAAAATAACAATTCAAAATTATTAAACTCTTTATATTATCTTTCTTTATCATTCTAAATCATTTATTTCTTTAATAAATTTAGTCAAATTTGTTTCAAATATAGAGTATATGACAGAAAAAAATGTTGTGGTAGATCATTTTTTTGTTAGAGGGAGAGAGTTTGTTCATGTAGTTTTTAAACAATGGACGAGGGTAGAAAAAAATGTATTGTACAACCTGTTAATACATAATAGTAGTGGATTTATCAAATAGTAGGCGTGAACAAAAACTGGGTTTTGCCCGACCCGACCCAAACTCGGAACCCGAATCCGGAACCCAAACTGGGTTTCGGTTAACGTTGAAAAACCGGGTTTTGACCAAACCCGGCCTGGCTTAGAGGGGGTAAAAACCCAACCCTATAGTACCCGTTGTACCGGTTTCAAACCGGTTTGCAATGAGCCGTCGGGTCGTCCCTTAACAGCCGGGTCGTACCCTAAGCAACCGGGTAGTACACCAATCAACCGGGTGAATTGGCATTTTACCTTACCAGAAGCAAAATCAGTTATAAATCTTCACAAACCCGCCGATTTCAACATGAAATAGCCGGGTCTTCGATGAACCCGCCGATTCACAGGAAAAGCAGCCAGGTCATCATCACAGCATGCACACTTTTAAGACAAAATACGAAATTTGAACACACATAACTTTTAACTCGTAAATAGTTAGAACCTGAAATTTTGAAGGCACCTCCACTATAACATAATAAAACTTTCCATTTTTACATTTTTTCAAAATTCGCGTTAACGAAGAATTCGGACGTGTGACTAGTTTATGGTCATTTCGGACACTTTTGGTGATCAAGCCAAATCACAAACGACTCACATTCAGACTTACAAGTTTTACCAACATAATATAACATACATTTGACACCTAAGGCAATAGCAACAAGTTACATACTTACACCATGGCTCGTTTTGACATAAGCACACTTTCTTGACCCATTTGGGCACTTTTTGACCCATTTACTATAAGAACAATGCTTTGACTTATTTACTTTCAATTTTCACATATACTTGATCATTTCAAGGTAGTTGACTTTTAAGAATGAAAATATAACTTCATAATTCTTCAAAATCTTCATAAAAATAGCAAATTCTTCAACTTAAAAACATCATTTAGGAATGGATACATAACTTATCAATTACTTAAAACAAAGTCAACTTAACAATTACTTAAACAATGTCTTCTAAATCTTCATAAAATTATTCTAGAAACAAATAAGTCTTCATAATTCTTCAAAATCTTCAAGTTTCATTAATCTTCAAGTCTTCTAACACATTTGAATGCGTAGTCTTCATTCTTCAAAGGTCTAAATCTTCATCGGTGGTGATCTCTCGCGAAGCTTCATCGAGAGCAATTTCTTCATCGGATAGTGATATTGCCATACCCGCTTCCACCTCGATATCGTGTATATCTCCTTCGTATTCCATTTCACATTCAAAACTTGAAATGTGTTGTATACGTTCTGTGACGTCTAAGTGATCCTTCAAGCAAATGCACATATCTAATGAGGCCGGTGTGAGTCTTGTTCTTCGTATAGATAGTACCCTGCCACTAAGAGAAAAAATGGATTTCGAAGCTACAGTAGAATCTTGGACGGTTAGTAAATCTCGGGCCATGATGATTAGAACGGGAAATTGAGATTCCCTCCCTTTCCACCAAGCCAAAATATCGAATTGTGCGAATTCATCAGGTTGTATAGTGTTTAAAAATTCAGTTCCGGTATATCTCCTGTATTCGCTAGTGTTCCTTTGATTACCATCACCGCTTGCCCGTTTATTGTTTTCTTGTCTTAAACTATTATATAAGTTAATCATTGGGTCACAAGAAGAAGATGAACCAACCATTGTCGAGCTCGAACTAGAAGAAACATTTGTTGAATCATATTTTTGAAAATAATGACCAAATAAATCTTTAAAACATTTGTTAAAATAGTCTTTTGTAGTTTGTGTTAAAAATGGGTCCTCGTCATTCCAATCCAAATCGTTACAAATGTTATCTATTAGCAATTTCACCCCGGAAACGTTCAAACACGGGTTTAATACGGTGGCACAACTAATTACCGGTGGCATTTCTTTAATTATTTTTTTAGTTTTTTCTTTCATGGGAGACACCATTATTGCGTATACATCCCCACTAAGTTCGTAGTCGCCTAGCTTTGAACACATTAAATTTTTTTGATCAAGTACCAAGTGAATCGTGGGATAATAAACACCTGATAAAAAGTAGTGGCGGTTTTAAAAAGTTTCAGTGATTCGGTTATCTTTTCAATAACATCCCAATATTCGATTGGAAATTCGTTAGCATAACCCCTTTGGACAAGTTCAAAATGAAAAGCTTGTAAAGTCCCTCGTTGGCGTAAACCGCATACAAACATGCTGTAAGTCGAATTACATCTTACGGGCATGTCCCAATTGGGGGTTACAAAAATGGAATCCGTTTCTTTACACAATCTCATATAATGTTTGTATCCAGCCTTACCTTTGCAAAATATATCTTGTAACATAGTTTTATACGCGTCTTTTACTACATTTTTTTGTGGAACCGCTAATCCGTCTTGCACAACCAAGTTAATGATGTGTGCAACACATCTACTATGGTAGAAAATGCCTTTCAAAGGTGGTCCTTTTTTTAGTATTAATTTTTGAACGACGTTTGTGTTGTTACTCGCGTTATCATACGAGATAGAGGAAACCTTTTGTTCTAATTTTAACATTTTCATTACATCTCGTAACATGCAAAATAAATTTTGACCCGTGTGGGGATAGTCAAAATTCTTAAAAGCAATGGTCCGTTTCATCATTTGCTAAGTTGCGGGATCAACCCAATGTGCGGTAACACAAAGGTACGAACCGGGCAAACCATGAGGAGCCGACCAAACATCGGTTGTGAATGATACACTTGTAGTTAAGTTTTCAAAACAAATTATTAGTTAAATTTTAGTCTTTTTCCACAATTTAAGTGCATCACGTCTAAGAGTAAGACGTGCTAAATGATTATATCGGGGTTGAAGAGTATTTTGAATAACCTTAGTAAGTCGAGGGTTGTCGAAGTGGTTGAACGACAAAGCTTCTTGAATCATAAAGCCGACAAATACTTCTTGACACCGCTCCGCTTGGTATGTAAAAATACCTCCATCGTGACATTGTTGCTTAATTTATAATTTGACATGGTAATTTTTCACTACTCCTTCCAAGTTCCAAAAGTCCTTCATTTTATGTTGGGCCTACACAGGCTACTCAACTGCAAATGACCCACACCTTTATTGGGTTAAATTCAGTTAGTCCAGTACATATTTAGGCCTATGTATTAGCATAGTTATATGTTAAGCCCAGTAAGCATAAGAGAAAGCCCAAAGTTTTTCAAATTATAAATTTCTAACGGGTGTAATTTCATATTAACGCCACACACGACACACACACACGAAAAAAAAAATCAACTAACTTTGACGTATAGATCGAGTTTCAAATACGCAGCCTCTTCTTCGTAAACAACATACGCAGCCACAAAAAAACGACACATGTCCTTCTTCTCCGTTCACCTTTTACCTCCAGGCGATGCAATTGAGGGTAATTTGGTAATTCAATTCTACTTATTGCAATTACTTCCGTTAAATTGTTTATTAGTTTCGTTAACTGACTTCATTTACTTTCGTTAACTTGTCGATTACTTCCATTAATTGCGATATATAGTTTTAGTTTGTAATATTTATTGCTCTTTTGCAATAACAGCGAATGAAGAAGATGATACACAATGAACATATATTATTATTTAATGATACATGATGAACATATTAAAATTTGTATATTAAAATTTATATGTTTTTATTTAAATTTTGTATGATACACAATGAACATGTTAAAAGTTGCAAATCTGTATGGTGTGTATTGTGTATCTGTTGTATTGTGTATCCGTAGTATTTGTGTATCAGCTATATGGTGTGCTATATGGTGTGTATTGTGTATCAACTATTTGGTGTGTAGAACAGACTGCGTACACTGTGTACATTAATGGACCTGCGCGCAAGAACCCCACTCTTGACGTATATATGGGTTTGTTTTAGGGTTGTCAATTACATTTTGTTAGTTATCATATCACAAAATTCAGAAATTATGTAGGTCAAAGTATTGAGCGGATGGGGATGTAAAAGAAGGTACGCAGCAAATGCCCCCTCAAGATATTTCATATTATATTTCTTTTTATAGTATCAGTGATATTTCATAATTTTTGCCCTATCGAACATGAAAAATAAACATACTCTCACTCTCACCCATCATTAAAAAAATTAAAATTTTGAATTCTTAAATAACTATTGAAGGAAGAAAGTAAACTACATATAGAACTTTATGAAGAAAAGTATAAAATAAAGGTTAGCTTTTTCGTAACACACCTGCTTTATTTCTAGCAGTCTACAAAGTTCTTCATCATCTTGGTAAGTTATAATTTTCCAAAAAAAAAAAAAAAAAATAGAACACCAAAAGGCTCATAAAAGCCTAGGAAATTATGCTTCTTTCCTTTCTTTTGGTTTGGATGTCTGTTTGGATGTCAACAGCCACAGCAGCCGAATTTCAAACACACAAATGCATTCTCAACACAACCAGCAATATAATCATGGCCACTTACTATTCAAATCTAATCCAAGTACTCGATTCACTTATGTCGGATAATACAGTCGATGATAATCAGTTCTTGAACAAGAGTTTTGGAGACCATCAACCGGATATAGCCTATGGGAGCTATCTTTGCCGAGCTGATGTTATTATTCCAAATGATTGTCGAAATTGTTTGCTTAAAGCCCGTGAAAAAAACCAGACATGCCCAAATTCAAAAGCGGCAGTTTTCTGGAACGACGACTGCATGTTACGCTATGCCAACTATTCAATGGCATCGATGATGGACTCAAAAACGTTCGTTCCTGAGTGCAACAAGGTTTATATTTCTAATATGGTATCAGAGCAGACTCGATTTTGGGAAGTTGCTAAGAATATGATGGGACAATTAGCTACCAAAGCCTCAAGTGATCAAAAACAGAAGTATTGGTTTAATGAGTTAAATTATAACAAGACGATTAAGGTTTATGGGTATGTGCAGTGCACACCTGATTTGTCGGATTCTGATTGTGATCGATGCCTTCGATTGAGTATAGATCGTTTGGGAGAATATTGTTATGGTAAAGTAGGAGCACGAGTGTTGACCCCTAGTTGTAATGTTAGGTTTGAAACGTATAAGTTTTTACGGTTTTCAGCTTCCTCATCAGGCACACCAGGTTTCACTCATCTCATTCAAGTTCCCTATTCATTTGATCTACCTTTTTTAGACACTTTTGAAAGATTTTTATTTGATGTACTATTTATACTTAAGTAGCCGTTGACAGCTTTCTTCACTTGCAAAAAAGAAGGAATAAATCTAAGATATTATCAGATTTAAGTGCAGGTAAGAAGAAAAACACAACAAAAATAATTGCAGCCGTTGTTGCTACAGTAGGTGTTTTAGTAGTGATACTAGGCGTATACCGTCTGTTGGTGATGAAAAAAGGACGTTCTATAACCTTTAATGAACTGCCTGATGAAACTGGTATGCAGAATCCATCAAAGTACTTATCATTTCCAAATAACTTTGATATAAACTTTCAAAAATTTGCGGTATTTTTCATGGTTTTCATATAGACGACAGTGAAATCATAAGTGAGCAATCAATACAATATGAGTTTGGCACAATTGAGGCCGCTACCGACAAATTCTCTTTACATAATAAAATTGGTGAAGGTGGATTTGGTGGTGTATATAAGGTATGTATGATATGAGCTCTTCTAATGCTTGATAAAATAGAATACGTTTAAACGTGAATGTTACAATGTTTATTGTATCTTTTACACTTGCTATGAAATGTTTAGGGAGTTCTTTCTAATGGGCGAGAAATTGCTGTAAAAAGGCTATCTAAAGGTTCGGGGCAAGGCACGTTGGAGTTCAAGAACGAGGTTGTGTTACTAGCCAAGCTTCAACACAGAAATCTTGTGAGACTTTTGGGATTTTGCCTTGAAGCCGACGAGAAGATCCTCATCTACGAATATGTTCCCAATCATAGTCTTGATTACTTTCTATTTGGTTAGCCTCAACTTCTAGTCTTTCTACATTATAGTCCTGCATTATCGCTTCTTTTCCGGTAAAATTACTTCTACAATCTGTTAAGAGTTAGTTATAATAGTTTATTTCCCTAAATGTGTAGTTAAACTTTTGTGAAATTAACTAGAAAAAGAAATTAAACATTGTCACAAGGTTGTTCAATAGTCAACTTTTAAAGTCAACTGTAAATTTGCATTTAACATGAAATGTCCCCAATCAAAGGGTCAGACCCTTTACTTCTACACGTTTTATTTTTATATGTGTAAAAGAGGACGGTACGTCTGATATTTTTTTTATCTTTTTTTAATTTATTTTTTTAAGTATTTGTCACTTTTTTTAATAACCATATGATCCATAACTGTCTTGCTGATTTTGTTGAAAATTAAGGTAATTCTGTAAATTTTATATAACAACTTTAGGACCAACAAATTAAAGAAGTTGATAGGAAGCATAGGATATTAGCTTGACTTGAAAAGTATGCCCACTATGCAATATAAGAATTCAAGAATATTTTCTTTTTCCACAAAAAAGACAAGTGGGACTTGACACACTAAAAAGTCTCATTCAAATTACAAGCATTGCAATTAATTAGTGTTAAATACCATCATTAGAGACTAATGATATTGTTTTACTTTAATACATGCTTATCTTGTGTTAAGTTGTTAAGGACTTATTAATGTCATGAATCATGCTGATGTATATAATATACAGATCCTACGAAACAAGCGTTACTAGATTGGTCAACGCGCTATAAGATCATCGGAGGAATTGCTCGAGGGATGCTATACCTTCATGAAGATTCTAGATTAAGAATTATTCATCGTGATCTTAAAGCTAGCAATATTTTGTTGGACGAAGACATGAATCCTAAGATTTCTGATTTCGGCACTGCAAGAATTTTTTGCGGGAATCAAACACAAGCAAAGACTAATAGAATCGTTGGAACTTTGTAAGTTTTCTGATTAGTTCAACTGCAAGTCATGACATTGAGATATCTAAGCTTTCGTTATTGTTTTTTTCGTGTTTAAGTGGATACATGTCACCAGAGTACGCGATGCATGGAAACTTCTCTGTGAGGTCAGATGTGTTCAGCTTAGGTGTTCTGTTTCTTGAGATCATTACTGGGAAGAGAAACACAGGACTCTTTGACTCTGGTTATGATGACCTTCTATGCCACGTAAGCACACCCAATACATAG
The DNA here is from genome assembly GCA_963422505.1 of Pseudognaphalium luteoalbum. Lineage (NCBI taxonomy): Eukaryota > Viridiplantae > Streptophyta > Magnoliopsida > Asterales > Asteraceae > Pseudognaphalium > Pseudognaphalium luteoalbum. The sequence goes on from OY730198.1 coordinate 80,610,970, forward strand.
TTATCTGCTAAGTATCATCTTATCCTATAATTATATAAGTTTATATAAGGAAAGACTACTAACACATTCAAAATCATCACTATATCAACGATTTTAATCAATGACACTGTATAAAAAACGTGGATGAACGTATGTTTTATAAAACACTTTTTATGAATACTGTATGTGCGAATTATAAGTTTTTGCTTGCACGATTCGTACTATTATTGAAATTTTTATATCCTTTTTCAACTTTATTGTACAAGTTCTTCTATTTATCATGTAGTTATGTATGTTGTTAACTTTCCTGGAATTATTGTTGTATAGGCTTGGAATAAATGGAATAAAGGTGAACCACTCAAGATACTTGATCCAAATTTGGTGGACTCAAGTTCAAACAATGAAGTCTTACGAAGCATCAATATCGCCTTATTGTGTGTTCAAGAAGATCCAGAGATAAGACCCTCAATGGCTTCTGTAGTCCTCATGCTCAACAGTTACTCGGTCGTTTTACCTTTGCCTGAAAATCCTCCATTCGTATCGCACTCTAGAGTTAGGCGTATGACTTCAGTAGATCTTGAATCAGATAAAAGTATATGCAAGTCAACTGTTTGGGCGACTGATGGGTCGCCTATTACTGATGTACATCCTCGATAATTAGTTTTTTCTTTTATATATAGATTGTAACATGTTGTATAATACATTGGTCCAAAATATGCGGATTACGCTGTATACATTATTTCTCAAAATATTTTAAATCCGAAATCAGGGATATTAGTTAGATACAATGTTTGTAGATAACGAATAAATGGACCAGCTTCGTTGCTTCGTGATGGTTTGTTCGTTTGTTGGGACTAGCTAGTGGTGGATTCGTGATTGACAAGAATACTAGTAGTTGTCTTGACTACGTACGCATATATTTGACAACAATTAGCTATAATTTGTGACTGAAGTTTGTATTTTACAAAACTACTTCAAAAAGCTTTTTATTTTAATAAGTTTTTTTCATTTACAAGGGGGCTTGTTAAACTAGAAACTCGAGCCTCTATATAAACCTCTTAAAAGCCCTCACCAAACACATTAAAAATCTACAAAGTGGATGAGGTCCACAATTGTTCCATCCAAGTAATCTGGATATTATTTGCTAATACACTTTAGAAAAACTTTAGTGATCTCTTTTTATCTTATTCAAACTTAAAAATCTACAAAGTGGATGAGGTCCACAATTGTTCCATCCAAGTAATCTGGATATTATTTGCTAATACACTTTAGAAAAACTTTAGTGATCTCTTTTTATCTTATTCAAACATGCCTTTTCCGACCCTTTAATGATGTTTAGCATCTTTGGACTATATATAATATGGGACATTTTCATGATTGAACATGTATTATTGTAAGTGGTGGTCATTCTCTAATCTTTTTTGGCCAAAAAGTAGAATTTTTGTTGCCAAAAGTGCACAAAATGGGATGGAACAAGTGTTATTTTTGTGAAAAAAAGTTTTTTAATAAAGAATCTCATAGGCTAACTAACCTACAAGCCTTTATATACAAAATGAACATACCACTTTATATACAAATGAACATACTACTTGAAAATAAGATTTTCGGCTTAAAAATCTCATTCTAAAAAGCTCCACTCCGTTGAATACACATAAATGATAACTCAAAATGACTTACTGTATTCAGGTAATCCGATAAGCTAAAAACGTCACACATAATAGGCACATAATTATACCGTTATTATCAATCAGCGGACTAAACCGTCAGTTATTAAACCGTCAATTATTAAGTAGTATGTTATTAAATTAATTAAGATATACAGTAGTTCTAATCTGAAGAGACTTGTGGAATAGGATTTTCATTATTTGAGCCTTTTTTCTTTATATTTTCTAGGAATATTGTTGACACTTGGGCTAGGGATTTTGTTGGATTACTATATTGGGCCGAAAAAGAATTTAAGGCCTCTTTGTAAACATCAGGTTGGGATAAATATGAATTGTGGCCCAACTTGTGATGATGTAAATGGACGGTAAATAAACATACTGAAATGAAGGCGTCGTGGCGTTGAAGAATTTTGTGTAGAGTTTGACTTTTGTATTTCTTAATTTTTTAACATACTGGATTTAGATATGTATTGTTGATTTTAGATTATAAACATGGATTACAAATATAAACAGGAATTACATTCGTTAACAAATTGATTAAGTAGGTAATTAGTATACAACACTTTTTTAGTTGTTTGCTTTAAATTCTCTTACGTTAGATCCATCCTTCGGTTAAATTTAGTTTTCAATTAATTTGAATGTTAGTTTATAGAGTAAGTTGAATGAAGAGTTCATGTGCTTTGTTTGTTGTATAGGGTGTCAAAAACTCAAAAGTTGTTATACGCGCAGTTCTTCCTCTACCTAAAATAACTAAAACAACCCCTGTTTCCGAGCAAAATATGCTGAGCAAATACCACCAAGGGTATTTTAGATAGAGATGGGACTGAATGTGCAACAATGTACATAAATTAACGGTGAAAATGTGTGTAAAGTAAATGGACCATTATTCATACAATTTATTGTTTATATATTAACACAAATCAATGCAAATTGTTTAAACTATTCAAAAGTTAGAATCTTGACCATTTTTCCCCTTTGAAATTCGTCCCATAAATTAAAAGGATGATGATTATCAACAAATTTATCATACACTTGACGGATAGAAATATTCATTCACTGTATCTGAAATACAATAAAGGGTTAATTGTTTCATTATGTATTTAACTTTACCTCTTTTACTATAGTATGCAATCAACTTTTCAAATGTTCTATTGTATGTATTGAATTTTCAAAAATGTCTGTTGTATTTATCGGGTGACATGAAACTTGTTGTTTGCTGACGTGGCACCGGTCATGCTGACATGACGCTGATTTGGCAACCTACGTGGAATTTGGTTGCACACACAGAAAAACCGGATACCTGCTGAGCAGGTCACCCAATACATACAATAAACATTTTTGAAAGTTCGATACATACAATAGAACGTTTGAAAGTTAGTTGCATACTATAGTAAAAGAGGTAATGTTAAATATATAATGAAACAATTAAGCCTACAATAAAGACTGTAAAATATGGCACTAAAGTACTAAACTATATTTTATGAGAATGCAGCTAGATATTGTTGTGCGATGTATAGTTTAGTAATACAAGTAGAATTGATGGTGTACAAATCAGTTGTTGAACTAAAATCATGACAAATTGTGGTAATACTAAGGAAGAAGATAAGAAGTAACATACGGGTTGAATCATGTGTCAAGTATTATAATTTATATGTACTACTATACATAAAGCACATTCTAAGAAATATACTAAAAGTAGTAGTGTATATTAACAAAGTGAGAGAATGCTAAAAATTCTTTAGGTTATGTGGTTGAAAGTAATGGTTTGTGACTTTGTGTGATACTCATCATTGTGGTCCGAGATAGTGTGTTGAATAATGGAGTTGATATCCATTGCGTTACAGATATATACATGCATGCATGCATGTCGATCAAAAGGAGAATTATAATTTATTGCTCCCCAATAAGGAAAAACTTAACTAGCTAGTCGCTAGTGGCGAATCAATATAAATCTTAGATATAAAGTAGAATTATTAATTTTATGCAACAAGTTCTGAAATTAAAGAGGGATCTAGATTTTAGGGGCGATATAGGAGGGTAAGGGTAGCTACCTGTAATATCCTCTCTATTAGTTTGGTAAATTTCTACTTTTAATTGAGTTAGAAGTTATTTAATATTATGTATTTACTTGTGAAACTTAGATAAATAAGTCAAAGGACTTATTGTGGATAGTGAACTATTAGTTGTTTTAAATTATTCTAGTTGATGGTAAAATAAAATACTATTTCTCGTAAGTGCTTTTTAGGTTTCAGACAATAAAATTAAGACGGGTATAAAATACCCAAACTTGGGATCGGTTATTAGGAGAGCTGTCAAGAAACCATAAACTACACCAACAATCTTCAAACAAAACAGAGATTCAAACTCTCAACTAATTACACAACTATAAATCTGAACAGAAACACACAATAACTATTTGTGTGTAGAAGAAGAACAAACTCAGAATACACACATCAACAACACTAATTCAACCATATATTGAATTAGTTAAGTATTATCAAGAAATATTTGAGAGAGAAAAAGAAAAAAGAGTCGGCTAAAGAATGAATAGAAATTAGGGTTCTTCTGGAAAACACGATTGCTATATACTGGATTTAGACTTGTCACAATAAGCCCCTGAGCTTCTCAACTTGACACTTGATTCCTTAATGCAGTCCTTCATCTTTACAATATATGCACTCAAGTCCTTGTACTAATCTGAAATATAAAAATACTAGAAAATACCACAAATAAGTAAACTAAACAATGTAAATGACTTATACATAATCTTGAACTTAACATATTTTAACACTCCCCCTCAAGATTATGCTGAAATAAGTCATATAAACCCAGATTTTTACATAAGAATTTGTGTTGAGAAACACTTAACCCTTTAGTAAGAATATCTGCAAGTTGATTAGTTGAATCAACTTTGATAGTTTTGATTACTCCATTTGAGATTTTTTCCCTAATAAAATGCAAGTCTATTTCAAAATGTTTTGTTCTTTCATGAAACACAGGATTTGCAGCTATTTGCATAGCTGAGCTATTATCACATAACATTTTGACTGGAAGATCAATTTTAACATTCAAATCAGAAAATAAAGAAATTAACCAAACAATCTCACAAGTGACTGCAGCCATTGCCCTATACTCTGCTTCTGCAGAAGACCTTGAAACAGTTGATTGTTTCTTACTTTTCCAAGAGATAAGAGAATCATTAAAATAAACACAGAAACCAGTTACAGACCTCTTAGTAAGAGAACACTTTCCCCAGTCAGCATCAACAAAGGCTTTTAATTCACCAACTTTTTGACTCTTAACAATATGAATTCCTTTGCCAGGAGAGCCTTTTAAATATCTAAGAACTCTAAAAGCTAATTTCAAATGAGACTGTAAAGGTGAATGCATGTATCTACTTAAGCAATTCACAACAAAAGATATATCAGGTCTGGTTATAGTTAAGTAAATTAATTTCCCAACCAATTTCTGATAATCAGTAACATTCTCAAGTAAAGAATCATGCTCAGTAGCTTCAGAAGATATAATATAATTTGGTTCAATTGGAGTAGATGCAGGCTTACATCCTAAAAGACCAAAATCACTTAAAAATTCCAAACAATACTTTCTCTGAGACATGCATAACCCATTTTTTGTTTCTAGAACTTCAATACCAAGAAAAAATTTAAGTTTTCCTAAGTCCTTAATCAAAAACTTAGAACTTAGAAAACTTTTAACACTATTAATCACAGATAAACTATTACCAGTAATTACTATATCATCAACATACACTAAAAGTGCAACAAACACATCACTTTCCTTAAAAGTATATAAAGAGTAATCTGACTTACTTTGAACAAAACCAAACTCAAATAAAGCATGTGTAAGCTTTTCATTCCATTTTCTAGGTGCTTGTTTTAAACCATATAATGATTTAGTAAGTTTACAAACTTTTGTTTCAGTTTCAGAGAAATACCCTTCAGGAAGAGACATATACACTTCTTCATCAAGATCTCCATATAGAAAAGCATTATTAATATCAAGTTGAAATAAAGGCCAATCAAATTGCACAGCAACACTTATAAGACACCTAACACTAACAATTTTAGCAACAGGTGAGAAAGTCTCTTCATAGTCTATTCCTTCTTTTTGACTAAACCCCTTTGCAACCAACCTAGCTTTAAACCTCTCTATCTCACCACTAGCTTTATATTTTATTTTATAAACCCATTTGCAGCCTATAGCTTTTCTATTAGGAGGAAGATCAGTTAATGTCCAAGTATTATTTCTATTCAAAGCTTCCATTTCTTTGTTCATAGCTTCAATCCAATTTACATCAGAAGAAGCTTCTTTAAAATTCTTTGGCTCTTTACTTTTGTTTAAATTAGAAAGAAAACAGAAAGTTTCAGAAGATATATTTGAGTAATTTACAACTCTTTCTATTCCATATTTGACTTTTCCTTCAATGACAAAATCATCAAGTTTTCTGGGAATAGTAGTCTCTCTGGTTGACCTTCTTAATACAGAAGAGTCATGTCCAGAAGCTATGAATTGATCTTGTGTTATGTTTTGGGAAGTAGAAAGATTTTCTAAATTGCCCTCAGGAGGTGTGTTCTCAGAAAAGGATGTTGCTGTAGTCTCATTTAAAGAACTACTACCTTCACCACTATCTGTCACATCTCTCCCTTCATCATTGGGACTAACATTTGAAGACTCAGAAAACATTTTGTCAAAAAAATTAAGATGATTTAAATCTTTTAGCAATAAAGAATCAGAAAAAGAATGTTCTTGAGAATAGAACTCAGAATTATTTTTCATTTTAAAAGGAAATACAGTTTCATAAAACTTTACATCTCTAGAAAATAAAAACCTTTTTGACTCAAGACTATAAAGTTTATAACCCTTTTTTGAACTTGAATAACCAATAAAGACACATTTTTCAGATCTACTACTAAATTTATCCAAAGGATTAAGAATAGTAGCAAAACATAGACATCCAAAACACCTAAGATGGGAGAGATTAGGTGAAAAACCAAACACAAGATCATAAGGAGATTTCCCAGAAAGAACAGATGAAGGAGTCCTGTTGATTAAATAAGTAGCAGTTAGAATACATTCACTCCACATATTAAGAGGTAACCCCCCTTGAAACATAAGAGACCTTGCAACATTAAGCAGGTGTCTATGTTTCCTTTCAACTATTCCATTTTGTTGTGGAGTGTATGCACATGTTGTTTGATGAATAATACCCTTTTCATTGTAAAACTTACTCAACTGAATATTTAAGAATTCTGTTCCATTATCAGTTCTAAAAATTTTGATAGACTTATTAAACTGATTTTGAATCAGATTTACAAAATTGATTATGTTTTCTGATGTTTCACTTTTAGACTTAAGCAAACAAACCCATACTGCTCTGGAATAATCATCTACAATAGTTAAAAAATATTTGAACCCTTCCCTAGTTTGAACTCTAAAAGGACCCCAAAGATCTAAATGAACTAGTTCACCCAGATTTTTGGTTTTATGATCACTTAAAGGAAAAGGTTCTCTAGTTTGTTTTGCTTTATGACAGATTTCACAAGGCAAAACATGACTATTATTTTCCACATGCAATTTTTCTTTAAGCACATTAAGAACTTGATCAGATGGATGACCAAGCCTACTATGCCACAACTGTTTAGATACATAACAAGTAGCCAAGCAATTGCCAGATATTTTCTTATTAGAATCATTTGCATTAAACAAGTGAAGTCCTCCACTAACTCTACCAGTCCTCATTATTTTCATTTGCTTCAAGTCCTGAATGTAACAATAATATTCATCAAAACCAACAAATAACTTACTATCTCTTGACAATTTATTCACAGAAAGCAAACTGACACAATAATCAGGCACTACCAACACATCAAATAAAGTAAGATTGTTTGAAAGTTTAAGATTTCCTATTTTGAAAATTTTAGCTTGAGTTCCATTTGGATGTCCAACAGTAAGTTTAAGTTCAGAAATATCAATTACATCATACAAACTTTCTTCACTTGTAGTCATATGTTGATTAGCACCTGAATCAATAATCCAACCTTTTGATTTATGTCTGAAAGTTTTTGAATTATTGACTTGAAAAAACTCAGAAAAATTTTTGTTGAAAAAAATGTTAGAATTAAAAACCATACCACTCATATTAGCATGCATACCCATAGGTGATGATTTTTCAGAAATAAGATTCATGATCTTTGCCATTTGTTCCTGAGTAAAATAACTAGGAACAACAGTAGAAGAAGAAGTAGTAGAAGCAGAAGATTGATTAGAAGAAGTAGAAGGTTGATCAGAAGAAGGATCAACAACAGAACTATTTGAGTAACTCTTAGTTTGATATGAATTTTTCTTTTTATAATCTGGAGGATAACCCTTTAACTCAAAACACCTTTCAATTGTATGACCAACTTTCTTGCAATAATCACACTTCAAATTTGGATTAGGACCTCTCTTTTTATTATCAAAACCAGGTTTTGTAGTAAAAGTAGGAGTCTGAACTTTGAAAGTTTTAGAAACAAAAGATGATGCTTGATTTTTATTTAAAGAACTATTAGAAGCTATCCCTATATGAGACTCTTCTCTAGATACAACTGCAAATGCAGTTTGTACACTAGGTAAAGGATCTCTAGTTAGAAGATTACTTCTAATAGGTTGATATATATCATCAAGTCCCATTAAAAACTGCATCAACTTAATAAGTTGACAATGATTTTGAAAAGCATTTGCAGCATTACATGTACAAGTTGGAATTCTAACCAAAGCATCATATTGTTTCCACAAAGAGTTTAGTTTATGATAATAATCTGAAATTGAAGAACCATTTTGAGTTAATGAGTTAATTTTATGATGAAGATTAAAAGTAATGGAACCATCAACCTTATCATAAGTTTCCTTGAGTTCTCTCCATACAATAGATGCAGTATTAGAAAAAATTTGACCCATATATAATTCTTCAGAAATAGAACTCAGAATCCAAGTTAACACAACAGAATTACACCTATCCCATTGACTACCTAAAACCTCATTAGTAGTGCTTCTCAAACATGTTCCATCTATAAATCCAATTTTATTCTTTGTTGCCAAAGCAAGTAACATAGCACGAGACCACACATTATAATTCTCAGTTCCAGTCAATTTATAGCTTATTAAAGGTGTACCAGTTGTGTCACTAGCATGTAGATATAAAGGATCTCCAAAATCCAATTTATTAATAAGTGTTATAGCATTTACATCCTCCATATTTCCAAATAACAAACTAAGCATATACTTATAGAATCACACAAAATAATCAAAGAACAAAAAAACACACAGATGTCCTAAAGATTAACTGGCTTGATCAGGTTTTCATTAGTCTCATAAGGACTAAGATCAAGAGTTGGGCCAATTAATCTTTCTTCTACAAGAAAAGATTAGTTAATCAACAAACAATAAACTATATCACAGAAAACACAATTAACACAGATAATCAAACAATTACTTGTAAAAAAAATACTAAACAAATAAGCAAAAAAATATGCAATATGAGAGAAAGAATTGGAATAATCTCACAGAGTACTCCGAGCAATTAGCAAAAAAAGAATAAGAAGATAAGCAGCGGAAGAAACCAACAATCGACACTATGGAACAGCCAAGAGTATTCAAACCACAGAGTTTCAAATCGAAACCCTAGAAACCCTAATTTGATGAAATTAGGGTTAGAGAAAAAACCAATAGATCAGAAAGAAGCCACCGATGAAACGACAAGCCAAACACCACAGATCACTTCTTCGAACCCAAACAGATCTTGAAGATTGTTGAATACTTCGAAATACAAAAAACCCCAAAACTAAGAAACCCTAGTATTGAGAAATCAACGAATAATCTCTACACAGATATACTGTGGCTCTGATACCATGTCAAGAAACCATAAACTACACCAACAATCTTCAAACAAAACAGAGATTCAAACTCTCAACTAATTACACAACTATAAATCTGAACATAAACACACAATAACTATTTGTGTGTAGAAGAAGAACAAACTCAGAATACACACATCAACAACACTAATTCAACCATATATTGAATTAGTTAAGTATTATCAAGAAATATTTGAGAGAGAAAAAGAAAAAAGAGTCGGCTAAAGAATGAATAGAAATTAGGGTTCTTCTGGAAAACACGATTGCTATATACTGGATTTAGACTTGTCACAATAAGCCCCTGAGCTTCTCAACTTGACACTTGATTCCTTAATGTAGTCCTTCATCTTTACAATATATGCACTCAAGTCCTTGTACTAATCTGAAATATAAAAATACTAGAAAATACCACAAATAAGTAAACTAAACAATGTAAATGACTTATACATAATCTTGAACTTAACATATTTTAACAAGAGCCAACCTCCTTTTGGTGTCATTTTCCCCAGTATTTCATTCCTTGAACTTGCAATAAGAACCATAAACAAATTAGAAGAAAAACTTTGGTTGTGAATTTGATTTCTACTAAGTCAGATTATCATCATCTTCTTGCTACTTCCCTACTAAATTGTAAGTATTCATTTATTCATAGTAATACTCATACTTGATATTGGAGATTATCGTAGGATTTATTAGGGTTAATGATATTTATGTGGAATTGAGTTTGAATATTGTTATATGATGTTACTTGAGTTTATTTGAGGTCTTGATAACTGGTAATTATGAATTTGATATCATTTTGATGATGAATTAGAGTTAGGGTTCATAATGAGTTGTTGCAGGTCTGTACATGAGCTGAAAAATAGCTTAACGCGATCCCCACCTATTGCTCGGATCGCATTCCGTAGTTATAATTTGTCACAGTCGACATTTGCGTTTGTGAACGCGATCCTAACCTTTGTTTTCGGATCTCGTTGCTAAGTGAAAATCGGTTACAGAACGTTTTCTTCTAAGGAACGCGATCCCAAACCTTTGTCCGGATCGCGTTGCCAAGTGCAATTTGGTTACAGAACAATTTTCAACACTTGAACGCGATCTCACCACTCCTAGTCCGGATCGCGTTTGCATGCATAAATTGAAAGGATATGGTGACTTGTGAACTTATGTATTTATATTGTATAGTTACCTATCGTAATTAAATTGATTGATGATTATACGTAAGTATAGTGGCGTCTCAATTATGAAATAAATTATTAATTTATATTTTGGTTGTGTTTCCAGATCAACCGGAGACTCAGTTATATAAGAATCCTGAGTGTGGAAACTTCTGAGGTATCAGTGAGTGGATTTGAACCTCGCTTTTTATTTTAGTTGTAACTGTTTGGTTGCAACAAGTGAACGTAGATGTGTTGTTAAATTATTTAATTTAAGTCAATGATTATGAATCTACGTGCTATGTAACCTTCGGGCATCAGTTGTTATTGAGGTCAACGAGTTGGTTGGGCTATTTGATTATTGTGTGAATTACACAAGGTCTTGATTCATTCGTTGTGTGTAGAACCTGTGTTTGAGTATAATAACCATTAGCTATCGGTCTCGTCCGTGATGACCATACGTATATGTTTGGGTAAGTGTTCTTGGAGAGCCACCCAGGTATTATGGTATCTCAAGAGCCACCGATCCTCATTGTTGAATTGTGTATTGTGTAATGTGTGTTTACGGTTATTTGGTGTAAACAAGTGGTTATTCTACGTTGAATTGTGAGTGACAAATTCATTCACTTAGCTTTGTGCTAATCCTCATTTTACTTTCTGCATGTTATGTTTTGGGTTTGTGGGTAGCAGGAAGTGGATGCTTTTGAAGCAGGGAATGTTTGACGCCGAGCAACTCTGATATGGTTTTGATAAACTAACTTTGGAGTTATATAATACCCCGTTTTGTGTATTAAATGTAATGTGGGTTTAATAACTTTAAACAGTTGTGTGTTCTAATATGTAAGCAATTTATGTACATTATTGTTATATGTACAGTTTATATAATGAAATATGTTTTTATAACATACGCTTCCGACTAAATAATGAATTATATTGATTTATAGACAAAGGGGTGTTTTACTGCCCCTCTAATAAATTTTAAATCATGTACTCCTTCCGTTCCATTTTTATTGTCCACGTTACCATGTTTGTCCACCCCCAAAAAATCATCAATTTGCAAAAAATAATTATAAAAATCATTTAACTTCCCATTTTACCCTCATTTATTACTTATAATCATTTACTTTTTAAAGAGAATTTCATCTATATCCTTAGAAACTATTCAATTTTCGTCAATATCCTTGTAAATTTTAAAATTAAGATAACCATCATACTTCATACTTTTTATAACATGTCATGTGTTAATATGTTTTTAATGGTTTGTTATTATTCATCTTTATAACATATTAAACTTAACAATAAATTATCATTAATGTATACTCACTAATTATATTTTATACTAATCTTCTTGGTGATTTATTATTAATAAAATCAAACTTACTATTAATTTAAAATTAATACATATTTTTATCTTAAAAATAAACATATCCTTATATAACAAGAGAACATATATTTAATTTGCTTAATGTGTTATTGCTACTTTTTATTAAGATATGTATTTCTTTCAACTAATCAAGGGTCCTACCTAGAGTTTAGATAAATCCATAAGTTATTCCATTTATTTTATAATTTTAATCACATTTATTTCAAGAAGATTTTTGTCACTTATTTTTAAATTTCTATATAACGTCGAGTTCGATTTCTATTTGACGTTTCAAAACATCGTCGTCGTATGTAACTTAATCATTGATCTTTTTGATGCTTTATGTGTATTGATTTTGCTTTAATTTTACAATTAGGTCGCTACTATGTTAGGATATTAAGCAGAATTTATAAATATGTATAGTTAAACTGACATCAATGTTAAGATAACCAATAAATTTTTAATAAAAGTACTCGAGTTTTGATATTTTTAAATATCGTTGGTATCATTATATTGTGATGTGTTCATACTAATAACTTGACATTATATATGAGAAAAAAAATAGTTGTTTTTATATATAGTTATACCCAACATACATTTAAGCGTCCTCTTTTAAAAATAAAAAATTTATACATTGAAATATTTGAAAATTAACGATTACGGACGTAAGTTGTGGAATGTGCATCGCAGAACCCGAAAATTTACTAGTATAGAACATAAAAAGGTGTACAAAAGTAGACGTGATAATGCAAATTAAGAATGGGGTTAATAGTATATGAATGCGATTTTTTCTATTTGTCAAAATATATGAACGTGATTAATTTAATAGGATGAACGAAAAGTCATTTTCTATTAAATATATTTTTCTTTAATTGAGTACCGGCCATATCATCCTATCACTAATTATTATTTTTCTCAACTTGTTTGTTCTTTAACATGCTGTATTTTACCCGCGTATTGCGACGGAATAAAAGCACATATAGTTGACGAAATAATTCAGTATATATGCAACTTAAATTTTATTGTTCCGTGTATAGTCAAATTCTGATTTCGGATGGTTTAAAGAGCTATGTATGAACGTAAACTTATAGTTCATTGATCAATTGTTTTATCTTCCAAGATAACAAAAATACCCTAAAATGTTTACGGTCTTTGTCTTAAAAATAGATGCATATAGTTTTTATTTATTGATTACAAATTACTTTAATTGCTTAATATTTATATAAGTAGTTTAATTTATATGACTTTTATATTATGTTCACATTAAAATTATCACAATAATTTTTACTTTTTTTACTCATACTCATTTTTCTATATTCTTCCCTGACACCACACATATATTCATAATTAACTCATTTTACATAACCTTGTATTGATCATATTGATCATAAATAATTTCATTTTATTCTTTTATAAATATCATACTATACGCTATGAGATTATTAAAATATCATACTATACGCTATGAGATTATTTTTTGTACTTTAGAGTGAGCTTATTTATGCTAAAAAATAAAATGTTGGGAAGGGAAAGAGATGAAAAGTTAGGTATATGTTTAAAACTTAAAGTAAAGAAAAATAAACAGAGAAACCAATGCATAAAAAGGTGATTGATCATTTACTATTCATTCAATAGTAACATGTAAGCTAATTCCTCAAATATAAACGTGAAGCTCAAAATATAAAATATTGTTCTCTTTTGTATATCTAATGATCAAATTATAAATACATGTTGTATGTACTTTCTCATATTTACATTACATATATGTCAATTCACTTAAGGTGTATTTTTGTATACCGGTAAACATATATGTCTGTTCATTTACAAGCCTAATTAAAATGATTGATGGGACCCCGAAGCGTCGTATGAAGACGACGTACGGATCGCGATCGGTTTGTTTTAAATTTATATTTGCTGGGGTCTAAGTATGACTTACTAATACTGAACCAAAGGCTAGTAGATGGTAAGTATGACCTAGAGTCGTTCTTAAAGAGAAACTGAATTGAAACGGAGGTGATCCAATCAATCTTTCTTTTCTAGTAAATGTTTTAAAAGAGTGTGTTGAGGGTTTTGGTTCAGTTAACTAAGTAAACTAAATAAAGCGAATAAAAGTGTAATAATAAATCAGATAATAAAAGTAGTATTTGTTGTGAGTTCGTTAGCTAATAATGTGGGATGATGACTCTTATGAGAAAACGATTATCTAAATTGGAAATGTTTAGTGGATTCAACACCCAGTGGTATAACCAATAAGTTCCCTATTAGTCGGTTATCAACTAATATGTCACGAGGAACTAAGGTGTCATGATTCTGATCAGACAGACGATGCTCAACTCTCCACACTCTCCTGTGAGGGAGTCAGTGGCCCATATTATTGAACATATTCGCTCGTGGGCGAAGGAATAGAGTAGCATGTCATTACAAATATGACCGTTCTTAATACCATAAAGATTTCAAATCCATTAAACTATTAACTTAGAATTTATGTTCGGACTTATTAACCAATTCCTATTAATGAAACTTAAGAATGATAGACAGGGGAAAACATTCAAGGTTCTTGCGTATCTTACTTTTGGTTTCATATTTTAAGGAAAGGATATCGGTGTAACTTAGATTCCAAACTTGCCTTTCTCATACAATTAACAAATCCCTAGGTTTTCGTAAATGGTTATTTAGCCTGTAGCCTATTTACTCTACTCTAATCTAAATTAACTAATCTAATTAAAACGCTAATTAAAATGCTGACGGCTTTTTGCATAAAGTTAAACCCAGACCATGTCGGAAAATGCTATGGTGATTCACAGTGTATTTAATCGTTTACCGATGTTTCCATTGTGAATTTAATTGCTTCGTCATGTTTACATGATAAGTACATTGTGATCGAAAGTGTACAATACTCATGGCAAGTCCACCTAATCACATTGCATTTTATGATGCTTGCATGACGTTACAGTTAAAAACATAGTTTTTACACAGATAACTATTGACCAAGTATCAAGGTTCGCGACTTCTCTTTACAGGGTTACAATCAAGTTTGTTAATCGAAAGGCGAATATAAGTTTTAGGTTTAAAATCATAGGATAAGTCCGTTCATAAAGTTTCCGTTTTATAATGTTGATTCATAATACAACTACCTTCGGTCGTTACCGGCTTCCATACGTATGTACTTTGCTTAAAAGCATTTCCAGCACTATACTGAGTAAACAGTCGAATAGGGGCCATCATATTATTTCACGACATATTTAAAGTCATCCCACGATTATATATACTAGCTACATCACAACACATACAATAGTAATCTACTCGCTAATCATGGCACAAACTAATTCTAGCATAATTAAAGCATACATATTTAATTAAGATAGAATATGATAGAAAGAACCCGGATTATGATGCGAGAAGGAATAGACTTGAATTAATAAGCTTAACTCCAAGCGTACACCAAAGATTACAAAATGTTCCCTAGCTTTCGTTCTACTTTGAACAAGCTCCTTAACTAGCCTAACACCTTGAAGTAAGAAAATAGAATGAGAAAGTTAAGAGAGAAATATGCCTAATGCATATGGGACATCTTCAAATGAAGGCCTAGGGGCTGTATTTATAGGGAAAATATGGCTCACATTAGCAAAAGTAGCGAAAGGTGGTGCACCAGGTACAAAAAAGTAGCGAAAGGTGGTGCACCAGGTACGAGCAAGGACGAAAAAGCGCAAAAGAGACGGGGTGGTGGAGGCCGGCGCCGCCCACCAGCAGGCCGGCGGCGGCTGACTGCCACCCGCCCCGGTCCGTCGTCTTTCGCTGCATTGCTCGATTCGTGCGTATCTTCGTCGTTATGCGTCCGTTTGCGTTGATTCTTTTTGCTTTGGATTCGTAATTCAAAAATGAAGACTTTGATGTAAAGATATCCCAAAAATATGTATCCTATCTCCAGATGATGCGTACGAATCATTTGGATCTTCCGGCGGGCGTTGAATATTCATTCTTTATCCGTTTTTGTTGATTCTTCTTCTGTTGGATTCGTAATTTGAAAACGAACATCTTGGGTGAGATGGATGTTAATGATGGGCACTTTTGTCTTGAAGTCTCGTTTTGATGCCTTGAATCTTCAAACGTGTGTGGAATCTTCGTTTTTCATCTGTTTTGCTTGATTTTTATCGTGCAACATTGTTTTGACCATCTTGGCATAATATCATTGATTTGTATTGGTTTTGAGTTTAAAATGCCAAGAATCGTTCTAGAATGAGAGAGATATCAGTAGTAAAAACATGACTTTTTACGCGATATCAATGATCAACTTATATATTTTTTTATTCTATATTCTGTAAGTGCCATAATTTACAAGAACCAGTAGGAAATATTTAAGTTGACAATTTAATCATCAATTAAAAAATAATGTAGCAAAAATAAAATAATAAATAATATAACTAAAGTGAAAAGCTTATTAAGAAAATAAATTAACTATATTGTAAAAAATAAATATTAAACTTAAATTAATTAAACACGGATGATCCCTGTGGTTTACAAAATTACACACGTAGTGCCTAATGTACTAAAATGACCATTGTACTCTTAGACTTAACTGAAAAACTAACGGACGTTAGCGTAAGGGACTACTGGTGCAAGCTTTAGCAATCACAGAGATGATGAGTGCAAGAAAAAAATGTGAGGGATGACAAGTGCAATTTGAGACAAACCACATGAACGATTCGTGTAATTTTTTATTTAAATAAGATAATAAATAAGCTATGAGTTAGTTAAGTAGTTGAAGTTGACATGGCTCATTGTAAGGTAATTGATATAATAAAGTTTTGACACATAAGAAAATCGTTTAGTATGCACCCTAAAAAATGCCACATAAGTTAGAGAGCTAGTTAGTAACATATATATATATATATATATATATATATATATATATGAAGTTAAATGTTGATTAATTTTTGGAGTTTTATTTAAACTTTTAAAAAAAAAACAATACAAGGTACGGAGTAGTAATTGCTATGTTTTATCTTCGACCAAACAGGGGAACTTTTTAGAAAACTTAGGGTGAGGTTCAAATGAGACTAAAAATTTTTATGAGACTAAGAGAACCAATGATATCATGTGGAATGTACAAAGAGAATGTTCCATACGACAAACCCTAACCCCTAACCCCTAAACCCTAAACGCAACACTCTGACACATGTGTTAGTAACATATGAAACCCACAAAAAAATAGAAAAAAAAATTCGTCGAAAGTATGCCTTGAGGGATGGCAAATCGAATAGGATAAAACACTGAAAATTATGCTGCAAGTTTCATTTTTTTTTTTCGATTTGTCGTTTGTGAGATAATTGATGTTTGGGGTAAATGAGTTTTGTAGTATGGAACATTCTCTTTGTACATGTGGCATGATATCATTGGTTCCCTTAATCTCACTCAAAAATCATAGAGTCATTTGAACCTTACTCAGAAAACTTAATGTGAATAATCTTGAGCATTTAACTAACATGATAGATCACGTGTTATCTTGTATAAATCGATCTGCATGCTTGAAACACCATATAAAAGGAACAGGACTCGTTGAGTTTATCGACCTCGTATATCCAAACAATCAACTTGAACTTGAAAATGTAATTCACTAAAAAACTATCTTAATAAATAAACGAACTCTGAATTCGAGCTCGAACATTAACTTTCAAACTCGAGCTCAAACATAATTTCTACAACTTATTCGAGTTTAAGTCGTGTTCGAATCAGGTAATTAATTAGTAAACGAGTAGACCTTGAACATTTTGATATTCGACTTGGCTCGGATCATTAACGGCCTTATCCTCGACTCACCACTACTACACAATTCACTATAGCTCACCCCTAATAGACCACGGAAATGGTGAAAATCACCTAAAACCCGTGATCCGTTTGCAAAACTTTGCGTGTTTTCACTTTCCTTTCCATTGTCCACGGTTTATAGATTTGGCGCTACACGGATCTATCTTTAAATCCATGGTTCATTCTTTTGGAAACACAAACCACGGTTACAAATGACGAGGGGGTGGTCCATCTTCTCAGGAGATCCACGGTTCCTAATTACAAACCTTAGGCAACTGAATCTAAGTACGGACTTTTAAAATAAACCGTGGTCCTTTCGAAAATGTACGTTGGATTGTAAACAAAAATCATTACCAAATTGTTCGCTGATCGTATGTAAGCACCTGTGGGCCGTGGGCTGTGGGATGTGGACCTAAATGTAAGTTAATTGTTTATATTAATACGGACTGTAATGAATTAATTTTAGAATCATATAAAAATATATGAGAGTTTTTATTTTGTTGCATCACAGTATGATACTTGAACATTATAATATTGTAGGTCCCGAAATATATGAATGTGTTGTAGAGGGGGGGGGGGGGTGAATACAACTTCTTCTGATCAAACCCAAACACAAGTAAATGAAACAGTAACACAAAGATGTAATTTTCAACTTAATTCTTTTATTTCAATATAATCAAAGAATTACAAAGTTAACTTAAAGCGGAATAGTTAACTTGTTGAACAGATTACACTTTCACTGCTACAACTCTAGAACACACTAAGAGCTGGCTAAACACTGTTCTATTACTCTGCCTATATCAAATTGATTGATCGAAATTCACACTTAGCCAATTCTGCTAAGTCTTCTATTTATAGGCGAGCTTGAACACATTGAGTAGTTCTTCAACCAATTAGAACACTTGACGTGTCTTCTGATCCATGGGCTAATGTCGGACATGCCCAATAACAAACAGAATTGTACTGCAGACACATTCTACACTGTGCAGAGCTTGTCGAGCGTGCACTACATGCGCCGTCGTATTGGCTAAGAATAGCAGGGGATACACCATGCCACAAACGTCTACAATTGATAGCTGTAATTCTTCGTACACTATCTCAAGAGTTGTCTGGACACATATGATGCACCCAAGTGTTTGCATAAATGTTAAGATTGAATTTGTACAATCTTGACATTCTTCATTCTCTAAGCTGGCTGCAAGCATTCTTCATTCCCACCGCTGGGTCTTCAGAATCTATCTTCAACTTGTCTTCGACTTGTTGAAAGCAAAACATGAGTAGTCAGCTCAGGAAACAACCTTCATTATATGAAAGCTGATCAAACAGAATTCTCTGTGCTGGTTGAGCATAGCCAGCACACAGACATTCATTTGAACCCAGCACACAGACTAACTTATGCGCTGTTTGAACTATTGAGATGAAACTCTATGCTGGCTGTTCATGATTCATACATAGTGTTATTTTAAAGCTGTTGTCATCATAAAATCAATTATAAGGGATCATGCCTCAACAATCTCTCCCTATTTGACGATGACAAAACTTTAACACTTATCACAACAATCTCCCTCTATTTTTAGGGATCTTTTCATTTTATCAATGCCTTAGATATACCAATACATACTTTGTGGAAGTACTAGCTTATCATTAACATATGATGAAATGTTAAGATATTACAATGATAAACTTTAAACAAGGTTACAGAAATAGATAGTTCAAAGAGAATTCAATTCTATAACTACTGAGAGCACATCATCAGTAATTTGCTAGAAGTCTTCTCCTTTGAAGGGCTTCAACATCTCTTGGGAATTAGGATTATACCCTCTCCTTCTCATCTCACTCCCTATGATAGCAGAGTATTCTCCTGACTGCTTGTTCATTAGAGCCATTGCTCTAAGGTTGATCAGATGTTCAATACATTCTTTCTCCAAGTCATCAGTTCTCTAAAATCTGAGATGATCACCATCCAAGTAGTAGATGCCATCCACTGGAAATTCAATGTGCATTCCATTCCTTCCTTGAACTCCAATTGGTAAAGATGAATCACCATGGATTGGATAGGTGATACTGGGTAGACCTTGCTCTGCATGAGGAATCAACAATTGATCAATGGAAAGCTTCTTAGCTGGTTGCCTTAGTTGCCTTGGTTGTTGGACAGCAGGATTTCTTCCTTGAATTCTGAGCTGCCTGGGCATCTGAGGAGAAAGGTAAACATTCCTCTTATGAGCACCTGTAACCTTTGATGCCTTGTCAAACACTCCCTGAAGCCTAACCATTACCATGTCCCTCATTTCTCCCTTCCTTCTGATGTAATAACTTTGAAGCTCTTACCATTCACTGAAGCTTAGATTGAACAGATTAACCAACATCATATTTTCTGAGTGGTTATCTTCCCTTGTAATATTTATCACATCTTGAGCACCAACAACCTTCACCGCTTTCACAATCTTGGAAACATGCTTTCTTATGTGCAAACAGTCCTTGTATCTTTCAGCTTCCTTCTTGGCAAAGAACACATCCATCTACTCTGCTGTTCTTGGACTGGCAGGGGTGGTAGATTGAATGCTTTGGACATCATGTTCAATCTCTTTCTCCTTCTTTTCACTAGAATCACCAGTTAGTCTGCTTAGGGCAATGGATTGGAATTCTTGTGGAGTCATAACTTTAGAAACAAATTTCTTGCTCTTTTTATCTTTGGTAGCATCAATCTTTTCTTCATCTTCTGCTACCTTGATTGCCAGGGCTTGATCTTCATCAACACTCTTTTGAGCAGCAAGAGCATCTTCATAGTCTTCCACAGATTTAAAACCAAGCTTCTTAGCTTCTTCTATCATTCTTTCTGCATCTGACTTTTGAGCTGGTTGCTCATCATTTGCAGTGAGCTCCAGATATTTCTCAAGTTTCATTCCACACTTGAATGCATTGATAGCAGCTTGTTAAAATTTTGGTTCAACTGATGATTCAATTTTGAGAATGGCCATACTTTCCTTTTCTTAGTGCTCTGCCATAACCATCTCAACAGGAATGCCTCTCATGAATGATTCCCTAACAAAGGGTCTTTGCTCATTAGTTATTCCTTCTAGATACTCAAACACATTGCTCTTTTTCACTTTCTTTGGAGCATCTTCCTCTTCAACAATGGCTTTGCCTTTAGCTTTTCTTTTCTCTTGATCATCTTGCCCAGATTGCTGAGAAGAAGGCATCTAAACATCTGTAGTTGAAACAAGTTCAGGTTCAGTAATGACTGGTGTATCAATTGTTGCTTGAGCTGGTTCTGCTTGAGGTGCAGAACTTGAACTTCCTTATTTTAGCTTAGCCAGTTGACTTGCTTTCTTGCCACCACTGCCAACTACAATCTCATCATCACTATCATCAGCAACATACTTTGGCTTGGCTTTTGTGGCAATAGTCTTGACTCTTTTGGATCTTGGCTTTGTGGAAACAAGGGAAACTGAAGTGGTTTCTGTCTGCGCTGGCTTATCATCATCTTGAACAGTTTGAGCTGGTTCTTCATGGACTTCTTCTTTATGCTCCCCCTCAGCAGATGAACTTGATTCTTTCCCAGACAGACTTCTGATCTTTTCTTCCCTCTTTTCATACCTTCTTTTCATTGATAGTTCCAACTCAACACTAAATTTAGCCTCTCTGGCAGCTTGTTTTTCAGTAAACCTTTTCCTCTTCTTCTGAATGCTGGCTTCAATGGTCTTTATACTTCTGGGTGTTTTGAACTTGCACTACCACCAGCACCAGAATCAGGTCTGCTATCATCATCATCAGATTTACCTTCGCTGTCATCACTATCATCATCTTTCCTTCTCCTCTTTAACTTTTCATCATCATGCTCCCCCTCAGATTGATACTTTCTTTTCTTCTCCCCCTTTTTGTCATCATCAGGGTTAAAAGTTTGTAGAGGAGTAGCATAGAAGGCCAGAATATCATCCATCTTCTTGTGAAGATTATCAAGTTTGTTGGACTGATTTTCTTTAAAGAATGCAATGGATCCCAACTTGTTTCTGAATTCACTAAATTCTTTGGTTGAATCTGCTTGAGCTTTTCTTAAGTTGGTCAGCTCAGAAAATAATGTAGACTTCTCCTCAGGTGAAATAGCATTGGCTCAAAAGGCTTCATTCTTAGCTCTAAGTCTTTCATTTTCTTGTCTCAAAGCAGCCATCTCAGCCCTTAATTCCTCCTCCTTCTGATGAATGATAAGTTGTTGTTGATTGGTTTTCATGGATTGATGAAGAGCTTTAAGCTCTGAACTGACAGAATCAAAGGGTGCAAATAATTTCTTCTTTTCTTCAGCAGACATAACTGCTGACTTCATACCCTCCAAAGCTTTAGCAAAATTGCCATGAGCTTGTTCATCACCAGCAATAATGACATTAAAACGTTCAGTGAACTCCTGGATGGCTTTGACATAGTTTTTGACCAACTGCTCAACATCACCCGTAGAATCAAGAATGGGCTAGAGCTGGTCCTTAAGCACTGGAGAGAGTGCTTCAAGAACATTGGAGATGACATCATGCAGAGAAAAGACTTCATTCTGTTGTTGTTCTTATTCTTGTTGTTGTTGTTGCTGTTGATCAGAGTCATGATCAGAATAATGATCTGATGGTGGAGTAAAAGATCCACCATTGCTGGGTTGCAGGTGAATGTATTCATCATTCTTTGACTTCTGAGCTGCCTCCACATGCTTAGCAGCTTCATTACCAGAAACAACATTTTTTCCTATGCTTCTATCACCATCAGAAGCATCAACCTCCATATCAGCACTTTCATTCACTTCATACACACAGGCACCACCCTGGTCCTCCAGATCACAAACCACATCATCAACCAGTTCATCCTCTTCTTCAACAGGTGGCAAATCCTGAATGTCAGCATCATCCTCTATCATTGACAGAGCCTTATCAACATCTTCTAAGCTCAACCTAGGATAATAGGTGAGAGCTAAAGGTTGTTCAACAAGTGTAGCAGCAGAAGCCAGCATATCAATGGCTCTATAAGTGGATCTTTGAAGTATAGCTGTTGCCTATGGAGAGATGATTTGAAACTGTTGAGCACAAGAGAAAACAAGTTGGGTGGTTAATGATGTTGGTTCCTCTGAGATGGTTTGTTGTCTAATCACCTCTTCATTGGAAACAAAAGTTGATGCCTGTGAGACCAGCTGTTTCTCTGCTGGCTCATTGATAGCATGTGCAGACTCAGAATGTGTAAGAGTTATTGTTGGGGTATGTGGATCTGTTAGACTCATTCCAACCTGGGATAGGTTGTCAACACTTAACTCCGAAGAGTCAGCATTGGTAGATGTGGTTTCCCCTTTTAAGATGTCATCATTTCGGGATGATAACAAATGTTCAGGTTGATTAGGTTGACTCACTGACTCAGTATGTGGTAAGATGTTCCTCTGTCTTTCAATGACTTTCTCCTTTTGAGAGGATAGGTCAGATTGCGGCTTATCTCTTTTCTTGGATACATCTTTTCGAGAAGATGTATCTGAGCTGGCTAAGGGTTGTGTAGGAGCATGAGTTGACTTCTCACGAATAGAAGATAACCCATCCCTGAGCGCTTTGGGCATGGCTGATTTTTCCTTTACCCTGGATTGCTTGATGTCAGCTTTCCTTTTTGAGCGCTTCTCAAATATTTCTGGTTTGGATTTTGACACCTGAGCTGGCTGTTCTGTCAGCTCAGGGTTGGTTTCAGATTGATGTTTTGAAAATGAGGTGGATGCTGGATCAGAAGAGGTGGGTTTACTCTTCTTGGCATCCCCTTTAGAAACTTGGGAGGAAGAAAGTAGATTAGAATCCATACCTGAAGTCTTCTTGATGGACTTCAATTGTTTGGCATCCTTCTTCTATAGAGCTGGTTGGTCACTAGACTTCTTCTGTGCTGGCTGGGCTTTGGATTTGATCCTTTGAGCTTGTTGTACTTGAGGTTGGTCTGGCCCTTCATCATCATCACCAGATGATTCAGTTGCTTCAGAGTCATTAGATACATCTGGGTTAGAATCCAACTCCAGTTCATCAGGAATCAAGGCCAGCATTGCAGGAGACAGACCTTGATGGGGTTTTTCTATCTTCTTGTGAAATATTTTCTCTCCTAGAAAAATATCTCCTTCATCATTGACACCAAGATTAACATAATCATCTGCTAACATCTCCTCTAAAATCATACTCAGAAATCTAAGAAATGGCACATTCCTTTCTCTCTTTGCCTTCTCAATCATCATCCTCCAATGAGTGTATAACAACTTAGCATAATCAATGTTTCTTCCAAAAATAAGAGCATGACCTATCTGCAGTTCATAGTCATTACATTGATTTTTACTCCCTACCTTATGACCCATACAACTAATGATCACACCAAAGAAGTAACTCCAAAATGCATTCATCTGAAACCTAGTTGGACTGTTGGTAAATGGAGGTGGATACCTAATGAACCTCAACATTTCTTCCCTACAATCTGAAGCAGTAGGTCTTTCTACATATGGGTTTTGTTTTGTAGCAGGGGGAAACTTAAGGTATCTTTGAATGTGGTGCTTGATGATATGTACCATTCTACCATTTCCAACAGAGGCAGTGATAAAGGAATTACCTTGATTGTTGACAACTATATGACAAGTATACCAAAATTCTGCTAGTGCAATAGTAATGGTGCAAGAAGGTGTGTTTGTTAGGGCATAAACAATAGGTGAGTGTTTGAGAAAAGCAACAATGTTTCTGTAACCTACGTTTTGATAATTTCGTGGAATAACAAGGTTTGTGACACAATTGTTGTTGTTGAAGGTGATCTCTTCGGCATTTGGCGCATTTGGGGCTTTAATCATCTGATCAGTTGCTTGAAATTGATATGCCATGGTTATGTATTAGAGAATTTTGAGATGAATTTGTGAGATTGTGAATTTTGGAGGAAAACATAGTGTGGTATTTATAGACAAATTGATCGTGCTTGGGGTAGTTACTTAAGGAAAAGGAAACGTATATGTGGTCTGAGCGCCAAGAAAGTGTTTTGATATTTTAGGAAATGGCAAACCACGCACTGTAGACGTTGAACAGGGACAGGGGAACAGTGACAGTTACTTTTACAGTTACAGTGATGGAATGCTACAGTAACAGTGGGTGAGCAACTTGTGTAGCCACAAAAATTGTAACATCAACTTATAATGATTATACCATGTTCGACACATTAAATATGTTTTTAATATTTAATTTCGAATATTTCATTTAATGAGATAAAATTTTGAAAATTTATATTTTAACCTAAATGACCTGCTTGAGCTGGTTGTGAAGGAAATGTCTGTGCTGGTTGGTCTGTATGCTGGTTAGCCTTAACACAGCACACCCAGCTCAGACATTGCAAAAACTTCACAATCAGTTTTAGTTTTGAGAAGACTCAAGCTCAAGCATACCAAGCTCAGAGATGAGATAGTTAAAACGTTTTTCATCTAAGGGTTTGGTAAACAAATCTGTCAATTGTTGGTCAGTTGAGATAAAATGTAATTCAACATCTTATTTCATCACATGATCTCTGATGAAGTGGTATCTGATATCAATGTGCTTGGTCCTAGAGTGCATGAAAGGATTTTTAGTTATGGCAATGACACTTGTGTTGTCACAATAGATTGGAGTTTTGCTGAAGTGCATGCCATAGTCTTTGAGCTGGTTCTGCATCCATACAATTTGTGCACAACAACTACCAGCAGACACATATTCTGCCTCTCAGTAGAAGTAGATACAAAATTTTGTTTATTGCTTGTCCAACTCACCAACTTACTACCCAATAGTTGACAACCACCAGTGGTACTTTTCCTATCAATCTTACACCCTGCAAAGTCTGCATCTGAATAACCAATTAGTTCAAAACCAGATTTTTTGGGGTACCAAAGACCAAGTTTTGGTGTACCTTTAAGGTACCTAAAAATTCTTTTCACAGCTTGCAAATGAGACTCTTTAAGATCAGCATGATATCTGGCACAAAGACATGTGGAGAACATTATATCAGGTCTGCTGGCTGTAAGGTACAAAAGGGACCCAATCATGCCTCTATAAGCAGTGACATCAACTGTTTTACAAGTTGAGTCAGCATCAATTTTGATGGTAGGCTGCATTGGAGTACCAATTGGCTTACAATCAGTTAAGGTAAATTTCTTAAGTAGATCAGTGATATACTTGCCTTGACTTATGAAAATACCATCATCAAGTTGTTTGATTTGCAAACCAAGAAAGAAATTTAATTCTCCCATTAGACTCATTTCATACTTTTCTGACATAAGTTTGGAAAATTCTTGAAAATGGTTTTCATTAGTTGACCCAAAAATAATATCATCCACATATATTTGCACAAGCATTATATCACCATTAATTTCCTTTATGAAAAGAGTGGTATCTATTTTGCCAACTTTAAAGTTGCATTCAGTTAGAAATTTGTGAAGAGTATCATACCAAGCTCTTGGTGCCTGTTTAAGGCCATATAGAGCTTTGTCTAACTTGTAGACATGGTTTGGAAATTTACTACTTTCAAAACCTGGAGGCTGCTTGACATAGACTTCCTCTTGCAGCTTCCCATTAAGAAAAGCAGCCTTCACATCCATCTGAAACACTTTAAAGTTCTTGTATGCTGCAAATGTTAAGAATATTTTGATTGCTTCCATTCTTGCAACAGGGGCAAAAGTTTCACCATAATCAAGTCCTTCTTCTTGTTTGAAACCTTGAGCAACCAACCTAGCCTTGTTTTTGACCACAATTCCATTTTCATCCATCTTGTTCTTGAAAATCCATTTTGTGCCAATGATTGTTTTGTTGTTAGGCAAGATTCCACACTTTGTTTCTTTCAAACTGGGACAATTCTTCTTGCATTGTACCAACCCAGCTTGGATCTTTGATAGCCTCTTCAACTTTTGAAGGCTCTGCATTAGAAACAAAGTTCACATGAAGACAAAAATTGCTTGTTGCTTGTCTTCTTGTCTTTACACCAGCATCTAGATCACCAATAATGTGATCAATGGGATGAGCTTTTGTCCATTTTCTAGCGTAGATAGGTGGATCTGATGCACTATCATCAGGTTGTATTTCTAGAGCATCATCTGCCTCTTGAGCTGGTTGAGTAGGAAAAAGAATATCTTCTTCATCTTCTAAGCTGCCTTCACTAGCAGTATCACAAGGAGAAATATCTTCAACCAAGGATGATAAAGGCTCAATGTTCAATACTACTTCTAGCATTGGAGTCTTGGCAGATGTGACAGATGCTTCTCCATTGGATATGGGTGAATTCATATGCTGATCAGAGTAACCAGCACAAGGATCAACTGAAACAGAATCAGTATGAGCTAGTTCTTCATAATCTAATGGATCTTCATTTTCTTCAACAGGAACAGAGAAGTTTGGAGGTAGATTTTCATCAAAAGTAACATGAATTAATTCTTCCATGCAAGCCCTCCTTTTGTTGAATACTCTAAATGCCATAGACACTGTTGAGTAGCCAACGAAAATTCCACCATCAGCTTTAGCATCAAACTTTCTAAGTTGATCTCTATTTTTGAGAATATAACAAGGACTTCCAAACACATGGAAAAAGCTAATGTTGGGCTTCCTTCCTTTCAACACCTGATAAGCAGTCATTTGATGTCTCTTAACAATCAATGATCTGTTCTGAGTGAAACATGTTGTGTTAACAGCCTCAACCAAAAATGATTCTTTAAACCAGATTCAACAATCATTGATCTTTCTGCTTCAATCAATGTTCTATTTCTTCTTTCTGCAACACCATTTTGTTGAGGTGTTCTCACAACAGAAAAGTTTTGTGAAATGCCTTTGTCAGCACAGAAAGCTTCCAGCACTTGATTTCTAAATTCAGTTCCATGATCACTCCTAAGCTGTCTCACCAAGCTTCCATTCAACACCTCCATCTTCTTGATAAAGTCAATGATTTCTTCAGCAGCATCACTCTTTTGCCTTAGAAGGAATACCCAGGTGTATCTTGAAAATTCATCAACAATTACAAGAGTATACCTTTTTCCTCCCATGCTGGGTATACTCACAAGACCAAATAGATCCATGTGAAGTAGATGAAAAGGCTTATCAATAGATGATATTTGCTTTGACTTGAATGAAGCTCTGTGATGCTTTCCTTTTTCACATCCAGGACATAGTCTATCCTTGACATATGTCATACATGGTAAACCTGACACTAAGCCTTTAATAGCTAGCTTATGAATATCCTTGAAGTTGAGGTGTGAGAGCCTCTTGTGCCACAACCATTTAAGATTGTCTGCTGACTGAGAATAGAAACAAGTATCAGTTGTAGTGACAACAGTGTTCATGTCAAGTGTTCATGTCAATTTGATACATGTTATCATGTCTCTTAGCAGTCAGCAGTGGTTTTCCCATGATATTAAATACACTTCCATATTTCTTCCTGAACTGTACAACCTTCATTCTGTTTGTAACTGACTGATGCTGATTAAATTGTGCTTTAAACCAACAACATAAGCTACATTCTTGAAGGTTACATTTCCATTACTCAAAATTCCAGAACCCTTGGTATACCCTTTAGAATTATCACCAAATGTTACAATTGGACCATCTTTTTCCTTGTAGTCCAGCAGCAGAGACTTACACCCGGTCATATGCCTAGAACATCTACTGTCCAGGTACTAGATTTGCTTGTTTTGATGCCCTGCATATACACAAAGAGATTAATTTCTTTTGGGAAACCATCCTAAGATGGATTCAGGAGGACCAACATTGGTCTTATGAGTCCTCCTAGCATTCCTTGGTTTGGTGGGAACATTTGGTCTTGGTTTTGGTTTTTAAGATGGTTGGGCAGATAATTGAGTTAACAGAACTCTTAGAATCATGCAATAATCTTCCTTACACTGATGGGACATATGGGATCTCCCACCACAATTACAACATTTTCTATTATTGACCTTGGGGGATTTGACAATAGGTGTAGAGGTTATACTCTTGTTTAACTGCTGGTTACTATGAGTAATCAGCTGTTGAACTTGAATTGTAAGATGATCCAACTTCTTAGATAAGACTTAGATTTCAGAAGGATCAACAGACATTTTACCTTTATCCTGAGCTGGTTGACTCTTAGGGATTGAATTTAGTTCAATTTTCTTCCCGGGAATCAATGCTGGTTTACCTCTAGTAGAGCCAGACTTAGATGTTTCACATCTATTTATGCTAGTTGACCCAGCTTTGGGTTTTCCAGTATTACCAGCTTATAGAATCTTAGGCTGGGTGACCTTAGATTTTGACACATTTTCAGACATACATTTCTTAGGTGGAGAAACAGTTGATTCATGATTTGAACTACTTGTTTCTTCGGCCTTTGTGTCCTCTATGATCTTCATCATGGATTCAACTTGAACAGAAGGTCTTACAAATTTGTTTGTTAACACCCTTTTAACAGCAATAACTTTTGCAAATGTTTCTGGTAGAATTGGTTCACTGTTTTCAATTGGATCCATCATGGTGACTTCAGCCATGGCAGCAGCTGTTCATAATCTCCTCCTAAAATTGCTTTCACTTGATGCGGCACTTGCTCTTGAACACATTTGACTGTTCTTTGAGCAGAATGACACCAAGATTCAACAACCTTCTTTAGAGTAACTAATTGATGTTTAGTGTCAGCTGTTTCTTGTAAAAAGGTTTGAGAAGCATGAACTTTTGATTCAAGATCAAGTTTTTCTGATTTAAGAAACTTGTTTTCATTTTCCAAGATATTTATCTGAGATTTTAACTCTTCAATAGTTATCTTAAAAATCATCTTCTCTTTTGCTTGCCATTTCTAAGTCAATTATGAGATAATCAAACATTTCTGCTTTCTCATCATCAGTATATGAGCGAAAGTTTTCAACCTTATACATCATAGTGGGCTTCCAGTCTCCAGATTCCATTTTGTTGTCTGCTTCCCTCATATCAGTCAGAAATGTGCTATCAACCTTCTCCTCTATAGCTTCTTCTTTGGCCATCATACACTTGCCATACTTGCTAATCATTTGATTATCACTACCACTTTAACTTGACGATGATGAGGATGATGAACCACTATCATCCCAATCATGTGATTCAACAATCAACCCTTTTACTTCAGACTTGTTCTTGTCTTTAGACCCTGCTTTGACTTCAGCTTTCATTGCTTTATACTTAGCCTTGTACTTAGCAGCTTTTGAAAAGGAGTCAGCATGTGATGTGACTTTCTTTGATTCACAATCAGCATCATAATGACCAACTTTTCCACAGTTATAACATTCAGCTTTGGAAAACATTTTTGACTTGCTAGAATTTCCTGTGCTGCCTCTCTTGCTAAACTTGAAACTTGATTTTCCTTTTCTTCTGTTGAATTTACTGAACTTCTGAGCCAGCATAGCCATTCCATTGGCAAAACTTTCAACATCATCTTCATCACAACTTTCATCACTACACTCTTCTTCAGTCAATACTTCTTCTTCACTTGGTTCTGACTCTTCCTGACCAGCTTTGACCTTTTTCATAAGCATGGCTCTGGACTGCATCTTCTTAGCTTCAGCAACAACATGTGCAGAATTTGACTTTTCTGGCATCTTCCAATTTTTTTTCAGATTCTTCTCTAACATGGCTTTTGACTTTTCATGGTTCATTAGAGCACCATAAAGTGAGGCCAAGTCAAAATTCTTGAGAGTATGAGTAATTATGAGAGATGTAGTCGCTTGTTCCCATGAAGGTGGTAATGAATCAATGAACTTATTGATAACAGATAAATTATCATAAGTAACATCCATGGCTTCAAGATCATTCAACAAACCATTGAATCTGGTGTATGTGTCTAGCAGAGATTCACCTTTATAACTGAAGAACATTTCATATTCTCTTTTAAGAGCTATGATATTGTTTTGTTTCACTTCTTCTTTTCCTTCATAAGCAACATCAAGAGCATCCCATATCTTCTTGGCAGAAGATAATCTGCATATAGAGTTATACACAGAATTTGGGAGTGAAATAGCAATTTGAGTTCTTGCTTTTGCATCAAGTCCAATTTTTCTTTTCTCTTCATCAGTATACTGACTTGGAGTTTTTGGAACTTCTCTGGTAGATGCAGGAGTACTACCAGAGGAAGGAACAATGAGTGAAGTAGTATGAACAAAAGGTCCATTTTGAACAATGCCTGGAATCAATGGATCAATGGACTCAAAGTGAAGCATCATTCTGGACTTCCATGTTTGAAACTCTTTAGGATCAAACTTAGGAGGTCTAGATGCTGAGCCATTTTCCAGATAAGCAGAGTTTGAACTCGATGCAGCCATCATAACAGATCAAAGATTAGAACAATCTTAATCTGCTCTGATACCAAATGTAGATTTAACACCCCCAAATTTAATGGTTTGCGGAAGCGAGTTTTTGGGTGTTACTAATCAATAATCACAAGCACAAAGGATACAGTGAACGACTCTATATGAGACATTCGAAAAGCTATTACATTAGTACATAAGTAATTCAAAATACAAGCTCGAGTTCGAGTAAATTTCCTAGAGATTCTATTACATAACAACTAGTACAAAAGTAATGTATGAAAATCTCCAAGCTTGTAAATGCATGCGACTCGAGCTAATAAGCATATCCTGCTGGGCATCCCTACTGATGCTGCGTACCTGAGAAGCATTACTAAAGCGGTCAACCAAAAGGTTGGTGAATCTCACAGGTTTGTAAGTAAATAGTTTGAACACACAAGTAACAGTTGTATTTGTAAACATCAGCCATCCAGTAAGTAAGTAAGTGGTGGTTGCAGGTCATGCTAACCGTTTGATACCCTTGCCATGAGCCACCATAGTTGAAGCTTAACATACAGTAAATATAGTACCCCCGTGAATGTTAATCCAAAAACATTCATATGAAACGAGTAAGAAACGCCCGTTTCTACAGTAACGGTTCGTGGTAGTGCGTGCTACCCCGGGCGGGGATTGTCAGTCCCATATGGATCCATATAGTAAAACTTGCGCTTATCCCATAACTAACAACTATGATTAGGAGGCTTTCATTGGATTAGTCGAAACTCATGCAATTGGCGTATCCGTAATTCAGTAAAGTAAGTAAATCATGCCAGCAAGTAAGTACGTGTGTTCATGTAAAACAGTAATGCATCTCACCCCTGAGTGAAAAACAGTAAAATAGGGGCTGTGAGACTCACCTGAGAGTCTAGCAGACGATGCAGAAAGTAAGCGGTATAGTATCCTGACTAGCAACCCTTAGCGTCCTAATACGCGTAAGGTTATGTAAGTAAATGGAGTACTTGTAAAGTATCCATGCTAGTTGTTCCCAACTAGTTAATGTCCATTAGTTTGTTTGTACATTTGAAATTGTTTGTAAGTTGTAGTTTGTCGCAAAGTTGTACGGCCCGTTGGTATCGGAGTGTAATAATAGTCTCATCTATTATTATTATTATGCAGTTGTTGTAATCGTATAGTTGTCAAGTACGTTTATATTGTAACGTGTAACGTTCAAGTGAATGTAAATCCGAGTGGGTGTAACCCTAGAATGTATGGGTGAAATCTCATAGGTGTTCGAGTGTAATCTCGTGTATGTGCGCGAGTGGGATCTCGCATTTTAAATAAGTTTAATCTTATATGTATTCGAGTATTGGTGTATACTTCCAAAAGTATAGTATTTTCATGTATAAATCGTATCGTATTTGATTTGGTTGTTAAAAAGTGATTTTTAAACACTTAGAATGTTTTTAGCTTCTGTTTTTGGGTTTTTGCGACACTAAATGCGACACAGTGCTTGTGTCTTATGATTTATGCGACACAATGCTTGTGTCTTATGATATGCAACTTAATGCGACACAAAATGCGACACAATGCTTGTGTCTTATGATTTATGCGATACAATCCTTGTGTCTTATGTTTTATGCGACACAATCCTTGTGTCTTATGTTTTATGCGACACAATGCTTGTGTCTTATGCTTCTATGCGACACAAGCCTTGTGTCTCATAAATTTTTGGCCTGACGCAACACAAGGGCTGTTACATTTTCGAGCTCGGTTTTTGGGTCAAACGACCTCGGTTTGACCCGAAACTTTTACACAAGTCTTAGAATGTTATAATGAGTTCATAAAAATTATTAGTTGACGTTTATAGTGTTCGAGGTGTCGTTTTCTTAAAAGTGACCAAAACCGACAATGTTCCAAAATCAAGTTTAAATTATATATTTGGACATTACGAAACTAAGGGAACAACATACATGAAAAAATAATCAAAATTGGAAAGTTTTGAGAGTCGCCGGAAACTTACAAATCGTCAGATTGAGAAACCGAAAAGATGGAATCGTAGCCCTCGTTGCGGTGATCACTTTGCCTCTTTTCTTTTTGTAATCCAAGCTCGTTTAGTGGGTGTTTTCTAGAGAGAGAGAGTGAGCCGAGATAGAGAGAGAGACTAGAGATTAGAGAGAGAGTTGAGAGAGGTTGAGTAAGGGTGTGTTTGTGTGCTTAAGTGATCAAAAGGGTGAGGGTTGGCACCCCTCACCTTTGGCCGGTTATGGTGGGGCCACCATGATGTGGTCTCACCAATTTTTGTTCCTCCGTGTTTGCGCTCCGTGCTGTGTTCGTTTCCCCGGTCGTTTAAACGTTAAAATCATTTTATACGCGTTTATTTGTACGTTTTAAAATACGAGATATTATTCGATGTTTAATCGGAGTATTTTATCAAACTACTTGTTTTTCAGTTATAAAATATAACTTTGTTTTGTTTTTGTCGGTTGGTCGCGTTTCATAATATTCAGTAACGTTTTAAATAAAACGTGCGCGTTTGTTATATTATGACCATAATATAATGTAGTAACTTGCGTAATTAAATAATTCCACATTATTTAATAGTTGTTTCACCAACGTCCGTATTTTGTACTTTTGTAATCTGATACAATTTGAACGAATCGTATACGTGTATATATTTATATATATATATAACCTATATATATATATATATTAAGTAATTATCGTACTTAGTCCTATTTCATACTAAATACAAGTAGTAAACACGTAATTAGGAAAATTTTAAATTGGCTCAAATTTTGGGGTTGTTACATTCTCCCCTTGTTAGGAGAATTTCGTCCCGAAATTTGTTTGAAGTAATAGTCGGTAGTTCGATATTCGTCAGGTAGCTACAATGTGTACTAGTAGCTTACAGTAGTAGGGCAGGTCCTACAGTATTCGTAGTAAGGCAGTGGTCAGGTAGTGACGTACCCTTAGTTTTGTTGCCTGGAGGTAGTGGGCATTGGGCCTTGAAATGGCCGGCATTCCCGCAGTTGAAGCACAGCTCCGCTTTAGAAAAGTTCGTACTTTTAGGATAGGATTTGCATCGACCGATGGGTATGGCACACGGTCCTTTATGATGCCGAGTGCATTGGAAACAGAGTGGCTTCTTTCCCTTGTAGTTTCCTGAAGGGTTGGTCGGAGAGATTTTCACCCTTTTTGCTGGAGGCGGTGTACAGTCAGTGTCGGTATCCTCTTCAGCAGGAGTACCAGGTGAAGTTGGTGATGAAGCAGGGTTTTCTAAGGCTATCAAACGTAGTTCGTACTCACGTATACGCACGTCATTATGAAAGACAATTCGTCATAGGTCCTTGATGTCTTCCCGTGCTTTGTTTAGTTGCTTTCGCCCCGAGTTGAGAGTATCATTGAGGCGGTTGACCAGTTCTGTACTCTGGTCCACAGTGACGGGTGTTTTGGCAACAGTTAGAGCAACAGTGGAGGTAGGTGCGGTCGCTGATTCAGTGGTATGCTCTGTATCACTCTCGAGTTCAAGGAGGTAAGGAAACATCATTGGTTCCTCACTGAACAGTTCATCATCCAATGTAGGGTTGCTGACGGAGTGAGTTGTCATTTCCTACGAAATAAGTGTTCTTTTTAAGAATCGCTACATGTAAGTGAAGTTCTATTAGATGATATGTTTAAAATAACGTTAGAGTTCCCGGTCTCAACCAGTGTGAGATATTTGGGAAGGAAGTTTGTTCGCGGTATTTAAAGTGCACTGCAAGTTACACTGTCGGTATTCGTATAGTCGTTCGTTTCCTAGTCCTATCGGGTACTTAGGATCTAAGGAACACATAGAATACAAAACAATACACAAACGTTATTAAGTGAGAAATTTTGGGAAGCAGTTCGGGTAATCTAAGAATGAGCGTACCCGGGTTGAGCAAATCAATAAGCCTCGGATCCTGGGGATCCTCCCTAGCGTTGAGTACATAAGCTCTTCCTTGAGCAGTGTTATTGTTTTTCAACTTCAGCTTTGGGCAATCCTTCCTGAAGTGCCCAGTACCATTACACTCGTAGCAGGTCTTGGGTGCGTTGGTGTTGGTACCAGTGATGTTGGTTCGGCAATCCTTGGCTAGGTGTCCAAATTTCTTGCATTTGGAGCAGGGACAGGTACCGTCATGATGACGACTACATTTGGGGCAGTAAGGCTTGCTCCCCTTGTAAGCCTTCGAGTCATCGGCATTAACGGTTGCAGGCTTTTTGTTGAAGGTCTGGTTGGATGAGTTGGGGTTTACTTCCCATTTGCGTTTGTTGTTTGCAGATGGGGTTGAAGTTGTTCCACGGCGGACAGAATTTGCCGTTAGCTCATGGGCCATACGAATGGCGCTCTGAATAGTACCCGG
Organism: Pseudognaphalium luteoalbum; assembly: GCA_963422505.1. Taxonomy (NCBI): domain Eukaryota; kingdom Viridiplantae; phylum Streptophyta; class Magnoliopsida; order Asterales; family Asteraceae; genus Pseudognaphalium; species Pseudognaphalium luteoalbum. The sequence goes on from OY730198.1 coordinate 80,646,482, forward strand.
TTTGGATGATGTCACCAGGTCTTGGAGTCTTTCAGGAAGTCCATCAACATATTTCTCGATCCTCTTGTACTCAGGATCAACCATGGATGGGCACAGAAGTGCCAGTTGGTGGAAACGGTTGGTGTAACCAGTGATGTCATCACCCTGCATTTTGTGGTTCCAGAATTCCACTTCCAGTTGTTTCAGTTCATCTCTGGGACAGTACTCGCCCCTTAACATCTTCTTCAACTCCTCCCATAGGAGTTTGTAAGCATTAGCGATACCCACAGTCTGGGCATAGGTGTTCCACCATGTAAGAGCGGTGTCAGAAAAAGTGCTAGCGGCGAACTTAACCTTGTCCTCCTCAGTGCAGTTGCAGATAAGGAATACTGATTCGATCTTCTCGATCCAGCGTACTAGACCGATCGCTCCTTCAGTACCCTGAAAGCTCAAGGGTTTGCAGTTCTGGAAGTCCTTGTAGGAGCAGGGCTTGGGTTGCGGTGCATTGTTAGCCGTATCTTCGCTACCAGGAGTGGTTGCTCGGACAGCTAAGGCTTGGGCCACACTACGGGCAATCAGATTTGCAATTTCGGTTTCACTAAGCGTGACTTGTCGTCGAGGAGGCATGTTCCTTGAAACAACAAATAAAGAACATGTAAGGGTTTGGACAAGAATTATGATCGTGATGATCGAGTAAGTACAAAGAAACTACGCCAAAGGTTGACACGCTGATAGTTTAACAAAAGTAATAAGATGGTTGAAATTAAAACATACGAGTTCAAAAGATTACAGGCATTTATAGTTTACAAAAGTGCCAGGAATTTGAACATCCGGACGAGCAAGATAAGTTACAAAAGGTGATGGAATTCAAATATAACCATCGGATTAGCGGTCCTAACTGAGACCTATTACATACACGCCTAAATGCTATACACTACGGTCATAGCTATCGTCGGCCTATTCTTGATGTAGATTGTAGGGGTAGTAACGAGCTTCCAGCATATCTTGGTATCGTCGAAGGGTAGGATAAACCAAAGCATCTCTGGTAGCTTGTAGGTACATCCATTTGATCCATGCCGTTACTCGTTGATTTAGATGAGTAGTTACTTCCTTCAAATAGAGAACAGAGTCTCGGATTCGTTCAGGAATGGACCTTTGCAGAATCCTTAACTCCATCTCGTAAGCTTTGCATTTCAGTTGCAGCTCCCAGTTACGGCCATCCAGATCTTCAGCCTGATCCCGTACTCTTTCGTACTCTTCAATGTCTACGAGTCCGAAACCGTGATTCTCAAGTCCTTCCACTGGGGCTATCTCTTCATCGAGATACGTGTACTGGATTTGTTCGTCATTAATTTGTTCGTTGTCTGACGTGTAGCCGCATGTCGGGAAGTGTGTCATTTCCAATGGATAATTCTACAAAATGGCAGGGAAGGAATTTCAGCCTTCGGAGGTATGTCGGTTATGAGAGATCATAAGAGTTGGCTCAGAAATGGAATGACGAGGGTCAAGTTGTCGTTATTTGGTGTATGCCGTAAAGCGGAATTCACAGGTGTCGAGAGAGAGTAATATGTCAGAAGGCGAGGCCTACATATGTATATCTATCTATATCACATAATAGCCTAATGTGTGTCTAGCACAAACAAGTAAAAGTCACGGTTCTCTCAAGGTCAGAGCCAGCTAGTGCATTCCTGTTCAACATAACCCCTTTCAGAACTCACATCATCTTCATTTAATTGTACATAGTTGATCAGGCTATGTTAAATTAAACTTGTATGATGTAATCCCTGAACCAGTTATACCTAATGAGGAATACTGCCTAACGGTCATAGTCTAGGCCCACTAAATGCAACCTAGTTCACTATAACCTTAGGCTCTGATACCAATCTTTAACACCCCCAAATTTAATGGTTTGCGGAAGCGAGTTTTTGGGTGTTACTAATCAATAATCACAAGCACAAAGGATACAGTGAACGACTCTATATGAGACATTCGAAAAGTTATTACATTAGTACATAAGTAATTCAAAATACAAGCTCGAGTTCGAGTAAATTTCCTAGAGATTCTATTACATAACAACTAGTACAAAAGTAATGTATGAAAATCTCCAAGCTTGTAAATGCATGCGACTCGAGCTAATAAGCATATCCTGCTGGGCATATTTCATAATAAATACAAGTAGTAAACACGTAATTAGAAAAATTTTAAATTGGCCCAAATTTTGGGGTTGTTACAGTAGATCCCGAAATATATGAATGTGTTGTAGAGAGGGGGGGGGGGAGGGGAATACAAGTTCTTCTGATCAAACCCAAACACAAGTAAATGAAACAGTAACACAAAGATGTAATTTTCAACTTAATTCTTTTATTTCAATCGAATCAAAGAATTACAAAGTTAACTTAAAGCGGAATAGTTAACTTGTTGAACAGATTACACTTTCACTGCTACAACTCTAGAACACACTAAGAGCTAGCTAAACACTGTTCTATTACTCTGCCTATATCAAATTGATTGATCGAAATTCACACTTAGCCAATTCTGCTAAGTCTTCTATTTATAGGCGAGCTTGAACACATTGAGTAGTTCTTCAACCAATTAGAACACTTGACGTGTCTTCTGATCCATGGGCTAATGTCGGACGTGCCCAATAACAAACAGAATTGTACTGCAGACACATTCTACACTGTGCAGAGCTTGTCGAGCATGCACTACACGCGCCGTCGTATTGGCTAAGAATAGCAGGGGATACACCATGCCACAAACGTCCACAATTGATAGCTGTAATTCTTCGTACACTATCTCAAGAGTTGTCTGGACACATATGATGCACCCAAGTGTTTGCATAAATGTTAAGATTGAATCTGTACAATCTTGACATTCTTCGTTCTCTGAGCTGGCTGCAAGCATTCTTCATTCCCACCGCTGGGTCTTCAGAATCTATCTTCAACTTGTCTTCGACTTGTTGAATGCAAAACATGAGTAGTCAGCTCAGGAAACAACCTTCATTATATGAAAGCTGATCAAACAGAATTCTCTGTGCTGGTTGAGCTTAGCCAGCACACTGACATTCTTTTGAACCCAGCACACAGACTGACTTATGCATTGTTTGAACTATTGAGATGAAACTCTATGCTGGCTGTTCATGATTCATACATAGTGTTATTTTAAAGTTGTTGTCATCATAAAATCAATTATAAGGGATCATTGATATCGCGTAAAAAGTCATATTTTTACTATCGATATCTCTCTCATTCTGGAACAATTCTTGACACTTTAACTCAAAAACATTAGAAATCTGTAATATTATGTCAAGATGGTAAAAACAAGGCTGCATGATGAAAATCAAGCAAAACGGGCAGAAAACGAAGATTCCACACACGTTTGAAGATTCCAGACATCAAATTGAAATTTCAAGACAAAAGAGCCCATCACCAACATCTATCTGACCCAAGATGTTCGTTTTCAAATTACGAATCCAACAGAAGAGGAATCAACTAAAACGGACGAAGAACGAAGATTCTACGCACTCCGGAAGATCCAAACGATTCGTACGACACATCTAAAGTTCAGAGACATATTTTTGCGATTTCTTTTCATCAAAAGCTTCATTTTTGATTTACGAATCCAACGCAAAAAGAATCAACACAAACGGACGCGTAACGAAGAAAACACGCACGAATCGAGAAACGAGGCAACGGGCAGCGATCGGTGCGGGTGGTAGCCAGCCGCCGCCGGCCACCACCCAGCCGCCGCCGGTTGCCACCCTCCCGCATGGGCTGCACTTTTTTGTCCTTTTTCGTACCTGGTGCTAGACCTTTTCCTACTTTTTGTACCTGGTGCCACTACCTTTTTCGCCTTTTGTACCTGGTGCCACTACCTTTTCCACCTTTTGCTATCATGAGCTTTGGGGTGCTAACTTGAGCCGAATTTCCTCTATAAAAGGCAGCCCCTAGCTCTCATTTCAACACACCAACTCACACACTCATATACTCTCTCATATTTACACTCCCATTCTTCCATTTTCACTTTCTCACTCTAAAAGTCTCTTATATTTTAGTCTAGGATTATTGTAATTAATCTACGGATTAACATAGAGGTTAGAGCGAAAGTTAGGAGTTTGGAGATTCATCTTTGTACGTGTGAATGAGTTGTCTGTCATAATAATACGCTGCTGTGCATTTATTTCCGGGTGATATCGAAACCTTTATCATACTTGCTTTATTTCATATTTCAATTATGTATTATTGCCTTGTATGTGATTTGTCTATTGCCATGAATTGCGAGTAGTCTATTATTGTGATTATTGATGATGTAGATAATTATATGTAAGGATGACGTTATATAATTAAGTGTACGATAATTGTAAACGTGATGTAACGGCCCCTATTCGACAGTTTATCTGATATAGTACTGGAAACGTTTTATATGGAGTACAAATGTATGGAAGTCGATAAACGACCGAAGGTAGTTACATCACTGGAATCAGCTCTGGTTTAATAGTTGGAATTCCGAAAGGATAATACAACTTCACAACTAACTGGTATATCCTACGAAAGTCAATGCACAATGAAATGATGTTCGAAAATGCGTTCAGATAAAATAGGAATTAATGACCTTTGTATCGTTAAGACTTTATGAACTTGAGTTTAATTTATGGAGTACCCTTTCTAGTTATCCACGTGACTGCAACCTAGTAATTAGGACTTGATCAACCTTAATTATGGTAAGTAGTTATTTGTGCCCATGACATGCAACAAGTAAGACACAGTGAACCCACTCGTTGTACATATTAGGTTTACGTTTCAGCATCGCTTTTTATTTAGTTAGTTTAGAGTGTCACATTCACCGTCAATTACTCCTGACCGCATGTCCGATGTAAGAAGCAGTCAAACTACCATGTAAAGTGCACTGTCCGATTACTGAAAGGCATGGTCTGCATATGAAACACGTTTTTATAAACTGCGAATAATCTAGGTATGTATAACTGTTTGAAAAGGAGAAATCAAGTCATAAGTTGAAGTAACCAAGCCTTAATACATAAAACAAGACTTAGGAATAAGGATAACATCCTGGTGATTTAAATACCTTAAAATACTAAGCCTTACACAATCAGCGGTCAAAACATACAAAGTTATTAATCTGCATGCTAATAAAATACTAAACTATTTTAGGGGTTAAGAAAGGTCGGACCTATGAGACAATACGCTACTGATTCATGCACCTCGGCGTCAAGCCAAATTAGGTTGTTTATCTTTCAACTAGATAAGTATTGGAAGTTTGCGTATTGCTCCGATCGGAATCACGATAACCTAGTTCCTAGTGACATGCCAATGGGAAATTTAATTGGTAGGGTTCTAGAGTTTACACCTGATAGTTTAGACCATTACATTTAGCATTGTCCCTGTTTAATCTGTCATCCTGAAACATTAATTATCGAAATCTCAGCAATCACATGTTTATCTTTATCTGCTTTCCTGTAATTTACTTTTCCGTATTTTAATTACCTGTCTTTAGTTTAAAACCCCCAAACCTACCTACTTTGTTCCATCCTAAATATCTCCTACCGAAAGCCCCAGCTTTAATCGCCCACACGTTTAGATTCATAGAACGATCTTAGGTCATACTACCGCTTACTAACCAGATTAGGTAGTACGTATAATTTAAGCCCAGCAAAATATAAATTTTAAAACCCCCGCTGCGCCCGCATCACCATCAGGAATCGCAACGACACTGAACCGACGGTTGCGGGTGCAACAAGTTTTTGGCGCCGCTGCCGGGGAATCACAAACGTACGATTCAAAGCCGCCTTAAGTAGTAATATTTAGGAGACCCTTCCGATTGAAATCTTCTTAGAAATCTTTCGAAATTTAATTTAAGTAATTAGTATTAATTAAGTATTATTTAGTTAGGATAAATTTAAAAATGACAACTCGAAAACCCAATTCTTACCTCACTTCAATGGATGATACGGAATTCTTCGACTACTTAGAAAAAGAGTTAGGATCTGATTTCTTTTCACATTCTTCCTCTAAAACTAAGGAAATCTCCGACATCCAAGAAGAATATAGGACCTCACTTTTAATTCCACAACATTGCCTGGATTTTGATGACACGGACCAGTTACCTGACCTTGCATCATCTCAAAAAGATCACTCACCAACTTTACACCTACTTGATTTACCAAATTCTTCCCACTTCGATTATTTTCCCGAAGATAATTCTGAAGAAAAACCTCCGAAGTCTTGTGACTTAATCACCCTCATTCTTGAAACATCGGTGTATACTCAAACCACGCCCGATTCTCGGAATTACAGCATCTTTCCATTCATTTCACACAACCCGCCAATATACCATTTACCGAGTGGTGGACAAGGTTCCATCACTCGAGTCGGAACAACCTTGTTTTGAAGAACGCTACCTCGGTGCTTCTTTCAATCCTCCCTGTAGGGTAGATGTCTATAAAGCATTTGTCAGGCAGTTAACCTATGCCAATCTCCCGTATTCTTACGAACAACGAGAAACGATTGCCACATTAGAAAAACAAGTAGAATTCCTTCTTCGCCTGTCAAGTCATGAATGCGAAAGCACTTCCACAAATTTCAGAGACCAAGAACTAAAGTTTATAGCAGATTTAGATCTACTTTTTGAATCATTCGTCGACATGGATTTTCTTCCAACATCTATGGTGTTAATCAATCACAGTGTCGCCGCAATGATCAACAAACTTGAGTTCTGGGAAGAACGAGATCCGATGATCTCTATCGTCATTCCTGGTAAAATTCCTTTCTTTGTTGACCCCGCCTCCTACCTGATCTCCAAATTACGAGACGTTTTTCCTGATTCCACCAAGGAAAGAATCGACACAGTTTTCTTCGCAAAAAGAAAAGACCTTCACGTTAAGCTTACTCGAATCTTTGCCTTTACTCGCAACAATCATGCCTCAACAATCTCTCCCTATTTGATGATGACAAAACTTTAACACTTATCACAACAATCTCCCTCTATTTTTAGGGATCTTTTCAGTTTATCAATGCCTTAGATATACCAATTCATACTTTGGGGAAGTACTAGCTTATCATTAACATATGATGAAATGTTAAGATATTACAATGATAAACTTTAAACATGGTTACATAAACAGATAGTTCAAAGAGAGTTCAATTCTATAACTACTAAGAGCACATCATCAGTAATTTTATGTTGTCGATGTATATATATATCTGCTCTCGTTATAATATAAATATACACATGCACATAAGGTCACTATTGCATCTAATTAAATTAACATCCAATGTCCAAATACTGAGATCCCAAATACTAGTTATGTTCTGTCCCCATTATCAAAAATGGAAAAATATATTGCATTTCTATTTTTCTCATTTAGACATAATAGTATAAGCACTCTGTTATCAACCACGATTTCCCTATTTAAATCCTTCCAAAGTTGTTTCATACCTTTCTGTTTTATGTCTAAAAACCTCATTGGTAAGATTGTGAACCAGAAGGCCTTTGCAGATATGATACATCAAAGGAAGAAAAACAAATGCAGAGATGGATCTAGAGAGATTTACTATGAAGAGGCTAGAAGCTATCCATGCACATTTTTCTTGCGCGGTATAATATGAGGACGGTTAATTATGATTTTTGCACAATCTTGGCTGTTAAAAGTCTAAATATCTTACGATCCCCACAAGTTCGACACGTGTAGTACAATGCAATCCTTATGAACTCATACGAATAGTAAGATATATCTTCAACGGACTTCAATGATGCTAGCACACTTCAATTTGCTCGTGAAAATATGTTTGATGTTTTTTTGTTCGATTGTATATCATTGTACTGTGTGTTTCTATTGTATTTTATTAAATGGTAATTAATACTTTGACCATGATTTTACTACCTCATTTGGGGGTTACTACCCCTATCATGGTTACGTATTTTTGTAGGATATTAAAAGTTTAGAACTCGGATAGTAACCGAAAATAACCGAATTGAAATCGGAAAAAAATGATAAACCGAACGATTTGATTTAAGAAAATGAAATATTCGATTTCCATTCGATTTTTGCCAAAAACTTAATCAAACCAAGTAGTCAACGAATTGAAATATATAAACTTGATTTAAAAGTATATTTTGATATTTTCTCAAACTATTTTGCTTTTAAACTTAATCTCGGTCAATGTTCGCGTACATTTAATTGAATTATTAAATATGTTAAGATCTCTATAATTTAAAAGTTCTTGCAGTTCTACCTTTTTGTGGTTCTCATTTGAACATTTGGCTATATATATATATATATATATATATATATATATATAATACACTGAAACATATACTATACACTTTTAAATAACAAATCGCGAAACATACATAGCTGCATCATATAAAAATAGAAAACGATCAACAAGGCATATACATATGCATCAATAAATTAATATGAATATTCTCATATCGAATTCCGAGTGACAATAATTAACCACGGTTCAGTTACATGGAACCGTGTTCAGTGTTTACCATTTACTCCTAAATTAAATTCATTTAAAACAGCCGGTACATGTTCTCGAACATGTACCGGTCATTTTTAATGAATTTAATTAAGGAGTAAATGGTAAACACTGAACATGGTTCTATGTAACTGAACAATGGTTAATTATTGTTTACATAAATTATTACACTTTTTACTAACATTTTTATTTACAACAACTCTTCAAATTATATCTCTATTTTATCTATACTATTGTATAACATATTTTGAGTGTTTTTTTTAGAGGGAAATTACCCTTCTACCCCTAATATTACTATTAATCTTTTTAAATTGATAAATATATCCCTACATTAATGTATCATTTTGCCCTTTTACCCCTAATATCATTTTGCCCTTTTGGTTATTTATTCAACTGTTTGCCTGAAAAACCTACTATTGGAGATGCTCAATAATATAAATATACACATATATGATCATTAAATTTTATTAACCATTTTATCCAAACCCTAAAAGTAACAAGTTATTATCATCAAGTTCAATTCACCAAAATGATCATATCAATAAATTTTGTTGTCATGATTTTCTTTTTTCACAAAGTTACGATGTGATACTATTTCTTGAATGCAATTATCCGTTTAAACTAATTGGTGTGTGTACTTTTAATTTATTCAATCTCGTTGTTTCGAATTTGAATGTACTTTAATTTAACGTATGCAGTGATCGTGACGGTGGATTGTACTGAACGAGCAATCAAATAACAAGCAGAAATATGATAAGAATTTCAATGATGCAATTCTTAAGGTAAAGCAAAGCTTTAATTTTAATCCTAACCCTAAACAAATGATCGAGACTATTTAGTAGCCAAAAGTTGGCTCGAAAAGAAAGCCACAAATATAATAATTAAAATTATTCAAAATAAATCATAAATCATAGACTTTAAAATAGCCAAAAAGGCATACAAATCGTGAAAAATATATATATATAGATAAAAACACAAGGTATAGTATATACATATGCATCGATAAGTTAATTTGAATCTTTCAGATTTGGTACCCATGTTCAACAGATCGATCGAATTCCTACTGACAATGATTTGAATCTACCGGATTTAATCCTTTATGCTCTATCGAGCATTCGGGAATTCCTTCCTGCATGCTTAATCTTGACTTTGACATCACTTATGGTTTAGGGTCCGATGGTTTGACTTCAAGAGACAGAATAATGAAACCCTCCACAACAGAGAAATTGCGGTCGCGAGGACGTACGTATGGTTACATTTTTTCTGAAAATTGTGATCACGGAAAGGGAATTTCATAATCATGTTTATTAGGGTTTGGATGTAAACGGTGAACCGGAACCCTAACTATATATGTACGTGTATATATGTAGTATTTATATTGGAATTGAATGAGAATATGTACCGTCTATTTAATGAATTAGGCTAACACGGTTCTATTTTGTAAACTCGTGGTCTAATAGCCAAAATTAAGTCTAAAAGAAAAACATCGGGCCACAGTTTCTTAGAAAAGAAAAGTGGTCATTCAAACATTTTAACACGGTTCTGTTTGTTAAACCCGTGGTCGAATAGCCAAAAAATTCAAGCAATGCGCCATAACTTATAACGCAGCCCCCTTTTCCATTAAAAATCAAAAAAATTCATATATTTCATCCATTTGGGCAAAACCTATTATCAAGTTCCATTTTCTTGATCATCTTTTTTCACAACAAAACTTATAATACTCTTTTGCGACTACGATTTCACCGTTTAAATCTTTTGTTATCTGTAATTTTATTCAGTCATGTGGACGTACTGGCGAGTTATGTCCACAATCACAATGTTGGACATCTCGTGACAGTGACTGAACTCTAGCTGCTCGTGTATGAACTGCATCATTAACGTTCATATATGGATATTACTGAATCTTAATTAGTATGAAGAGTACTCTACGTGAATCAATTGCCGAAAGAAATCAACATGTAAAAGAATTGAGATAAGATGGTGGAATCACTCGATTCAAATTAAAGATAAAAGAAATTGTATTAATTAATTAATCACTTCAATTTATTTTTATTGTCAATTTATAGGACCAAAGATAACCCTGTGTATAGTAGTTTTATTTTTTCTATGCATTAATATTGTAAATTTATTTGTATACATGCATGTAACGTCTTTCGTTTTCTTCAACTGAATATCAATATTTTTTTGCCAAAAATAATAAGTTAAATATAAGATTCTCTTTCTCTTCTCAATCTTATATCTTATATATAAATAATACTAGCATGAAACCCCCGCGCAAAACAGCGGATACTACACATAAACACGTTAAAATTGATGTATAATTTATCATATTAGTGATAGTTATTTGTTACTTTTTCGTTATTTTGTGCTACAATATTTATCATATTGTTTTAATTTTAGTTTTCTTCGTATGTACATCGTGCTATAAATATACATTAGCTTGGGTGGTCCAGGTGGATCCTTTTGCATACAAACTTCCGGTCAATTAATCTCTTAAATTAACAATCGCATACAAATTCCAAACAAAAATATGAAGCAGTTCTCTTTTCAGTCACTTTTTAAGGTGTGAGTACGTGTACATTAATGTTATATTCCGTGATTGTTTTATATAGTGAACCGTGGTTGTTTTTAATTTTAAAACTAAATGTTACGGAGTACTTACTTTACTTTAAAATTAAAAAGATTCGTTTCTCGAAGTGACTAAAAAGAATCTTTTGCTTTATTGACTAACAACAGTTTAATGACTTTGTGGACACACATTCCGATACTATTAACGCTTGTACAGTTGTTGCCTTGCAGAGTTGCAGCCATTGTAGTTTTGAATCTTGCGCAGTTGATGCCTTGCAAGCATTTCGATAAATATATAATGTGATTTGTATCTTTATCTTTATAAATATATAATATGATGTAACATAACATTTTAAATAATAAGATATCTTGCATAACTATCATTTAATCATATATTTAGGCTGTTTCTCTCCATACATATATAATGTGATATGATGTACACATTCATCTTTTAAGTTTTAATTTTAAACGAAACATTTCTTATAAGATCATATGGTTTTCTTTGTGTGTATACATATATAGAAAGAAAAGATACTAAAACAAAAAAACAAACACAGAAAAATAATATTGTAATCAACATCCACAATAAAAAGATCATTCTTCAATACCTTTATCCACACACATAAGATAACTTCCTTCTCTTTAGGCTGTTTGCTACGAGTAAAGGGTATATGTTACGAGTAAAGGATATATATAACCAGGATATATATAACCCCATTTTACTCGCGAGTAGCAAACAGCCTTTGGAGAAGGGAAAAATCAATCTTCAATGATAATGATACAAGAAAATGATCTTTAAGAAAGGAACATCAAAAGACTTGTATAAACCAATACACTTTTTCTATTATTTCCGATGTAGGAGATATACAAGTGTGTGTTATATGGGTAAGACCATTGGGACCATGATTTTTGATATATCCAGCATAATGTAGAACTATCATTTCATATAGCACAACTGCTTACTGCACATGCATGTAGATCTATCACAAATTAATGTTGGAAAAATCAATACCCGATATATGTCTCAAAACAGTTTATTGCAGACCAAAAAGTGAACCGTGGTTGTTTATTATTTTTAATACTAAATGTTTCTATTTAATTTAAAATTAAAAGGATCCGTTCTCGAAGACACTAAAATGAATCTTCAGCTTTCTTGACTAAAAACAGTTGACACACATTCCGATACTATTAACGCTTTCAAAGTTGCGACTTGCAAGCTTGCAGGCATTGAAGTATTTTGGATTTTGAAGTAGGGTTCTACTTTAGACACCCCTTATTTCCCAATAAACCCCTTCAATTACCCCCACTAAGTCAAATCACATTTTTTTTATCCTCACCAACTCACACAATTCTTTTCTCCATATCCTATCCAATTCATTTTATATTACTTTTTCAGTAATTTCATTAATAAAACTTTATATATAAAAACAACTTAAAAAAACTCATTTAGATATTTTAAAAAAGTTATATATATATATAAATATATATATATATATATATATATATATATATATATATATTTAAAAGGAAGATTATATAATCATTTTTTTAAGTTGTAAAAAATATTTTAACCTTTTTTGAATTAAATATTTGTTTCTTAAAAGTTGTTATAGATTTTTGATTTAAGTGTTACTTTTTGTATAAATATTTTTTATTTTTTCAAATATTTACGAAATCTTTAATAATATTCCATTGAATTATTTTATTATTATTATTATTATTATTATTATTATTATTATTATTATTATTATTAAAGAGAAAAGAAAAAAAAATCTAACAAATGGACAAATTTGATGACGTAAGGGGTTTCCTAGTAGAAAAATAGTTGTCTAAAGATTATCCTTTGGAGTATATGTGAAAGACCTCGGTTCTGGTTTTCCCTACCAGAACCGTGGTCTATGTCTGCTTATTTTTGAAATGGACATATTGTACTTTAAATCTTCAATACATTATAAGTTAAATAATTACTCCGTATTATATTATATTATATTATATTATATTATATTATATTATATTATATTATATTATATTATATTATATTACATTATATTATATGTAATCCTTCATTTCCTTCTAGAATACTATTTCCTTTTCCACCGAAAAATAAATTAAAGAGGTCACATAATGTGATAGAGATAAAATTTAATTATCTTTATCATCCCGGCCAAATGGTCAATAACAACATACTACGTATTAAATACAAAACTTAATTATCATATTCGTTTAATTTTCGCCATTACATACATTTTATAACTCTAGTTTTCAACATGTAGCCTTAAGTATGATTTTCCAGCAATATCCTTTCAACTTGTTGCATGAAGGTGGAAATATCCAAGCACTTTGCAACATCATCATAAAAAAAAGCATGAGATCATCTCTACTACCATATACCATCTCCTTTGAACTCATTTGAAGCACTTGAGATAATCAATTATAGTCGAGACACTTGAGGTGACGAATTGAAGAAAACAGAAAGAATTCATCCTTACACTTGGCGTGTAAAAAAAAAGGACTCAACCATCAAATTAATGCTAAAAATAAAAAGTATATTTAAACAAAGAAATTGTGGTTGGCACTTGGCAGGAAGTATCACCGGAAGAATGGGAGAGAATATGATTATAAGTTATAGTAATAATGATCATATTATAAGGGAACATTTACTTCGGATAAAGGGGACGGAACCGGAAAATTGTTATAAGACGTAAAAATAGAAAGAACTCAACCATCAAAGAAATTGTGGTTGGCACTTGGCAGGGAGTATCACCGGCAGAATGGGAGGGAATAGAATTATAATTATTATAATTATAATGATCATATTATAAGGGAATTTTTTTTCTGGATATAAAAGCGGAGACCCCGCAAACATAAATACATAATCGTATGGGAACTTGGGTTTCGATAAAAGAAACCCATAAGGCTCTTTATTTATAAGGCCATTTTTATTGAATAAATTAATTCAAAAATAAAATCGTTAACTGACACGTTATCTACTTCCCTACTTTCATTCCTATTTTTTCTCACAAATAAAAAACGTAACTGTCAACAGTTTGGTAACCAAACAGACCACGGTTCCTTTAAAATGAACCGTAGACAAACCTTTTGTCTAATTGAGTTATCATAGTATCAATCTATCATACTCTGAATTCTTGTAACACCCGGTCAAAAAGGTCAAATTTCGCGCCAATTTTAAACTTCAAATCATTACATTTTAAAATTCAAGTGAAATATCTTTATTAAAAGTATTTACAAAATTATATACACAAAATTTTAGATTTAAAATATTAAATTTATAATATAATCGGGTACAGAAACGCGGGTATTTCATACTGTGGTTGGAGACCACAGTCCCCAACTTGGGGATCTGGAAATGAGTAAAACCCACCTCCACCCATTTCATTCTTTCATTTTCATTCAAACAAAACACACACACCTCTTAAATTCTCTCCCAAAATTTCCATAAATTTTCGGAATTTCAAACCAACCAACAAAAGTTATATTTTCGAAACCACCATCAAGCAAGGATCAAGATTTACAAAAGCATCATCATCAATTTCGGCCTCCTCTAGCTTCGATTTGCGATTGTAAGAAAAACTCTAAAATCTTAGATTTACTGATTCTGATGTTATGTTTTGATGTTAGATTGTGTACAAAACTTAGTTATGCCTAAATAAAGGATTAGAACATGATTTCATAGCCTAAAAATGAGTTAGATTTGGGTTTTGGGACACAAGCCTTGTGTCGCAAGGTTGTGTCGTATAAACCCATTGACATCGCATTTTATGTCGCATCAACCCTTGTGTCGTAGACTTTGCGACACAATGATTATGTCGCACCTTGTGTCGTATACCCTATACGACACAACCCTTATGTCACTATTGATTTAGCACCGAAAGGTTATGCGACACAACCCTTGTGTCGCTAAGCTCTTGTGTCGCATTCTTATGTGACACAATCCTTGTGTCGCAGAACCCTTTTAGCGACACAATCCTTGTGTCGCAAAACACAGAACCTTGAAAACACGTGATTTTCACTAAGTGTCGAAACTGAGATTTTGCCACTCAATTTTTACTCCAAAATGGAATTTCGGAGCGTTTTTCACTACAGCAACATAATAGAAATAAAAATTTTCCAAGCTGACCTGGCAGCTCGACCCCAGCCAGGGGCTCTGCCCCTTGGACCCCGCCAGGGGTTGCCACCCCTTGGACCCCGCTATCAGGGGCGCTGCCCCCGAACCCCCGTACACAGTTTCCAAACCTAAACGACAAATGAATACATACACAACTCGCTTAGACGAACTAATTCGTCTCTTACTTATATAACCTCACGTGTTTAGGACACTATGAGGTTACCATTCAGAAGACACGCGTATCGTAGGATCGCTAACAACTCACAGGTGAGTTTCATAGCCCCACTCTTTCAACGTTTTACTGCTTTCGGGGTGAAACACATGCTCAATTACTGTTTTTGAATTATATAAATAAACTTTTATAATTCACAATTATCTTTATTACTGCCATGTAATACGAAATGTGTAATACTTAGGAATTACACCCACCAGACTGTCTTGAAATAGTATCAATACTAGATAGGTTACAACCGTACACTGTTGGAATGTGAGAAAACAATCACCATCTCATAACTTAACTAAGTTACCTTTATACATTAACCATATTGTCGCGGGACAATACAATCAAACACACTATAACTGGTTAGTTCTACCTTCACCGGACAACAACTAGACTTCAACAGGATTAGTCTTCCTATAGGAACTAAGACTGCCGATACAACTTGTGATCTTCAGAACGGGAAGTGTACTTAAGTGAACCTTTCCCCGAGACCTCAAATATACTTGCTAGGCTGAGACTAGGAGTATACATTAGCGACGTATGTTAGTATAGAATCTTTATACTAATACAAACCAACTAGGTGATGAGTATTCATACCTAGGTTCAATGGGCTACTTAATATCTAAGTATTGTACATACATATTTAGATACAGAATGTTACGTCATGCGTGGCATGATACACTATTACTTGTGTTGGTAGATCTGAATTATATATATGTATATATATATACTCGTACACTATATCAAGCACTTGGTGCTTCTTACAATTTACATATGCATATTGGCATACATACATACAAATAGAACTACTCAAGTCAGGCGCGTCGTAGTACGGCTGGCTCTCATATACTTAGCTAGGACTGTCATAGTACAGCTGGCTCTACATTTCACCAGTCGGGCTTGTCGTAGTACAGCCGGCTCAATTACATACTTTGCTTGCGAGTAATACTGTACGATGCCACGGTAAAGTGGGCACAAAACTGTCGCACCCCCAAAACACGTGGCAGCGGAAGTGGGAGGTGTCACGGGGGCGCCGACCAAATTAAATATCACAACACAAAGATTGAAGCAAACGACCTCTACATGAGACGTTTGAAAAATAGTTACATTACCATAAGTTAAATGTTTACAAAAGCATCTGGAGTTCGCATGATAATAGCAGATTTACATAGTTATAACTACAAAATATAGGAATGCAATTAAATCTCTTGTTTGAAAATATGCGACTCGAGCTATGCTTCCCAAAAGCATCCTACTGTCTTGTTTCCTGTAGGTAGTCCTACTGCGTCTGTAAATCTGAGAATACATACTAAAAGGGTCAACATAAAGTTGGTGAGTTCATAGGTTTAAACAGCTGAAAACATAAGTATGAAACACACGATTTCTTTTGCATTGCACGAATGCGAAAACAGTTGTAAAAAGTATCATGTTATCCTTTGTTAACCTTTGTTATCTTTTGTTATCCTTTGTTTTCATTTGTTATCCTTTGCGTCATGAGCTCATAGTTCGAAGCTTAACCCTTGTTGTTGCCTCGACAAGTGTCTAATCCGGAACACTCGTTTAAACAAATAATATTGCGTCCGTTTGACCAGTTAGAGCAACCTAACCCGGACGGGGGTGTCAATCCCCGATAGATCTATCCAATAATATTCACGCTTCAAAATTAACGAACTACGATGTGCGAGGGCTTTCTTGGATTATGGTCTCTCTCATGCGTTATCCTTGCTATCCTTTGTTTTCCTTTGTTTCCCATTGTTTATAAACAGTTGTATAAAAATAGTTGCACAACAACAGTTGTATAAAGCATGTATAAAGACAGTTGTATAAAAATAGTTGCACAACAACAGTTGTATAAAGTATGTATAAAGACAGTTGTATAAAAATAGTTGCACAACAACAGTTGTATAAAACATATATAAAGACAGTTGTATAAAACATGTATGTATGTATTCTCCCCCAAAATAATTTAAAACAAGTAAAAAGGGGCTATGAAACTCACCAGAATTAAGCAGGTAGCAAGCAATATCAAATATTAGCAAGTAGTGGGTGTTCTCGTTCCCGTGTGCAACCTCCTAACGCCCTAAACGTATGAGGTTGTATAAGTAGATGTCTCAAAAGACCATGTATAGCGATTGTATAAGTGGGGGTTAATGTCCACTTAATCCAATCGGGTAGGTGGGGGTTTTATGTCCACCTAAAGCTAGTTCATCAACTAGTATGTCCAAATAGTAGTTCAAGTTCGTTTATCAAAAACGTGTACGACCCGTTGGTGAAAGTTTGTAATAATAATTCGTTAAGACATTATCATTATGATGTTGTATCGTGTGCTTACAAAGCATGTTTATGTGTTATCGAGTTATATCGTATAAGTTTAGATGTTACATGAAGTTCAACACTTAGTGTGAAATCTAGTTTTAAAGTTTCTGTTTAGGCGTCACTTAGGGCGTCACTCAGGGCGTCACTTAGGGGCGTCACTTAGTTGGTTAGCGGCACTAGGTCAAGTGACGTTAAATGTGATTTTTAAGTTGGCAGCGTCACTTGGGGTAGTGACGCTATATGCAGCACTTGGTTCAGGCGTCACTAATGGTAAGTGACGCTATAGGCATCACTTGAGTAAGTGTCGCTGGTAGGGCGGCACTTACGCCTGATCTAATTTTCAATTTTATATCCAATTGTTCTAAGTGTCGGTTTTCGTTCGGGAAACTTTCTAAAATTAGTTTTTGATCCAAGTTACTAATTAAGTCACCCAAACCCATTTTTGTTACCACTTTCCAAATATAGTAAGTTTTTCGAAAACGAGCCACTTTTGTTGACTTGGTCAAACTTACTCGGTTTGACCCGAAACTTTCACCCAACCCAAATATCAGTTTATAGGGTCTAAATATGTTTTTGGTTCATGTCGGAGTTCACCAAAAGTCTTGGTTTTTATAAAAGTCCAAAAACAGTCCATACTTATGTTCTTCGGTTTTGTCAGTTCACTTCCTCTATTTTTCTTAACTAGTTATATTCCGAGTTAGAGTCCACAATTTTTACCAGTTGTTCTACCATGTGTCTAGAGGTTAACTTAATTTTTCCAGTAATTATAGTGTCCATCTTGATAGGTATAAAATTTTATGGGTAGAACCATACTCAGTTTTCAAGCACATGCAGACCAGTCGCATAGATTCGTATTTATGTGAAAATCCGTAGATTTATGGAAAGAGCCATAGAAGAACTTTTTGTAGATCTTTTCAATACGCAACTTTTAAAAAAAATCCATTTTCTAATTCTTTGTAGAACTCAAGTTATGGTCGATTTACTAAACTGACTTTTCTGAGACAGATTATGTAAGTTTGAATATAATTTATAAAAACGATTTTTGTCAATGGTTTTGGACATAAACATGATAGATGAACTTTATAACATGTAAATAAACATTATGTAAGTAAAACTAATGAAGAGTTTAGGTGATTTATACCAACAAGATGAAGAACAAGTGATGATGAGGAAGATGATGCTCTTGAGCTTGAAAAACCCTAGCAAATGGTGGTGGTTGATGGTGATTTAGTGGTGGTGGTAATGGTGGTTCTTGGGTGGTGAAAGGGACTGAGTTTTCTGGAGTTTAGAGAGAGAATAGAGAGAAAGTGGAAATGGGTGGAGTGTAGAATGAGGAGTGAGGTGGAGTGTGGGATTGATATCCTTGCATGAAATTTGAATGGGGGAGGGGAATGGGCAGCAAAAAGGGGAGGAGAGGGTGGCTGGTCGTTCTCATGGGCCCCACCAAGGGCATTATGGTCATTTTTCATTCCTAGCTTAATTTGTTGCGTTTTACATTCGTTTACTCGCTCGGTTTGGTGTTAAACGTTTAATACGCATTTTTAAGTAACGAATTAAGTTTCAATATTTTTATTTGAAGTATTTAATCTAAATACTTGAAAAACATTTATAAAAATGATTCGTTAAATTAGAAATCTCGATTTGCGCGTTCGTTGTACGGATTTTAAATCGCGTGACGTTTTATTTGGACATTTTTAGTTATCGTTTAAAGATACGGTATATTAATTGATAACTTTTCACTAATTAATATATTTTGGATTCAAAAGTGTATTTTGAATTTCGTTCGATTGTCGGGCGCGTTCTGCGCGTTTTCGTTGCGTTTGAGACGTTTTAATCGAAACGTCTAGGTTTTTCGGGTATTATTATATATAATAATAATATATGATAAATAACTTCTAAAAAAATAGATTTAAGTTATTTATAAAAATGTTTTCACCAACGTCGTATTTATACTGTGTCGGACTCCGTCCGGTCGTTTTGCACAATTTCACCAAATTGCGTAAGCGTAATATAAATCAATTTCGGGGGTGTATATTCACATAAATATACAAATAGTTACAAGTAATTACTAGTATTTAGCCTAATACTAAACTAAACATACGTAATTAGGGTTTCTAGTAGGTTAATAAGTAACCCTAAATCGTCGGGTGTCACAAAAACGATATCACGGTTATAGTGATACAAACCGAGATCACGGTAAAGTGATTCAAAACGATATCGTGGTAAAGAGATACAAAACACAGACAAATACACGAGTTGATACTCGCTCTCAACAACGGACCTACGAATTATTACGGTCGGGGTCATTGGCTCAGCATATGGATTTATGCTCTAACATAGTTCTGCGGGACTACATGGTTACTCATTTCAGCATATGGATTTATGCTTTACTTACTCTCAGCAACGGACCTACGAATTATTACGGTCGGGGTCGTTGGCTCAGCATATGGATTTATGCTCTATCATAGTTCTGCGGGACTACAACTATGTTGCTGGATGCAACACGCGATGCCAGGTGGCACAACAGTTTTTATTCAACAATATATGACATGGTCATACTATTACTCAATTTACAACTCGGGCATGTAATGCCTCACACCGATAGATCTACTTAACAACTGATAGGTATCTAGGCATGGTATGCCTCATTCCTTACGTACTTAGGTACATACCACTATTACTTAGGTAATGGATACCTCGACTAGCGTATACATATTGGTGATTACAACTTCAACTTAATACAAATCAAAATCGTGAATTCTGAACTACTTTTCTAAACATACAGGATTTATACTTTATGTTTTCAACTAATACTCCTATGAACTCACCAGCTCTATAGCTGACTCGTTTTAGCATGTGTTCTCAGGTGCCCAGCAGGATTAGGATTGCTACAAGCTTGGCTAGCTCGAGTCGCATATTTTCACAACTGGATTTCTCTGCATAACTTTTGTATTATCAACTATGTATTAAAATTATTTTGCGAACTCGCAACTTATATAAACGTTCTATTTTGGAAATGTATAACTATTTTCAAACGTCTCATTTAGAGTCGTTCATTATGTATCTTATGCTGTGATATTTGATTTGGTAACACCCGACCCGACCGCTTCCGCTACCCGAAATTTGAGGGTGTTACAATTCTGAAAGCTAGGTTGATAGTTAATAGAACACAAAAATAACGTTCATGCATTATTTACTTGTAATGCACATTCATGGTGGATCAATCAAAACTGGTGGTGGAAATAATGAAATATCATCTCATAAGGCAAAACAATACAATAACCTTTTCGTTTTATCACATTTTATATGTAACAACAATCAATAAATTCAGAATTATAACCTCAAATTTATTTTAAGTATATATAGATGAAGGATTTTTAAGTGAATTATACGCTATAAAGTAGGCCTTTTTATAACTAATTAGAGTTGACATGAAATGGATCACGGAAATTATATGTGCTGAAGCATTATAAAATAATATTTAATCATATTTTTCAACTTCTTCAACATCTTAACCAAGATCTACACAACAGACCCCAAGCCTACAAAACCAAGATCCACCAAAAAAAAAGGTACAGTAGATCCCAAGCCTACATAATTAAACCAAGATCCACACAACATCTTAATAACCTCTAGTATTAGATAACAATGAAAACGTACTACTCTACAGCAACTCATAAAAGTGCCCATTCCTGCCACTGAAGATATCGGTCCTTGGTTGTTGTAGTTAATATATATATATATATATATATACTAAAAAGTTTGCATAAACGTGTGCATGCATCATTCGTCTTCATTTGTAGTTCTTCTTTGGGGAATACATACATCTCTTAATCGGGGAGAAGTTTACTGGAAACACATTACGTATGCTATATGGGAATAAATCCCGAAACTGTTACGCCTTAACGGCCATCATTATGTACAAAACCCTTATTCAGTCGTGGGACTGAATAAAACCGGACCCCCGATATTAAACAGGGAAATCGCGGTTGTGAGGGAGATTTAAACAGAGAAATCGTGGTGGCGACGGAGTGTTATTATTAATTGTGTTGTGAATATGATCACGGTGAAAAGGGAACTTGATTATCATATTTAGGGTTTAGATGAAAAGAGTTGAGAGGATGTGTATGTATTTATAATATACGAAGTAATATAATGACAATATATTAATTAACTAATAATTAATTTTTAATTATATTAATTACTTTAATTTAAGTAATGCATTGAAAATTGAATAACCTAACCGACCTAGGTAATTCGACAACCTACACCACGGTTCTAAATTATAACCGTGGTTGTATATATGTAAACCACGGTTCGGAACCCATGAACCGTGGAAACCACATAAAGTTGATTGATTGATTGACGTAGTTCAGACTTCATAAGTACTCCGTAGTAATAGCTAAACATTGGGACTAAACATTTCAATTAAATAAGTGTAATACTGTAAATCAATGTTTTAAAATGAGAGATGGTATATATATATACAGTATACACAACAATTTTTTTATTCAAAAAATTAGTGATATGCATCACTACCCTATTAAAACCCAATACAACTAAATGCAAATAATGCCAGCAGCGAACTACAAACAAAATGTATTAGGGATCGAGTATAATAAATAATAAAATGGGTGTGCAAATGCCAAATAGGCAAGAAATTCAAAAAACGAGGTGACTCGACCCCCGACTCGTAAATGACTTTGACTCTTACGAGTCAATTATTGACTCTTCTGAGTCTTGGGCGACTCTTACGAGTCTTAGGTGACTCTTACGAGTCTTAGGTGACTCTTACGAGTCAGAAATCAGGCACACGTTTAATGTAATCTAATAAAAAATATAAAATAATAAAATATGATAGGAAATGGCTAATAATACATTTTAAATTAAATATTGGTATTATTTAATGACTTTCATCATGTTGTACTTCAATTAATGATAGAAATCCAAACAATAATATACATATAGATATAAATATATGTATTAATTGTAAAATTATGACTCTTACGAGTCGAGTCGAGTCACGAGTTAAAAATTAATATTCCGAATCATGAGTTAACAACTATGATACATAGTGGAGGAAGATGAAAAAATTAGGAAAGTAAATATTAAAATAAAATAGAAGATTGTAACTTTGAATGAGATTTGTGTTACATGGTTGGTTGGGAGCAAAAATCGAACCCAAGACTTTTAAATGTAGGTTGCAAAATTTTGAGGGCCTATTTTTTTACCAAAATAAGTGGTATTTACTTAATTTATTGATATTTATTAATTTAATTTATACTTTCTTAAATTAATTAATAATTTATGGTTTGTTTAAATGAAATTAAAATAGTTATTATTAAATTAAATATAAAGGGTGTTATAGATATGTTATAGATATAATGGGAGATGTGATATATATATATATATATATATACACACACACACACACAGGATTGCCCCAAATTATTTTGCTTTGAGTATATGTTATAATATAGATATGTATTTAGTAAATTACCATTTTGCCCTTTTGGTTATTTATTCAACCATCATAAATAGTTTAAGCTACAAAAGAAAACGTAATTAGTAGCGGATTGGTTTCATGGGGTTACGAGTTAAACTTTATATTACAAAATGAAACTTATATTTTCCCGGGGTTGGGCCATTAGCTAGCCTGAACCTTGGCCTAACCTGACCAGAAAAGGTAAACGAATTGATGAATCTAGCTTAAATATTAGGTTAACATTCTTAATTTCGTATCGAGTTTCAATCATGACGAGATTTGTCATTGTGAATAATATATAAGAAAATCCTCATAGGTATAAACTGGAGGGGATACCACCCATCCAGGTCCCGTGTGCCTTTGGCACCAGTCTTTTTATACGTCCACGTACCCCACAGGGATGACTCAGGACAACTCCCCTGGCACAGTCGGGGCGTTTGGAGGTGGAATGAACCTGTTTCTTTTAGTTCCGGCCCCCAAAAGAACGAAGTGTTTTACGGGTGTGGGTACCTATCATGCTAAATGTTTACCCAGAGCATGATTGAACCCCTGACATCTAGGAAGGCAAGAGCCCAACTTATCACTAAGCCATTTAGTCAAGTAGTTGAATTAATAATAAGAAAATCATATTGCCACCACTTGGTTTGGTTGTGTGGCCGGATCTGTTTGGGTTAATGGTCCGGTGGGATTTGTCTTAGGTATTGGGGTTTTGGTTAGTCGTTTAATCCATTTTAATGCTTACTGGCGAGTGATCGCTCTTTTGTGGTATATCTTTTGTATTGGTTGGATATAGGGTTTTATTCATTTGATTATTGGATGATCTATAACACCTTAATCAGGCAAATTGAATCCCACATCGGTTTTAGAGATGAGGAAAATTGTGACTTATAATTAAGGGTAATATCCTCCTTACATGACACAACGCGTTTTGGGACTACAAGGGTATATATATATATATATAGTAGTAGCAGATCACGCAAGAACTTTGCAGTTAAGTATGCTCAAGCAAGGCTAGCTAGTTCTGGGATGGGTGACCTCCTTGGAATGAGTCGTACGTAGTAGTAGTGTGGTCGCGAAGAAAAAGCCGAGTGCCAGCAGGCAAAGCGGACAATATTAATTGTGTCGTGGCAAGGCGGGATATATATTTGCTTCTGGCTCTTCTCACCGAAATTTCCTTCTCCATTATATTGAACCGACTCCTAGTATATATAATGTATTTAGATGTTTTTTTAAGATTGTATTTGTATATATATATTATGCCCCAATATATATAAAGTTTTTTTTTAAATCTATTGAATTTACTGAAATACCCTATATTAATATACTTTATATTAAACTTGTTTTACAAGGTTATTTGTGAGCAACATATTTTCTCAAACTATGTTGCTTAATTTTAAACTAAACCTAGATCAATTATAACATTTAATTGAATCATTAAATATGTTAAAATCTCTATAATTTAAAAGTTCTTGAAGTTCGATCTACCTTTTTGGTTCTTAATTTAAAAACTATGTTTTAAGCTATATATAGCTAAAAACACAAGGCATATACATCGATAAGTTAATTTGAATCTTCCAGATTTGGTACCCATGTTCAGCAGATCGAATTCCGACTGACAATGATTTAAATCATCCAGATTTAATCCTTTATGCTCTATCGAGCATTAAGGAATTCCTTCATGCATGCTTAATCTGGACTTTGACGTTACTGTCTGATGGTTTGACTTCCAGAGGCAGACTAATGAAACCCTCCACCATAACAAATCTGCGTAAAAGAAGTGGACGTAAACAGAGAGATTGCGGTTGCAAGGACGTACTTATTGTTACTTTTTTGTGAAAATTGTGATCACAGAAACGGAGTTTGATACTCTTGTTTAGGGTTTGGATGTAAACGGTGAACCCTAACTATGTGTGTCAATTTGTGGATATATTTATATTGGAATTGAACGAGCCCATTTACCGGCTCTTTTGATAGAATTTAATTTAATTTAATTAATTTAATTAAGGAGTAAATTGTAAACAATGAACACGGTTCTATGTAACTGAACCGTGGTTAATTATTGTTGACCAAAATTATTACATTTTTTTACTATGCAATTTTTTTTATAGCAACTCTTCAAATTTTATCTATATTTTATAAATTACCAACATAATTACTTAAAGAATGAAAACGGTTCTATGACAATGAACCGTAGTTAAGTTAGTATGGAACCGCGGGCCACAAGCCCACAATATATTCGTAATTTTACATTATTATACTTTATTACTTTTACTATTACTACAGTAATAATTGATAATTAATCAATAAATAGAATATAAGTACATACTATATAAATTAGGGTAAACTACATTTTTCATCCTTGTGGTTTTTCATTTTCCCACTCTCAGTCCTCTTACTTTTTTAATTACAATGGTCGTCCTTATGTTTTATGCTTTTTCCCAAGTTAGTCCTTTTACTTTTTTAATTACAATGGTAATCCTTATGTTTAGTACAATTTCTTTTTTGATTTCGATATCTTTTTCTATAATTTTTTAACTTATATATACCCCTTATAATTCATTTCATCTTCCTCTTCTTCCTTAAAAACTTATCAAAAGAAATATCGGAAAACCCCAAAATATTGAATCTACTTACACTCCACTAACTACACTTTTTATTAATCAAATATTAAATCTACCAACTAACATCTTTGTTGATTGGTTAAACATACACTATTTTGGGTTGTCCCGTTATAAGTGTATGTTTAACCAATCAAAAAAGATTTTAATTGATAGATTTAATATTTGATTAATTAAAAATGTAGTTAATGGAGAATAAGTAGATTTAATATTTTAGGATTTTTTGATATTTCTTTTGATAAGTTTTTAAGGAACAGGGGGTATAGATAAGTAAAAAAAAATTTTAGGAAAAAATATCAAAATCAAAAATGAAATTTAAAAGGTCAGTTTAGTCATTTATACACTAAAAGGACTAACTTGGAAAAAAGTACAAAATATAAGGATGATCATTGTAATTAAAAAAGTAAAATGACTAACTTGAGAAAAAGCACAAAACATAAGGATGACCATTGTAATTAAAAAAGTAAAAGGACTGAGAGTGAGAAAATGAAAAACCACAAAGACGAAAAATGTAATTTACCCATTTTTTTAATTTTCTGTGAAATACAACACAGCGGGCCACAGTCTCGTTGAAAAGAACCGTGGTTTTTTCAACATTTTAACACGGTTCTTTATGTCAAGCGCGTGTGCTAATAGCCAAAAATTTCAAGCTACTCGCCTTAACTTGTAACACCCCATTTTCCACCCAAAATCTAAAATTTTCATATATTTCATCCATTCGGGTAAAATCTAGCTAAGCTACCACCGAAAACCATCACCAATCGCTAATACCGCCTCCAAAATCCGTGATCGTTGTCCATAATTTTTTTATAAGTTTGTCTGGTTATGTTCATTTGTTCCTCGATTACAAGTTAGTAGGTCGCTAGGGTTTTTTTATCCAACTACCGCTATAATGGTAAAGTATCAGTTTCTTTTCTTTTTGATGTTATATATTGAGTTTTTGATTGTTTATATGTCTGGTTTTTATGAACCAAATGAATGTTAATTGTGTTAATTTGGTATTTCTACTTCAATACGTATCGTAATTGTAGTTGAGCTAATTGGTGTATGAATCAAAACATATATTACATTTATCCGCAGCCTTTAGTTTTTGAGTGTGTTTATATGTTTTGTGATTCATATGAACCAGTTGTTATGTACATATGTCTAGAGGTATACGTTTTGTTGAGTATCTGTATTATTTTATCACTTTTGATATGATATATCTACGATAGTTAGTTACCTCGTGGGGACCGATCGATCTGACGACAGCTTTGTGATGATGTTTGTTAGGCAGTTTTAGTTATATACGTATTGTGGGTGTAATGTACTGATTGTTGAATGCTTGATGACCTTTGAAAAAAAAATTTTAACAAGTTATTCATAATGCGGTGTAGGATAATCAAGATAAGGATCTCCTTCCTCATCCAGAAAACGTTATGAGTGATCATCAACAACCTGATCTTGTAGAACAAGTTAATCAAGAGTGTAGTACAAGTGCTCCATGTAAAAGGAGAAAGAGAAGGGCTACTTCATCTATTAAGAAGGATGAGAAGGCCAATTTGCTTGGCGATAGAGAAGTTGACTTCAATGCTTTTGGACTCAACATTGGGCCGGGACAGGTGTCATTTAGTAAAATGGTAGGTCTTGTGGCTAGATGTCGGGTTAGTATTCTAATTGATTCATGGGATAAGGTTGATGAAACACTGAAAATGTCTCTATGGGAAGGGGTTAAGGTAAATTCTGAACCGTTAAGATAATTTTGTAGCAACTATATCCCTTTCTCAAAGATTCTATATATACAGAAGGCTACTAATATATACTTATGTATTTCAGAAAGCATTCCCTGATATTAAGGGTGAGGAGACCAAGAAGGCTGTTACTGCGCAATGCAACCAGGTCTGGAAAGAATTCAAAAGAAATCTGAGGGACAGTTTTGTGAAAACTGGGAAAAGACCCTTTTTGAAGTATCTGTATCTTGCCAAGGAAGGAATGTGGAAGAAATTCTGTGAGAAGGTCAATAGTGAAGAATTTCAGGTATCAATTTCATTCGGTTTTTTTTTTCTTTTTTTTTTCTAAAGTTGAACACAAATTTTCAATCATGAAACCTCATATTAAATAGTTATAATTTTTGTTGATAAAAGAGTCCTACCGAGTACCGAGGGTGAAAGGCCATCTCGACTACGTGATCATCATTTCCTTTTTTACGTTAAACTTGTTTTTGTTATGTGAAGAGATTAAGTGAAAGAGGTAGACATTTAGCTAGTTTGAACAAGAATCCGCCTAAGGTAGGACCTAAAGGGTATCGGAAATACGAACAAGAGTAGAAGAAGGAGAGAGAAGAAGCTCTCAAGGTTTTGGATCCCTCCTCTCTTGTTGGTTGCTTATATAGGGTTCACAGTTTGCGGGTGTTTATGTACATCAGGGCTCCTTGTGGACGCAATAGCCAAGGACAGTTGTTTATACCTGAAGGTATAGTTCCAATTGTGAAGGATTTGGTAAGATCACCTTTGTTTACTTTGAAATTCTATTAGTAATCAATATTCCATGGGTAAAATTAGAACATAAACTTTTTATTGGTTTGAACAGATTAAGAAGGACGAGGAGTTGCATGTGGCTCCGGATCCCCAAGGAAAAGATGCTCTATGGACGGTCATAGGAAAAGAGCACCCTGGAAGGACAAGGGCGGTGGGGCACACTATTGGCTTCACGAAGGCAATTGATGGCTATGAGAGACAGCCGCAATGCAACAAAAGAAACAAAGAGATTGAAAGGTTAGAAAGAAGGGTGGCTGAATTAGAAAGGATGGAGGTTGAAGATAGGGAGGTGGGATCACGAGAGGAGACATCGAGGATGTTGGTGTCGCAAAGACCTGCAGCAAGTCCCGATATGAGAAGTACTGGTGCTGGGTCAGAGTTCCAACCTTTTGAAGAGTTACCGGTAATCACATTTATTTAATATGTAATTATGCTTTTACCACAAATTATTTTGTATCACTTATATATTCATACCATATCATTGTAGGAACCCACCGCATGTAAGTTAATCGCGGAATTCAGGTTTGAAAGAAAGCTTGTTGCGAGAGGAAAGGCTCATCCTCGGGGGTCCGGGCAGGTACATGGGGTGTCTATATCACCAGACCACCTAATGGTACAAATTGAGAGAATTCAGGATGGATTCGGGGAGATGAGACTGCCTAAGCCAACTGCTGGGATGACCGTCTTACAGGAAGCAAAAAACAGTCTCCTTCAGTGGCTACGTTCATTTATTATATTTTCCGAGGTAAGTACACATTATTTATCTCAAAGTATCGTATATTCGTGTGTTAAAATATTTCTACGCATGTCATAACAGTATGCACTTCCATTTTTTTTGTTACTAGGATGGGAGATAGTCATCCCCGGAGCCAAGTGAGGAGGATTCAACTGAGGAAAGGAGTACCCTGCTGGAAAAGGATACAACTGAATTAGATCAACCTTCTCCATGTCAGGAACAGCAGGGCCCTACCCCTATACGGGATGATCAGGTTCCAATTAAGAAAAAACAGGTCCCTACAAAATCTGGCAAGCATATACGGGCAAAAAGTATTGAAGTTGGGACGACTATAGGTAGAGTAACGGGGAAGTCAAGTAGACACAAGAAGTCTGCTCTAGAAGCAGATCAAGGAAAGACTTTGAGGTTGAAGCCGGAGGTTGTGAGAAATGTTTGGGATAAAGCATCAAGGAATCCTCTTAGTGAACCAAATTCTGAAAGTGAATCTTTTAAGCCTACATTTGATGAAGCTGATAGAGCAAAGGCTAAAGTCAAAGGAAAAGGGATTATGGAGGAGCCAGAAAATCCAACAAAAAGAACTATTCTGGGTATTGGTTTGTTTGAGGATGTGCCACCTGAGGTAGTTGAAAATCCTCCTACTTCTACTGCTACATCAGTTCCACTTGCCAATGATGATCTTGCAGCTGATGCGGCATTAGTTGATGTAGCCAACGCACCAACCCCCACCAAAACTGTTCCATCTAGGGGTTTAGGTGTATCATTCAGAGAGTCTGTGTTTGATAACAGGCCAGAGGGATTAGAGGAGGCTCTAAAAGAAAAAAGAAATAGCTAAGGCTAATGATAAGGGGAAGGGACTGTATGTGGAGCCTGAGAAGCCCAAGAAGAAAAAGGATCCTGAGGCCATAAGTGCAGATGTCTATGCTGAGCAGGCAGTTATGATTGCAGTTGATATTGAACCTGGGGTTGTGCGTATTATGACAAAAGAAGAGCAAGTTCATTTTGATCTAAACTTTTCTGAAAAGTATATGGAAGCTCAATGGACTGAATTAACCCCAGCTGAAAGGCAGCTTGAATTGATGGAAATGTTAAAAATTAAAAAAGCTCATGAGGCAGCACAAAGGTAAACTAAGCTCAAAGCCAAGCCAAAAACAAAAGCTCAGATGAAATATCATTATGCCAGGTGCTTAAGAGGATCAACTGGTATGTCGCTCACTGCTCTCAAAAAATAGGATTTTGAATCTTTAAAGAGAAGATATGAAGCAGAACAAGAATTTGTCCCTATGGGTGAGGAGACTAGCTACAAAGTCCGCAAAATAAGATAAGCCAACTGAAAAGGTGGAAAAAGAAAAGAATAAACATTAGGTAGAAAAAGAACATATGGTGGAAAAAGAAAAGAATGATAAAATCTTTATGAGAAAGAATAAAAAGATGGTTATGTCTGAAAAGGAAAAGGAAGTGCATACTGATGTGCCTTCAAAAGGATGTTTGAGGTTGGAATGAGAAAATATGAAGGATAGAGAGGATATGATGACAACCATCATCTGTTTGAGCATCTGAGATAGATGTATGTGCCCGAGATTGTAATGAGAATATTCATGAAGCCATACTCTCTTGTCACTGTATGGCACTGCTATGAGCTCTTTTGGAGTGCACCGGTACAATCAACTGGATGGAGGGGTGAGATACTTGATAGTCACAAAATAGAACATGATTCATGATCTACTTGATACAGATTGATTGAGAATGAAAGGATGAAACTTAAGGCTGCTGAAAGAATCTTAAGTTTAGGGGTGAGATTGTTGGGTCAGAATAACCACTGGTGCATATTGAATATTATTCCAAGTATTTTACACTGCTGGGCTAAAGTGAAGCAGCAAAGAATCTGATGTATGATTTTGAATCAGATCCACAAGAAACAGAACGCATCGTGAAGTGTCTTAACGAGTAAGGATTTTCCTTAACATATAAAGCTAGAAATATGCACATCTTATTATCAAAACTAACACAATCGATCTATTCACTTCATTATTCTCAGTGCATGGAGCGAGATGTATTCCATGTTACCTGGACAAAACTCCATTATCGCTCACAGACCTCAACAACGTTGTCAGGAGGTGGTGTTCATGATTCCAACAACAAATTCTTATATCATAGGTGCATGAATACTTTATTCTTTTTACTTAAATAATTTAGATGCGTTTTGAATGCTTAACTCATTATGCTAAAATGTTAATATATATTTATAGATGTTGATATGCTAAGTATATATGATAGTTACATAAATATTCAGTGTATTCTTTATTCCCTTTACTTAAATGATTTAGATTCGTTTCTGTAACACCCGACATTTCTACAAACATATTTTATAATATATTTACAATAGGAAGCGCAAGCCCCAAAACATTTGAACAACATTTACAAACCTGAGAGTGCCCTATGACGTTGATCTAGATGACAATTGACTACAATTGAAAGGCGGAATCAATCAATTGCGTGTATTACTAATGAACACAAACCGAAACAAAAGTAATTAACAAAGTAAACGAAGATATCAGCTTGTATTATGAATTGGGAACGATTACAGAGATGTTTAGTCGACAAATGGTGCTAAGGTTTCGTCAACCCTAGCCGGAAACCCGTAGGTTTGTATTTATACTAAAAGTTAGCCGACATGCGTCACTTGTGGAAGTGTCGCATGTGGCCGCCTTCATGCGTCACTTACCTAAGTGACGCTATGCGTCACTAAAACCTGATATGCATCAACAAAACCAACTTATTATACTTACAAATATATATATATATATATCAAAAGACATCTTGTGAAAATTAAATTACATTACATGTTACCAAAACGGGTGTTACTAAAACTTTTCCAAACATAACAATCCAAAAGATCAGAGGTTGCGCCAGCATAGTCAAACACCCCATTACTTCATCTACAACCCGAACTACATCAAAAGCTAACCAAAATCTGCAAAAGGTTCAACAACAAGGGGATTAGCTCACGCTAAGTGAATGGAACTGTAACCGACAGTTCAACCCACAAGCAACAAGTCTTACAACTAATAAACCACAACAAGTTAACACATAAGCACGTATCGTCAAGAGGATCGGCGGTTACTGTATGCTATTCTCAGTAACCACGATCACTGTATGCCATTCTCAGTGATCTACCGATAGCCTGATTACTACCTTCACAGAATTGGTTAGTTCTCAACTACATGTATCAAAGTAACCAAGACAGCTACACAGTAGTAACCAGACCCAACCAACCAACGTTGACTTCTGAATCAACCACATAGTCAACCAATCAATCAACCAACAATCAACAACCAACAGCAATCAGCAACTACAAATCAACTATCAATAACACATTATAACCAAACAACAATAACATAACTTAATATTTAACCAAAACTATCCCGGTTTACTCGTTGTAACCGAACCCGTTACAACTGAGTTGAATCGAGGATTACAGTAACCATTCACCGATATTCCTGGTTCTCCACTCAGTGGTCTAATATTACTGAGTCTTCTGTAAATCTGAGAACATAACCCGAAACATAAATTAGAAACTCATTTATAAATGATCATAACTTTACTTATAAATATTGTATCCAACCTATAAGTACTATATATTAATGATACCACTAATCATAGAAAGTACACAAGTTCACAAGTTATCATAATCACCAAAATCATACTGACAAACGCGATCCTGACTAGAGGAGCTGGATCGCGTTTCCCCTTTGAAAAACATTCTGGTACCAAAATACACTGAGCAACGCGATCCGGGAACTAAGGCTGGATCGCGTTCCAAAGAACAAAACATACAAAGATAGATTAACACATAGCAACGCGATCCGGACTAGGGTTCTGGATCGCGTTCACACGTTTTACAGCAGAGGTTCAGACCTGCAACAAGTTCAGCTCGAACCAAAAATCAATTTCGCCAAAATGCAGATGTAATACTCGATTTTAACATGTAAATGACCTCTACCAACATGTATAAACATACAACAACAACAAACAATATCATTTAACACCAAAACTCATACATGCATCATCATCAAATCCACAAATTCATCAAACTCTATCTCAAAACTCAAACTTAAAGAACATATACAATTCTTGCATATAATCATCATGTAAACATCACATATAATTATATAATCACCATATAAACAACATACTATGATTTCTATGCTTCAATTCATACAAAACACATATATTCATCATTTACCTAGTTTCTATAAAATAGGTTCAAGAACCCTAAAATACTTACAATCAAATGAAGAACATGATGATGATGGTAAGGATAATCTGATTTTCTTGAATTCTTCCTTTGAAATTGTTAAGTATTTGAGAAAGATTTTAGAACAATGGTGAAGAATTAAACTTTGAGTAATTAGGTGAAATGAGTCGGTTTAACCCACCGCCCCAATTTAAATACAGTGTAATATTTATCCCCTTCTAACTCTATTGTCTGGAACCCAAAAATACCCGCGATACAAAATAATTTATTTTACTGTCAACTCTTTTTATTTAAAACAAGTATTATTTTATTAATCACAATAAAACCTGAGACTCTTTTACTTGTTTATTTTCAAATAAACCAAATAAACTATTTTCCCTTTATTAAAATAATCGTTTATTTCCAGGCCCAGAAACCGGATGTTACAGTTTCGAATGCTAAAATGCTTATATATATATATATATATATATATATATATGTTTATATGCTTAAGTATAATAGTTACAAAAATATGCTAAAATATTAATACAAATCTTTCATGCAAGATCAACATAGCTTGATTGAACATTTTGAGATGCACCCAATGATGAAATCTCATATTAAATAGTTATCATGGTGACATCAATTAGATTTGTTGAGTTGACAATCTTAAATCGATTACCACTTACAAGTTTAAGCAACACCGACTGATATGAGATATGAGAGCACTTATGGAGGGGAAAGGGTATCTCGACTACTGTTTTATACTCCCCCCGTCCCAGTTTTATTGTCCCCTTTTAATTTTTGGAGTCTTTCTTTGACAACTTTGACCTTGAATATTTTTGTTTGTGTTATATAATATTTAATGCAAAATATATGAATGGATTGGGTTTTGAATGCATTTTCATTGGTATAACTTGCATCAAGTATTAGATAACACACACAAATATATTCAAGGTCAAAGTTGTCAAAGAAAGACTTCAAAAGTGAAAAGGGGACAATAAAACTGGGACGGAAAGAGTATTAATAGAACTGCTGGTGACATGCAGGTTCTAAAAATATTCATGTGAAACTTTTTTTATTTATAAAACACGCGGTCCACAAAAGACAACCGTGGACCGGTCACATTTTTTTTATCAAAAAATTTTAGAAGGACCGCGGTTCTGAATAATGAACCGTGAATAGTTATCAGTGGTCTTGAACACGGTTTTAAATTATTAATCGTGGTCCGACTGGTTATTAGATCATGAATTTTCATACCGTGGTTCTTTTGCTTTGCAAATAGACTTCTCCCCTCTTAGCCGACTCCCCGATTTCCGTAATTTATATATGATTTTAATCGTGTGCTATTTGGGATTTTGTAGCAGGGACAATACATAAAAGGATCATATGTTTTGGACCACCCATTTATGCTACCGAATAATAATGTGACTGAGAACGAGAAAAAAATAAAATAAGGGTCTTTACAGTTCTTCTTTATTTCCCTTATTTATGCAGTCCTCTGCCATAGCAAATTACAGCAAAAGGCACATAAAAACCTTAATTATTAGTACCCAAAAAAAAAAAATGTTTCTTCACCTTTTTTTGCTTTGTTTTCCTCTTATGATACACAAAACCACTGCCATTGCATTTCAAACACACTACTGTGGCCTCGACACTACTAACCAAATAATCAACACAACATTCTATTCTAATCTCGATCAAGTCCTTCACTCACTAGTTTGCGATACAACCATCGAAGATAGCAAATTTTTCACTGCATATCCAACCTTTAATTCCTCCTCACACCGACACACCTCAAACTTTCGCTCCGTATCCCTTAACCAATTCAAAGTCACTGTAGGATCATTGCCTCCTTCAAATTCTTTTGGACCACTAGCCTTGAATGTCTTAAACGAACATAACTTTTTCTGTTGTTGAGACAAAGGAAACTGATAACCAATGTCTCTCGGCTGAACCATCCGAGCTTGTTGTTCCATATATAACTGTTCTATCTTTCTTAACCTTAACACCTCATCCTCTAACTATAACTGATAATCATCCTGATTTGCATTAGAAGTACCAGTTTGCCCATGATTACCATCATGAGTTTCTAAAGGTGGAACATCATTTCTGGAAACATTGTTGATCGGGTTCTCGTTATCTGTCATTTCTGTACTCAAACAACAAAACTCACAACTTGTTAATCGTTAGTACTTACTACACTAGCCAATCAACCCCATATCAAAAGCTAATCCCACTTACCAGAGTGTTTGACTTACACTACCTAGATTTGGGATTGAACATTTACAAATGCCCAATTCACCCAAACCTAAGCTCTGATACCAAATTGTAACACTCGACATTTCTACAAACATATTTTATAATATATTTACAATAGGAAGCGCAAGCCCCAAAACATTTGAACAACATTTACAAACCAACTTATTATACTTACAAATATATATATCAAAAGACATCTTGTGAAAATTAAATTACATTACATGTTACCAAAACGGGTGTTACTAAAACTTTTCCAAACATAACAATCCAAAAGATCAGAGGTTGCGCCAGCATAGTCAAACACCCCATTACTTCATCTACAACCCGAACTACATCAAAAGCTAACCAAAATCTGCAAAAGGTTCAACAACGAGGGGATTAGCTCACTCTAAGTGAATGGAACTGTAACCGACAGTTCAACCCACAAGCAACAAGTCTTACAACTAATAAACCACAACAAGTTAACACATAAGCACGTATCGTCAAGAGGATCGGCGGTTACTGTATGCTATTCTCAGTAACCACGATCACTGTATGCCATTCTCAGTGATCTACCGATAGCCTGATTACTACCTTCACAGAATTGGTTAGTTCTCAACTACATGTATCAAAGTAACCAAGACAGCTACACAGTAGTAACCAGACCCAACCAACCAACGTTGACTTCTGAATCAACCACATAGTCAACCAATCAATCAACCAACAATCAACAACCAACAGCAATCAACAACTACAAATCAACTATCAATAACACATTATAACCAAACAACAATAACATAACTTAATATTTAACCAAAACTATCCCGGTTTACTCGTTGTAACCAAACCCGTTACAACTGAGTTGAATCGAGGATTACAGTAACCACTCACCGATATTCCTGGTTCTCCACTCAGTGGTCTAATATTACTGAGTCTTCTGTAAATCTGAGAACATAACCCGAAACATAAATTAGAAACTCATTTATAAATGATCATAACTTTACTTATAAATATTGTATCCAACCTATAAGTACTATATATTAATGATACCACTAATCATAGAAAGTACACAAGTTCACAAGTTATCATAATCACCAAAATCATACTGACAAACGCGATCCTGACTAGAGGAGCTGGATCGCGTTTCCCCTTTGAAAAACATTCTGGTACCAAAATACACTGAGCAACGCGATCCGGGAACTAAGGCTGGATCGCGTTCCAAAAAACAAAACATACAAAGATAGATTAACACATAGCAACGCGATCCGGACTAGGGTTCTGGATCGCGTTCACACGTTTTACAGCAGAGGTTCAGACCTGCAACAAGTTCAGCTCGAACCAAAAATCAATTTCGCCAAAATGCAGATGTAATACTCGATTTTAACATGTAAATGACCTCTACCAACATGTATAAACATACAACAACAACAAACAATATCATTTAACACCAAAACTCATACATGCATCATCATCAAATCCACAAATTCATCAAACTCTATCTCAAAACTCAAAACTTAAAGAACATATACAATTCTTGCATATAATCATCATGTAAACATCACATATAATTATATAATCACCATATAAACAACATACTATGATTTCTATGCTTCAATTCATACAAAACACATATATTCATCATTTACCTAGTTTCTATAAAATAGGTTCAAGAACCCTAAAATACTTACAATCAAATGAAGAACATGATGATGATGGTAAGGATAATCTGATTTTCTTGAATTCTTCCTTTGAAATTGTTAAGTATTTGAGAAAGATTTTAGAACAATGGTGAAGAATTAAACTTTGAGTAATTAGGTGAAATGAGTCGGTTTAACCCACCGCCCCAATTTAAATACAGTGTAATATTTATCCCCTTCTAACTCTATTGTCTGGAACCCAAAAATACCCGCGATACAAAATAATTTATTTTGCTGTCAACTCTTTTTATTTAAAACAAGTATTATTTTATTAATCACAATAAAACCTGAGACTCTTTTACTAGTTTATTTTCAAATAAACCAAATAAACTATTTTCCCTTTATTAAAATAATCGTTTATTTCCAGGCCCAGAAACCGGATGTTACAAATCTTCCCCCCTTAGAGGATTTCGTCCACGAAATCCATTTACACCCAAATAAACTAATCATACTTAAATCTCCTATTGTTATACAACTCTAATCACATTACTATACTGATATAACAAAGTAATTATAAATATACCTGTCGTGTCGTCGTCCAAACCAAGCATTTCTCCCACTGTCATCTGAAATGCTCTACTATTTGCCAGTGGAATATTCTTCCTTTTCTGCCCAACTGACGCCGTTAAACCCGAACCAGAACTCCCAGCTATACCCGAGTCTTGCCTTACCTTTTCCGGACATTGCCCTGACCGATGTCCTTCCTTTTTACAATTCCAGCACACAAACTGAGGAAAAGTGCAATCTCAAATACCATGGCCCAACGATCCACATTTAATACACCTTGATGTCTGAGAAGTACATGGGCCTGAATGTCTCGACTTACAAGTTGCACACCATGGATTACTACTTATTGAATTTTCACTAAACTCAACCCTCCGGTTATGTCCTTTATTTCCCGAAGAACTACTTTTGGTTTGATACAAAGCCTTATCCTTAATCAACTTTTCTCCTGCCCGTAAATCACTATCCACCGACCTAGCTAAAGTAAAAGCTTGTGTCAAAGTATTGGCCAACCTCACAGACGTCCGATAATCTGGGGGTAATGTTTTAACAAAATGAGTAATCCTTGTCCTCTCGTCCAGAACCCATTGCTGAACAAAACGTAATTTCTCTGTAAACTAGTTAATAAGCTCATCCATAGTCATTTGCTCAGTTAACTGCAAATCCAAAAACTCCTGCCTAATCCTAATCACATCGAACTCGGAACAGAATTGTTTACAAATCTCATTATGAAAATCTTCCCAACGGATACTCGATCTCTGCTCCAGTGTCAAATGTGCAGTTATAGAATCCCACCAATTCATGGCCTGACCTTTCAATAATTTCACTGCATATCCAACCTTTAATTCCTCCTCACACCGACACACCTCAAACTTTCGCTCCGTATCCCTTAACCAATTCAAAGTCACTGTAGGATCATTGCCTCCTTCAAATTCTTTTGGACCACTAGCCTTGAATGTCTTAAACGAACATAACTTTTTCTGTTGTTGAGACAAAGGAAACTGATAACCAATGTCTCTCGGCTGAACCAACCGAGCTTGTTGTTCCATATATAACTGTTCTATCTTTCTTAACCTTAACACCTCATCCTCTAACTATAACTGATAATCATCCTGATTTGCATTAGAAGTACCAGTTTGCCCATGATTACCATCATGAGTTTCTAAAGGTGGAACATCATTTCTGGAAACATTGTTGATCGGGTTCTCGTTATCTGTCATTTCTGTACTCAAACAACAAAACTCACAACTTGTTAATCGTTAGTACTTACTACACTAGCCAATCAACCCCATATCAAAAGCTAATCCCACTTACCAGAGTGTTTGACTTACACTACCTAGATTTGGGATTGAACATTTACAAATGCCCAATTCACCCAAACCTAAGCTCTGATACCAAATTGTAACACCCGACATTTCTACAAACATATTTTATAATATATTTACAATAGGAAGCGCAAGCCCCAAAACATTTGAACAACATTTACAAACCAACTTATTATACTTACAAATATATATATCAAAAGACATCTTGTGAAAATTAAATTACATTACATGTTACCAAAACGGGTGTTACTAAAACTTTTCCAAACATAACAATCCAAAAGATCAGAGGTTGCGCCAGCATAGTCAAACACCCCATTACTTCATCTACAACCCGAACTACATCAAAAGCTAACCAAAATCTGCAAAAGGTTCAACAACGAGGGGATTAGCTCACTCTAAGTGAATGGAACTGTAACCGACAGTTCAACCCACAAGCAACAAGTCTTACAACTAATAAACCACAACAAGTTAACACATAAGCACGTATCGTCAAGAGGATCGGCGGTTACTGTATGCTATTCTCAGTAACCACGATCACTGTATGCCATTCTCAGTGATCTACTGATAGCCTGATTACTACCTTCACAGAATTGGTTAGTTCTCAACTACATGTATCAAAGTAACCAAGACAGCTACACAGTAGTAACCAGACCCAACCAACCAACGTTGACTTCTGAATCAACCACATAGTCAACCAATCAATCAACCAACAATCAACAACCAACAGCAATCAGCAACTACAAATCAACTATCAATAACACATTATAACCAAACAACAATAACATAACTTAATATTTAACCAAAACTATCCCGGTTTACTCGTTGTAACCGAACCCGTTACAACTGAGTTGAATCGAGGATTACAGTAACCACTCACCGATATTCCTGGTTCTCCACTCAGTGGTCTAATATTACTGAGTCTTCTGTAAATCTGAGAACATAACCCGAAACATAAATTAGAAACTCATTTATAAATGATCATAACTTTACTTATAAATATTGTATCCAACCTATAAGTACTATATATTAATGATACCACTAATCATAGAAAGTACACAAGTTCACAAGTTATCATAATCACCAAAATCATACTGACAAACGCGATCCTGACTAGAGGAGCTGGATCGCGTTTCCCCTTTGAAAAACATTCTGGTACCAAAATACACTGAGCAACGCGATTCGGGAACTAAGGCTGGATCGCGTTCCAAAGAACAAAACATACAAAGATAGATTAACACATAGCAACGCGATCCGGACTAGGGTTCTGGATCGCGTTCACACGTTTTACAGCAGAGGTTCAGACCTGCAACAAGTTCAGCTCGAACCAAAAATCAATTTCGCCAAAATGCAGATGTAATACTCGATTTTAACATGTAAATGACCTCTACCAACATGTATAAACATACAACAACAACAAACAATATCATTTAACACCAAAACTCATACATGCATCATCATCAAATCCACAAATTCATCAAACTCTATCTCAAAACTCAAAACTTAAAGAACATATACAATTCTTGCATATAATCATCATGTAAACATCACATATAATTATATAATCACCATATAAACAACATACTATGATTTCTATGCTTCAATTCATACAAAACACATATATTCATCATTTACCTAGTTTCTATAAAATAGGTTCAAGAACCCTAAAATACTTACAATCAAATGAAGAACATGATGATGATGGTAAGGATAATCTGATTTTCTTGAATTCTTCCTTTGAAATTGTTAAGTATTTGAGAAAGATTTTAGAACAATGGTGAAGAATTAAACTTTGAGTAATTAGGTGAAATGAGTCGGTTTAACCCACCGCCCCAATTTAAATACAGTGTAATATTTATCCCCTTCTAACTCTATTGTCTGGAACCCAAAAATACCCGCGATACAAAATAATTTATTTTGCTGTCAACTCTTTTTATTTAAAACAAGTATTATTTTATTAATCACAATAAAACCTGAGACTCTTTTACTAGTTTATTTTCAAATAAACCAAATAAACTATTTTACCTTTATTAAAATAATCGTTTATTTCCAGGCCCAGAAACCGGATGTTACAAATCTTCCCCCCTTAGAGGATTTCGTCCACGAAATCCATTTACACCCAAATAAACTAATCATACTTAAATCTCCTATTGTTATACAACTCTAATCACATTACTATACTGATATAACAAAGTAATTATAAATATACCTGTCGTGTCGTCGTCCAAACCAAGCATTTCTCCCACTGTCATCTGAAATGCTCTACTATTTGCCAGTGGAATATTCTTCCTTTTCTGCCCAACTGACGCCGTTAAACCCGAACCAGAACTCCCAGCTATACCCGAGTCTTGCCTTACCTTTTCCGGACATTGCCCTGACCGATGTCCTTCCTTTTTACAATTCCAGCACACAAACTGAGGAAAAGTGCAATCTCAAATACCATGGCCCAACGATCCACATTTAATACACCTTGATGTCTGAGAAGTACATGGGCCTGAATGTCTCGACTTACAAGTTGCACACCATGGATTACTACTTATTGAATTTTCACTAAACTCAACCCTCCGGTTATGTCCTTTATTTCCCGAAGAACTACTTTTGGTTTGATACAAAGCCTTATCCTTAATCAACTTTTCTCCTGCCCGTAAATCACTATCCACCGACCTAGCTAAAGTAAAAGCTTGTGTCAAAGTATTGGCCAACCTCACAGACGTCCGATAATCTGGGGGTAATGTTTTAACAAAATGAGTAATCCTTGTCCTCTCGTCCAGAACCCATTGCTGAACAAAACGTAATTTCTCTGTAAACTGGTTAATAAGCTCATCCATAGTCATTTGCTCAGTTAACTACAAATCCAAAAACTCCTGCCTAATCCTAATCACATCGAACTCGGAACAGAATTGTTTACAAATCTCATTATGAAAATCTTCCCAACGGATACTCGATCTCTGCTCCAGTGTCAAATGTGCAGTTATAGAATCCCACCAATTCATGGCCTGACCTTTCAATAATTTCACTGCATATCCAACCTTTAATTCCTCCTCACACCGACACACCTCAAACTTTCGCTCCGTATCCCTTAACCAATTCAAAGTCACTGTAGGATCATTGCCTCCTTCAAATTCTTTTGGACCACTAGCCTTGAATGTCTTAAACGAACATAACTTTTTCTGTTGTTGAGACAAAGGAAACTGATAACCAATGTCTCTCGGCTGAACCAACCGAGCTTGTTGTTCCATATATAACTGTTCTATCTTTCTTAACCTTAACACCTCATCCTCTAACTATAACTGATAATCATCCTGATTTGCATTAGAAGTACCAGTTTGCCCATGATTACCATCATGAGTTTCTAAAGGTGGAACATCATTTCTGGAAACATTGTTGATCGGGTT
This sequence comes from Pseudognaphalium luteoalbum, assembly GCA_963422505.1. Lineage (NCBI taxonomy): Eukaryota > Viridiplantae > Streptophyta > Magnoliopsida > Asterales > Asteraceae > Pseudognaphalium > Pseudognaphalium luteoalbum. Next base: position 80,688,940 of record OY730198.1, read on the forward strand.
CTCGTTATCTGTCATTTCTGTACTCAAACAACAAAACTCACAACTTGTTAATCGTTAGTACTTACTACACTAGCCAATCAACCCCATATCAAAAGCTAATCCCACTTACCAGAGTGTTTGACTTACACTACCTAGATTTGGGATTGAACATTTACAAATGCCCAATTCACCCAAACCTAAGCTCTGATACCAAATTGTAACACCCGACATTTCTACAAACATATTTTATAATATATTTACAATAGGAAGCGCAAGCCCCAAAACATTTGAACAACATTTACAAACCAACTTATTATACTTACAAATATATATATCAAAAGACATCTTGTGAAAATTAAATTACATTACATGTTACCAAAACGGGTGTTACTAAAACTTTTCCAAACATAACAATCCAAAAGATCAGAGGTTGCGCCAGCATAGTCAAACACCCCATTACTTCATCTACAACCCGAACTACATCAAAAGCTAACCAAAATCTGCAAAAGGTTCAACAACGAGGGGATTAGCTCACGCTAAGTGAATGGAACTGTAACCGACAGTTCAACCCACAAGCAACAAGTCTTACAACTAATAAACCACAACAAGTTAACACATAAGCACGTATCGTCAAGAGGATCGGCGGTTACTGTATGCTATTCTCAGTAACCACGATCACTGTATGCCATTCTCAGTGATCTACCGATAGCCTGATTACTACCTTCACAGAATTGGTTAGTTCTCAACTACATGTATCAAAGTAACCAAGACAGTTACACAGTAGTAACCAGACCTAACCAACCAACGTTGACTTCTGAATCAACCACATAGTCAACCAATCAATCAACCAACAATCAACAACCAACAGCAATCAGCAACTACAAATCAACTATCAATAACACATTATAACCAAACAACAATAACATAACTTAATATTTAACCAAAACTATCCCGGTTTACTCGTTGTAACCGAACCCGTTACAACTGAGTTGAATCGAGGATTACAGTAACCACTCACCGATATTCCTGGTTCTCCACTCAGTGGTCTAATATTACTGAGTCTTCTGTAAATCTGAGAACATAACCCGAAACATAAATTAGAAACTCATTTATAAATGATCATAACTTTACTTATAAATATTGTATCCAACCTATAAGTACTATATATTAATGATACCACTAATCATAGAAAGTACACAAGTTCACAAGTTATCATAATCACCAAAATCATACTGACAAACGCGATCCTGACTAGAGGAGCTGGATCGCGTTTCCCCTTTGAAAAACATTCTGGTACCAAAATACACTGAGCAACGCGATCCGGGAACTAAGGCTGGATCGCGTTCCAAAGAACAAAACATACAAAGATAGATTAACACATAGCAACGCGATCCGGACTAGGGTTCTGGATCGCGTTCACACGTTTTACAGCAGAGGTTCAGACCTGCAACAAGTTCAGCTCGAACCAAAAATCAATTTCGCCAAAATGCAGATGTAATACTCGATTTTAACATGTAAATGACCTCTACCAACATGTATAAACATACAACAACAACAAACAATATCATTTAACACCAAAACTCATACATGCATCATCATCAAATCCACAAATTCATCAAACTCTATCTCAAAACTCAAAACTTAAAGAACATATACAATTCTTGCATATAATCATCATGTAAACATCACATATAATTATATAATCACCATATAAACAACATACTATGATTTCTATGCTTCAATTCATACAAAACACATATATTCATCATTTACCTAGTTTCTATAAAATAGGTTCAAGAACCCTAAAATACTTACAATCAAATGAAGAACATGATGATGATGGTAAGGATAATCTGATTTTCTTGAATTCTTCCTTTGAAATTGTTAAGTATTTGAGAAAGATTTTAGAACAATGGTGAAGAATTAAACTTTGAGTAATTAGGTGAAATGAGTCGGTTTAACCCACCGCCCCAATTTAAATACAGTGTAATATTTATCCCCTTCTAACTCTATTGTCTGGAACCCAAAAATACCCGCGATACAAAATAATTTATTTTGCTGTCAACTCTTTTTATTTAAAACAAGTATTATTTTATTAATCACAATAAAACCTGAGACTCTTTTACTTGTTTATTTTCAAATAAACCAAATAAACTATTTTCCCTTTATTAAAATAATCGTTTATTTCCAGGCCCAAAAACCGGATGTTACAAATCTTCCCCCCTTAGAGGATTTCGTCCACGAAATCCATTTACACCCAAATAAACTAATCATACTTAAATCTCCTATTGTTATACAACTCTAATCACATTACTATACTGATATAACAAAGTAATTATAAATATACCTGTCGTGTCGTAGTCCAAACCAAGCATTTCTCCCACTATCATCTGAAATGCTCTACTATTTGCCAGTGGAATATTCTTCCTTTTCTGCCCAACTGACGCCGTTAAACCCGAACCAGAACTCCCAGCTATACCCGAGTCTTGCCTTACCTTTTCCGGACATTGCCCTGACCGATGTCCTTCCTTTTTACAATTCCAGCACACAAACTGAGGAAAAGTGCAATCTCAAATACCATGGCCCAACGATCCACATTTAATACACCTTGATGTCTGAGAAGTACATGGGCCTGAATGTCTCGACTTACAAGTTGCACACCATGGATTACTACTTATTGAATTTTCACTAAACTCAACCCTCCGGTTATGTCCTTTATTTCCCGAAGAACTACTTTTGGTTTGATACAAAGCCTTATCCTTAATCAACTTTTCTCCTGCCCGTAAATCACTATCCACCGACCTAGCTAAAGTAAAAGCTTGTGTCAAAGTATTGGCCAACCTCACAGACGTCCGATAATCTGGGGGTAATGTTTTAACAAAATGAGTAATCCTTGTCCTCTCGTCCAGAACCCATTGCTGAACAAAATGTAATTTCTCTGTAAACTGGTTAATAAGCTCATCCATAGTCATTTGCTCAGTTAACTGCAAATCCAAAAACTCCTGCCTAATCCTAATCACATCGAACTCCGAACAGAATTGTTTACAAATCTCATTATGAAAATCTTCCCAACGGATACTCGATCTCTGCTCCAGTGTCAAATGTGCAGTTATAGAATCCCACCAATTCATGGCCTGACCTTTCAAAAATTTCACTGCATATCCAACCTTTAATTCCTCCTCACACCGACACACCTCAAACTTTCGCTCCGTATCCCTTAACCAATTCAAAGTCACTGTAGGATCATTGCCTCCTTCAAATTCTTTTGGACCACTAGCCTTGAATGTCTTAAACGAACACAACTTTTTCTGTTGTTGAGACAAAGGAAACTGATAACCAATGTCTCTCGGCTGAACCAACCGAGCTTGTTGTTCCATATATAACTGTTCTATCTTTCTTAACCTTAACACCTCATCCTCTAACTATAACTGATAATCATCCTGATTTGCATTAGAAGTACCAGTTTTCCCATGATTACCATCATGAGTTTCTAAAGGTGGAACATCATTTCTGGAAACATTGTTGATCGGGTTCTCGTTATCTGTCATTTCTGTACTCAAACAACAAAACTCACAACTTGTTAATCGTTAGTACTTACTACACTAGCCAATCAACCCCATATCAAAAGCTAATCCCACTTACCAGAGTGTTTGACTTACACTACCTAGATTTGGGATTGAACATTTACAAATGCTCAATTCACCCAAACCTAAGCTCTGATACCAAATTGTAACACCCGACATTTCTACAAACATATTTTATAATATATTTACAATAGGAAGCGCAAGCCCCAAAACATTTGAACAACATTTACAAACCAACTTATTATACTTACAAATATATATACCAAAAGACATCTTGTGAAAATTAAATTACATTACATGTTACCAAAACGGGTGTTACTAAAACTTTTCCAAACATAACAATCCAAAAGATCAGAGGTTGCGCCAGCATAGTCAAACACCCCATTACTTCATCTACAACCCGAACTACATCAAAAGCTAACCAAAATCTACAAAAGGTTCAACAACGAGGGGATTAGCTCACGCTAAGTGAATGGAACTGTAACCGACAGTTCAACCCACAAGCAACAAGTCTTACAACTAATAAACCACAACAAGTTAACACATAAGCACGTATCGTCAAGAGGATCGGCGGTTACTGTATGCTATTCTCAGTAACCACGATCACTGTATGCCATTCTCAGTGATCTACCGATAGCCTGATTACTACCTTCACAGAATTGGTTAGTTCTCAACTACATGTATCAAAGTAACCAAGACAGCTACACAGTAGTAACCAGACCCAACCAACCAACGTTGACTTCTGAATCAACCACATAGTCAACCAATCAATCAACCAACAATCAACAACCAACAGCAATCAGCAACTACAAATCAACTATCAATAACACATTATAACCAAACAACAATAACATAACTTAATATTTAACCAAAACTATCCCGGTTTACTCGTTGTAACCGAACCCGTTACAACTGAGTTGAATCGAGGATTACAGTAACCACTCACCGATATTCCTGGTTCTCCACTCAGTGGTCTAATATTACTGAGTCTTCTGTAAATCTGAGAACATAACCCGAAACATAAATTAGAAACTCATTTATAAATGATCATAACTTTACTTATAAATATTGTATCCAACCTATAAGTACTATATATTAATGATACCACTAATCATAGAAAGTACACAAGTTCACAAGTTATCATAATCACCAAAATCATACTGACAAACGCGATCCTGACTAGAGGAGCTGGATCGCGTTTCCCCTTTGAAAAACATTCTGGTACCAAAATACACTGAGCAACGCGATCCGGGAACTAAGGCTGGATCGCGTTCCAAAGAACAAAACATACAAAGATAGATTAACACATAGCAACGCGATCCGGACTAGGGTTCTGGATCGCGTTCACACGTTTTACAGCAGAGGTTCAGACCTGCAACAAGTTCAGCTCGAACCAAAAATCAATTTCGCCAAAATGCAGATGTAATACTCGATTTTAACATGTAAATGACCTCTACCAACATGTATAAACATACAACAACAACAAACAATATCATTTAACACCAAAACTCATACATGCATCATCATCAAATCCACAAATTCATCAAACTCTATCTCAAAACTCAAACTTAAAGAACATATACAATTCTTGCATATAATCATCATGTAAACATCACATATAATTATATAATCACCATATAAACAACATACTATGATTTCTATGCTTCAATTCATACAAAACACATATATTCATCATTTACCTAGTTTCTATAAAATAGGTTCAAGAACCCTAAAATACTTACAATCAAATGAAGAACATGATGATGATGGTAAGGATAATCTGATTTTCTTGAATTCTTCCTTTGAAATTGTTAAGTATTTGAGAAAGATTTTAGAACAATGGTGAAGAATTAAACTTTGAGTAATTAGGTGAAATGAGTCGGTTTAACCCACCGCCCCAATTTAAATACAGTGTAATATTTATCTCTTTCTAACTCTATTGTCTGGAACCCAAAAATACCCGCGATACAAAATAATTTATTTTACTGTCAACTCTTTTTATTTAAAACAAGTATTATTTTATTAATCACAATAAAACCTGAGACTCTTTTACTTGTTTATTTTCAAATAAACCAAATAAACTATTTTCCCTTTATTAAAATAATCGTTTATTTCCAGGCCCAGAAACCGGATGTTACAGTTTCGAATGCTAAAATGCTTATATATATATATATATATATGTTTATATGCTTAAGTATAATAGTTACAAAAATATGCTAAAATATTAATACAAATCTTTCATGCAAGATCAACATAGCTTGATTGAACATTTTGAGATGCACCCAATGATGAAATCTCATATTAAATAGTTATCATGGTGACATCAATTAGATTTGTTGAGTTGACAATCTTAAATCGATTACCACTTACAAGTTTAAGCAACACCGACTGATATGAGATATGAGAGCACTTATGGAGGGGAAAGGGTATCTCGACTACTGTTTTATACTCCCCCCGTCCCAGTTTTATTGTCCCCTTTTAATTTTTGGAGTCTTTCTTTGACAACTTTGACCTTGAATATTTTTGTTTGTGTTATATAATATTTAATGCAAAATATATGAATGGATTGGGTTTTGAATGCATTTTCATTGGTATAACTTGCATCAAGTATTAGATAACACACACAAATATATTCAAGGTCAAAGTTGTCAAAGAAAGACTTCAAAAGTGAAAAGGGGACAATAAAACTGGGACGGAAAGAGTATTAATAGAACTGCTGGTGACATGCAGGTTCTAAAAATATTCCTGTGAAACTTTTTTTATTTATAAAACACGCGGTCCACAAAAGACAACCGTGGACCGGTCACATTTTTTTTATCAAAAAATTTTAGAAGGACCGCGGTTCTGAATAATGAACCGTGAATAGTTATCAGTGGTCTTGAACACGGTTTTAAATTATTAATCGTGGTCCGACTGGTTATTAGATCATGAATTTTCATACCGTGGTTCTTTTGCTTTGCAAATAGACTTCTCCCCTCTTAGCCGACTCCCCGATTTCCGTAATTTATATATGATTTTAATCGTGTGCTATTTGGGATTTTGTAGCAGGGACAATACATAAAAGGATCATATGTTTTGGACCACCCATTTATGCTACCGAATAATAATGTGACTGAGAACGAGAAAAAAATAAAATAAGGGTCTTTACAGTTCTTCTTTATTTCCCTTATTTATGCAGTCCTCTGCCATAGCAAATTACAGCAAAAGGCACATAAAAACCTTAATTATTAGTACCCAAAAAAAAAAATGTTTCTTCACCTTTTTTTGCTTTGTTTTCCTCTTATGATACACAAAACCACTGCCATTGCATTTCAAACACACTACTGTGGCCTCGACACTACTAACCAAATAATCAACACAACATTCTATTCTAATCTCGATCAAGTCCTTCACTCACTAGTTTGCGATACAACCATCGAAGATAGCAAATTTTTAACCACCAATTATGGAAACAACACTAATGATATAGCATACGGCTTATATCTTTGTAGGGAAGACATTATACCAAATGATTGTCGTAACTGTTTGCTTGAAGCCCGCGAAGATATCAACAAAACATGCCCGTTTTCGAAAGAGGCTGTTTTGTGGAAAGACAATTGCATGTTACACTATGCTAACCATTCATTGATGGTCAATGAATCAGTTATTTTCGAAACTGCATGCAATCATTTCAATATTTCGAATCAGACCGCTGGGTTATGGGATGAGGCTAATAAGTTGATGGCTGAATTGGTAAATGAGGCTTCAAGTGGTTTAAAAAAGAAGTTTGCTTATAATGAGCTAAGTTACAATGGTAAGGAAACGGTTTATGGATATGTTGAGTGCACACCAGATTTATCGGAGTCTGATTGTGATCAATGCCTTCAAGTGAGTATAAAGCGATTAGGAGAATACTGCTATGGGAAAAAAGGAGCACGAGTCTTGTCCCCGAGATGCAATGCCAGATTCGAGATCTATAAATTCTTACAATTTTCGGCAGCTGCATCTGGCACAGGTCTGACATCAAATTCATTTCTTTTCTTCAAGTCTTATTGTCAGAAGTTGAACAAATCTAATGATTCATTCTCTTACTTTGCAGCAAAAAAGAAAAAGCTACATATGTTTGTGCCCATTATCGTCGTACTTGGAGTTCTAGTGGTGATTGCGGGCTTATGCCTTATGTTCGTATTGAAGAAACGGCGTCCCATCAAGTTGAATAAGTTGATGGGTAAAAACGGTATGTCAATCAAACATATTTTTTCCGCATTCACTGATGCAATAGAAGAAGATGTCTCAATATTTGCCATACGACTCTGTTTTCTTGTTTGTACAACAGAGGACATTGAGATTATAACAGAGAAATCTCTGCAATTCCAACTGGCGGCACTCGAGATAGCCACGAACAATTTCTCTACTGAAAATAAAATAGGTGAAGGTGGTTTTGGTGGAGTATACAAGGTAAGATATTATGATCTTTTTAACTTTCAAGATTATAAGGAACTTAAACATGCAGAGTTGCATTTTAAACTACTAGCATGAGTGCGGCTAACAGCACACATAGGCTAGTGATAAATACTAACTCACATTTTTATTCATACACCAACTTATATGCATATTGATGCAGTACAGTACAACGTTGCATGCAATGCATACATTTGTTGTATATATTAACAGTTATGTTGTATTTATCAACATCTACACACATATGATCCCATTTATTTTATGTACTCAAGAAGTTGTTCAATCGTCAGGGAGTTCTTCCTAACGGTCGACAAATAGCAGTGAAAAGGCTATCCAAAGGGTCAGGGCAAGGCGCAATAGAGTTCAAGAACGAGGTTGTGTTACTTGCCAAGCTTCAGCACAGAAATCTCGTGCGACTTATGGGATTTTGCCTTGAAGCCGACGAGAAGATTCTCGTCTATGAATACGTTCCTAACAAAAGTCTCGACTACTTTCTATTTGGTTAGCCTCAAAACTGTGACTTAATACTATACAAATATGTTTTATAATGGAGTAACCCGATAATGTATTTACTTAATCATCGTGTCAAGGTGACTTAATGATAAGGCGTCCTAAATTTCTCATAATAGGTTGTCGGTTCGAACCTTCTTAAGTAAATATTTAGGGGAGGTCGGCCAGGAAAATGGCTTGAAACAGTCGTGAGATGTCCCGAATGGTGTTGTTAAGTAAATAACCCTTTTTACTTATATATTGCGTTTGACTATGTCCACGTTGTTGTTACTGATTATAAGTCATAGGTAAACGAGTTCATATAATAGACTTGACTTTCATAGGATATATAATTATATATCCTAACAACTTTTTGGTCGGTTGTTATATAGGCAGTGTAACTAAAGTCCATAAGAACACACTGTTTTTTCTGAAGTAACTGGATGATTTTTGCAACCAAGAAAAATGCAACTTGGATACGTTTTGGTTAGTGAAATAAAGCTTCCTGCATATAGTAATTAACTAATTACTCCCTCCGTCCCAATTTTATTGTTCACAGACAAGAAATACGCAGTTTAAGAAAAATGTACTATTTACTCTACAATCAATAAGATTTAATCTCTCACCACATTCAAATGTTTTGATTGGTTGAAAGTACAAAGTGGACAATAAATTTGGGACATCCCAAAATGGAAAGGTGGACTATAAATTTGGGACGGAGGGAGTATATATTAATGTTGCTTAGTTCCATATGCATGTTGATTTGCAGAAATGTACTACTCCAGTAATTGTTGGGTGCAAACTCAATCCCACATCGGAAAATAAAAGAAAGTATTGTCTACATATAAGCTTATCGGCAACTCCATCTATCACCAATTGGTTTTAGAGTGAACCTCAGTGAACTTATATGTTGAACATATTATTGGGCTAAAGTATCGGTCATAACATTAGTTAGTAATTTTAAAGCTTAACTTCACTTAAAAGGAATTTTCGAACGACAAAACTTACTTTTGGCACACTTATATTTAGATCCTACGAAACAAGTACAACTGGATTGGTCAATGCGTTACAAAATAATTCTAGGAACTGCAAGAGGATTGTTATATCTTCACGAAGACTCTAGATTAAAAGTTATTCATCGAGATCTCAAAGCAAGCAATATATTGTTAGACGACGACATGAACGCAAGAATTTCAGATTTTGGTACTGCAAGAATCTTTTCTCATAACCAAACGCAAGCAAAGACCGATAGAATTATTGGTACCTTGTATGTTTCTCACCAGCTTTCATGATATAAATCTATCTTAGCTTATGAATTCATTATTATTCTCTCTGTCCCAAGATACTTGTCCCACATTTTGTCGGTCCCAAAATCATTATACATTTTCCAAAACAAAATATATAATTAATAATGATCAAAATTCCCATAATTATTACCAAAACCCAAAATAAGAGACTATTTATAGATAGATAAAACAATGACTATTAAAATATACTCTCTCTATCTCAAAATAAGCGTCTCATTTACTAATTTGATTTTTCTAAAACTGTGTACATTTTAAAATGAGACACTTATTTTGAGATGGAGATAGTAGTATGGAAAATTTATATAAAAATTATCCGTCTTTTGGTTGTGGACAATATTTTTTGGACGTAACAAAGGAGTGATATAATTATCGTTATTTTTATCACTATTGTAAGGCTACGCTTTTGACATTGTCTATCATATGCAAGTGGATACATGTCACCGGAGTATGCAATGCATGGAAATTTCTCAGTAAAATCAGATGTCTTCAGTTTAGGCGTATTGTTCCTTGAGATCATAAGTGGAAAGCGAAATACATGCTGCAGTCAAAATGGTTGTGCAGATCTTCTGTTTCATGTGAGTACACCCACTGTACCATATCATAATCTGCTTAACTTTATCGATCTACTTTCTCAACATACTAATTAGAAATGTTTTCTGTACTAGGCTTGGAATAATTGGAAGAATGGAGAACCACTTGAAATAACAGATCCAAACTTAGGGGACTCTAGATCAGAAAAGGAAATCTTACGCTGCATCAATATCGCCTTACTGTGTATTCAAGAAGATTCTGAGCTACGACCTTCAATTGCTTCTGTAGTGCATATGCTCAGCAGTTACTCAGTCACTTTACCTTTACCTCAAAATCCTCCGTTCGTGTCTCGTAGTAGAGCTGGACGTAGGACTTCACAAGTGCTAGAATCAGATAGAAGCATATGCAAGTCAATTGTTTGGGTAACTGATAACTCACCTATTACTGAAGTACAACCGCGATAAACTATATTAGACTCGTTCTATAATATCTATGGCTGAAGTTAAGTGATTACGTCAATTATGTGGCTATGCTATCAATATTATGGCTATGTGTTGAAACTTACTGAATGAACCTAGCTAATGTGTATCAGAGAATTTCTTAATAAATGAAATAATTACTATTTGGGTGAGAGCTTTTGACTTCGTGTTGCATGCTTGAAATCTTGTAATCATTTATCAGTGTTAATAATTAAATGTTTCAAAGGGATTTAGCTCTTCTTGTGGCGTCACCAGATCGAACAGAAGAAGTCATGTTCGCTTACAAGTAAAGAATGTTTCGTAGTTTACGTCAAATTGGGTCTCACTATATATATTTATTTAATCTTATTTTGTAAGAATACAACTACGTGACAGGTTGCGTACATTGCGAGTATCTCAATCCAATTCGAGGAGGGATATATAGTATAAATTGTCTTAGGTGTATTGACAAAACTTATTAGTTTTAGGAGTTTATGTGTAACTTAATTATTAGATATAGATAGATTAGAACATGAACGGTAATATCTTATCTTCTATTATATATATAAGATAAGAAGAAGCATACACCTTCATAATTCGAAAATCTTTGACACCATGCAAACAAATTCATGCGCTAATTTCAACGTCAGGCATTAACATGAACTCATTCTTCCTACATTTAAAATTAGTGGATGTTTACGCAAGTCGTGGTTGTTTCACTTCTGCTAATTCAATGTTCGAATTCACTCCAAATTTAAATGTTTTTGCATACAATTGGATGATATCAGCTATAATATTTATGGGTATTTCAAATAAGCTATAAAGTTCTTTACTTTACTTTATGAATCTAAGAGTTTGTGATCCTAATAGTTTTCATTTTTCATATTTATTGAAGTGTAGTGTTGGTTGAAGAAATTTACACTAAGAGTAAAACTGTGTGGTTTATAAGTTTGGGTTGCAGACTTACAGTTATCTCTAAGCATGACATTCATAATTTTAACAAACTCATACAAAATTCAAAACTACCATCATACTCCCTCCGTCCCAGTTTTATTGTCCTCATTTGACTTTTAAAATCTTTCTTTTACAAATTTGACCTTGAATATTTTTGTTTGTGTTATATAATACTTGATGTAAATTATACCAATGAAAATACATTTAAAATCCAATCCATTCATATATTTTACGTCAAATATTATATAACACAAATAAAAATATTGAAGATCAAAGCTGTCAAAGAAAGAATTCAAAAGTCAAAAAATGACAATAAAACTGAGACATAGGGAGTAACATTTTATTACATGCTAATGGCTTAACCCCTTTTTGTGATTTATGTATCTTAGTAAGTTACCTATGGCTGATTTCTTCCTAAGATGATTCATTAACATCTATACGAATTCATATTTTAATAGAATTTCAATAAATTCATAGAAAATTAAGACGCAAAAGTTTACAATATCATCTTAGTCGGGTTACAACACATTACCTGATATCCAAATCGAACTTGAATAACATGAACCTTATTAAGTTTGGTTTACGGGGTTAATAATAAACTTTAAGAATCTGAATATACTTATCTGAATAACACCTCGACGTTGGCTGTGCATATGCACAATTGTTATCCTTCCTAGTATATATACATGATTGTTTGGTTAGCAAGAACAGAACCGGATATAATTACCTGTTGAGAAATTAAAGGATACGATAGTGAACAACCAACCTACACCTATCAATTAAGGTGCTTAGTTCATTGTATTTCAACTCATTCATCCGTTGTTACTTATTCATTAAACGTTTGATAAATCTTCTTTCGTTCTTGAGTTCTTGAATGTGTAGGAATTTTAAATCCGCATATTGTTTCACAATTTGTACGTTTTTCAGAGAACTAATTCGAAAGTAACAATATTTATATTATGCACAGTCAGTGTTTCTTTGAATCCAAAAAATACTAGATTTTGAGTTTAGATAAAACAGAATAAACTACGGAGTATCTAAACTAAGTTTGAAAGTTTATACGTTTTCACAATAGAATTCATATTGTGGATATTGTGAATTGTCAGTTTTCAAAGAGTGACTACACGGATCTTTTGGAGGGTGAGTCGGCCATGAGTGATGAGTCGGGTCGGGTCAAGTCGAGCCGGTTTAATCAAAGTGGCTAATTTAGCCTATAAAATTTTTAAAGTCAATTAAAATGGCATCTATTTGCTGTTTCGGGAAATTGAGAGTTTTTTGTTTCCTATCGGTGTGGGCACGTACCCATTTAAATCTAATCTTAAGTACAGATGGTACCAAAAGACTTTTGTACGTGTTCATACATGGTGTGTAGACAGTAGAAATATCACATAGTTATATTATAAACGACCCTACGGAAAGTTTATTTATATAACTTGTCCTTGTGTTAATGAACGAACATCAACGTAGCTAGTTTTACTTATACGTTTAGTTAAATGAGCGAACAACAACAAACTTAGTTAGCAAATGTATTGGTCATTGCATTCTTTGATAAAGCCTGAATAGAAAAGTTTCCTTTTTGGGTAAGGTTCAAATAGGAAAGTTTCATTTTTTGACCTTACCCCAAAAGAAAATAATATATACAATAGACTATATTTAAAAGTTTAATACGTACAATAGAACAAATAAAATTATACAATAGTACCGTACTTAGTATAACAAGGATAAACTATATCAAATACTCTGTATTAGAAAATAGTAGCAAAAGTATTGTTCAACAGATTATCTTAGAGCATCTCCAACCAAGACCTTTTTTAAAGCTTTTTTATGCAAAAAAGCTTTGGTAAAAGCTTTTATTCATTGGAGTAAAAGCTTAATTGATAAATAGGTTGAGATTTCTCAAGCTTTACATCAAAAGTTTTTTAGTTATATAATTTTCATATTACTACCCTAATTTGGTTCAAAAAAGCTTTGTGAAAGCTTTTTTACATTGGAGGAAAAGTTTTTTTAAAAGCTTTTAATAAAAAGGATTGAGGTGGCATGTAAAAAAGCTTTTAAAAGCTTTTTTACATTGTGAATGCTCTTAGAGATTGACGATAAACAAAAGAATTAAACTCTTGTTTGTGTAACAACGAGATATATATAGTTGAATATTGATATAGATCGACAACTAAAACTAATAAGGAGAATACATTCCAAAAATTCAACCAACGAAATGTCTTAGTTTAAAACGATATCTGCGAGGGTTGTGACTTACACCACAATTTCTAATGTATACAAGTGATACCACACAAAATCGCTCCATCAACGCACATATAGAATACAACACCTTCACGCATATTGTGTAGAATACAACACCACAATTCACATATGATGTAGGTGAATTAAGTAACACAAATTAAACTTGCAACGCACATATAGAATACAACACCTTCACGCATATTGTGTAGAATACAACACCACAATTCACATATGATGTAGGTGAATTAAGTAACACAAATTAAACTTGTTGATTCTAAGAATATCCAAGAATAATCTCTTCTAATTAACGTTGACTCACAAAGAATACCGCAATTAGGCAAAAAATCAACTCAAATGATCAACACAATTTGAGAGAAAATTTAACTTTCATAACTTCATCAACTCCTCAACCTGTCTTCGCAACTCTTCATGCTCAACCGGACTCATTCTGTAATGTGGCCTGTTTGACAATTGGGCATCAGGTTCTAAATCAATGTGGTGTTGGATGTCACGCAAAGGTGGCAACCCATCAGGTAACTCACTAGGGAACACATCTGCAAATTCCTCAAGTAAAGGAATCATTGTGCCAGGAATTTCAACATCTTCAACAACTTCCTTCCCTATTAATACAAACACATCATCCGTCACTTTCAATTCACTTTCAAACTTTGAAAGAGTCAAAAGAGTACCAGAAGATTTGGTGACTAATTCCTTTGGCTTATTAGGTATCAAAGTTATTTTCACCCCATTAAACAGGAAACTGTAAGTATTTGTCCGCCCACTATGAGTTACATCACGGTCATACTCCCAAGGTCTACCCAATAACAAGTGACAGGCATCCATGGGAACCACATCACACCAAACATCATCCTTATATGACATACCAACAGAAAAATGAACAAGAGATCATTTGGATACTGTTACCTCACCACCTTTTTTAAACCATTGCAGCTTGTAAGGTTTGGGACGATTTTCTGTTCTCAAACCCAACTTCTACCCGCCTCTTCAGAAATCAAATTGTCACAACTACCAGAATCAATAACGAAGGTGCAAACCTTACCCAAAACAGTGTAGGTGGATTGAAATATGTTGTGATTGAGCCAATCATCACCAACAGCTTTTGGTGTAAAGCAAGAACGCCTCACAACCAAACTAGTACCCATATCACCAGTCACTTCCTCTTCTTCGTATTCAGGCTCTTCATCATACACCGGGGTACCGTCATACTGTTCATCATCACCAGCACCTTCCCAATCTTCGGGTTCAACAAACAAATGACGCTTACCTGCCTTCTTACATTCTGCAATTCGGTGACCAGTCTTTCCACAATTGAAACACTTCAAATTACTACTACTGACCCCTTTAGGATTTGGTCCAGAACTGCTACCCCCAATTCTTGATTGAGTAGGCACAAAACGAGACGCCGGGTTACTCGTGCCAGAACCTCCGGTAGCCGTGGAAGAAGAAGATGAACCACCCACCCGGCGATTCTGTTTCTCAAACGCTAGTGCCCTTTGGTATGCCTCAGAAATTGTTAACGGGTCAAACATGTTAACAGCATCCATGACTTGAACCCGTAAACCCCCAATGTAACGGGAGACCAATTGTTCCTTCGTCTCTTGTATATCATTCCGTGCAATCAATTGATAAAACTCAGTTGTGTAATCATCAATCGATTTGGGTCCCTGCTTCAGGTTGTGTTACCGTTGGTACATCAACCGCTGGTAATTATGAGGAATGAATGTTTCCCTCATGCACTTTTTCATCTTCCTCCAAGTTACAACCTTTGACTTTCCAAGTCTCGCCCGTGTCAGTTTCAACTTTTGCCACCAGGCTGATGCCCTACCACGTAATCTGGTAGCGATCAATGAGACTTGTTTGTCTTTAGGAACCTCCTTGAATTCAAACACTTCTTCAACAGAAGTGAGCCAGTCAATAAACACCTCAGGATCCAAAGTATCCCCATTAAACTCAGGAATGTTAATTCTCATTCCAGATTCCCAACGACGGTTATCACCCCTTTGATTCTTCCTAGGATGTCTTTCCGGATTCCCCTCAGAAGATGAACTGTCACCTTAGCAAATGGGTTTCCGTCAAACCCTTCATCTTCATATTCTGGAGGTGTTTGTTCCCACCTTGGACGGTTCATCAAACCCGCCATCTGTTCCGTCACTTGCTCCATAAACTGATCCATGCAATCTTCCATTCGAGCCATACGTTGCTCAAACTCCTGCCTATAGACTTCATGAGTGGTCTGTTTCTCCTCGGAGGCATCTCTAACAGGAAATTTAGCTCTGATACCAACTGATGTAGTGCACGATTATGATAAATAGTTTAAACATGTTGATTCTTATGAATACCAGAAAAAACTCTTCCAAGCACGTTGATTCACCAAGAATGTCGTGGATGGGTATGCTTTGATTCACAAAATTGGAACCTTGATTCACAAAATTGGAAGCAAAATCGAAATTCTTGAAAATTGAAAACTGAAATGTTTACAATGCTTCATCAACCCTAAATAACAACAGAAATTTAAATGGGCCTAAAAAACTTAATGGGCCGGCCCAAAAACGAAAAACAAAAGTCCGAATACAACCGAAAAAACATAAAATGGGCCATATCTCCCATTTGGAGCCGTTTTTGGGCCTGAAGGGTGGGCCTAACCGCCAAAGACCCAATCCCTTTCTGTTTCACCGTGTGTTACCAATCCATTTCTGTTTCACCCTGTGATACCAATGCACTTTCTGAAGTACTTTGATTTTGATCCTGCACAGGAATATTTCTTCTTTGATTTCCAGTAAAACCTCCTGCCCTTGGAAAATTCACAGTACTCTGCAAATTTCCTTCTTGACTTCCTGTTCTGCATTCTCTTGCAAAGTTCCCCCTTTTGTGACAGTTATAGCATCCCACTTTACTCTTATCAAAACCAGCAGCATCATCCTTCTTAAGAGCAAAGTTGTTTCTTCCAGTTCTTTGAATGTATCTTTTCACTCTCATAGTAATCATAGCCATCTGCCATTTTATTAACATTTCTTCCAAATCTTCAGGATCTATTTGCTCAAGTTCGTCATTAGTCAGTGATGAGTTCACATGACTGACAAAGAAAGATTCCATGACTGGATCAACAGATTTATCTTGTGATTTTGAAACACCTACTGATGGAAACAATCCATATGCATGTGATGTAGATCCATAGGAGCTGGCATCTACATTTCCTTTGCTCATTGACACAAAAGCAACATTTTGAGTGACATGAGTATACCCACTAGATTGCTTCTTGCTTTCCACTTCTGCCTTAAAAGATTTGAGATCATTGTACAATTCATCTAACTCCTTTTCATCCAGATCTTGCCTTTGTCTTAACCCAACTGTATACATTGTCCACTCATCTCCCAGAGACCTTAAAAATTTTCTGTTGAGATCATCTTTGTCAACTTTTACATTATGGTTTTCAAGCTCACTTACCAACTTTGAATATCTTTCAAAAGTCTGTGACATTTTCTCTGTTTTGACAGAAACAAAGTTTTCAAACTGTTGTTTGAGTAAAGATCTTTTAGCCCTTTTTGTGTTCTCATTACCACGAAACCTTTTTTCAATGGCTTCCATAAGTTCCTTTGCATCATCAAACTGCAGAACTTCTTTTGATACTCATTTGGTAACCCTACCAGCAGAGTACTCTGAGCTTTAATCTCTATACTTCTTTCATTTCTTTCTACTTCTGTTGTTGGAGGAGTTAAACGTAACCTTATGCCGTTAGCATCAGTCTTGTATTTTCTACAATTTTCAACAATATCCCACATCTGATAATCTGTGAGCAACATATGTTGCTTGATTCTGTGTTTCCAGTCCTCAAACTCATCTGATCTGAGGAGGGGTATTTGAGAGTGCCCCTGACGTTGGATCTAGATGACAATTGACTACAATTGAAATGCGGAATCAATCAATTGCACGTATTGCTAACAAACACAAACCGAAACAAATGTATTTGAACAAAGTAAACGTGTATATCAGCTTGTATAACGAATTGGGAACGATTACAAAGTGGTTTAGTCGTCAAATTGTGCTAGGGTTTCGTCCACCCTAGCCTGAAACCCGTAGGTTTGTATTTATACTAAAAGTCTGCCGACATGCATCACTTGTGGAAGTGTCGCATGTGGCCGCCTTCATGCGTCACTTACCTAAGTGACGCTATGCGTCACTAAGGCAAGTGACGCCTAACCTAAAACGTAAGTGTCGCATATAACAAAAACTATATTTTCACTATACGAATAATGACACTTATTACAACTCGATAGACCAACTGACAGACAACCTAATATGCATCAACAAACTCCCCCGTGTCTTCAGCTTGGTCTTCAAAATCTTCAAAATCTTCAAGGTTAGCATTTAGCACCAACCTTCCGGGAATGTACCTCCAGCGTGTATTCCCACCTTTAAACATATCTCGACCACCCTTGTGAACTTTGAAGCTTCCTCTAAATCAGCTTGATTGTACTGAAGTTTATTCTTGTAGAGAGCTTTCAAGTCTTTCTTCGTTAAATTTATTAGGCTGATCGGATCGAAAACACGAATAGACTTTCCCACAAATTCCTTAATCGGCCATTCTCCCCAAACATCCTGTGCTTGTACCACAGCTGTCTTTGTAGAATATTCGATTACAGCTTCTTGAGTTACAGATTCAAACCACCAATATTTAAGATCGCGTAAGAAATCCAGTGGCAACTCTTGTAAGGGAACAGTCTTAAGACTAGCAGCTGGTGGATAATGATATTTCACAATCGGTTGTTGAGTTCTCAAATCAATCTTCTTCTTGTATGAGTATCGAACTCCCAGCTCTGGTCTAATCCACAAATATTTCTTGCTATAAATCTCTTTTCTCAAAATTCTCTGAAAAAGAACTCCTCGAGTATCTTCAGAGTGATTAACGATGTTTAGCTGAGCAAGACGATTCAATTCAACCTTCGGCAAAGTGCTAATATGATTAAATCTCGGTTTGAAGTATTGCACGTTGTCACTTCTCTTTATCAGAATCAAAAAGTTATCAACATCGAACTTTCAACTTCTGATCAACCCAGTCAATTCACCTCTAACCAGATAAGTTTTACACGTTTTCAATTCAGGTGCAATTGACTTATAAACCACTTGCGGTTTTGAAATTCCAGAAGATGTAGATGCGGAAACTGATTCAGCAGTAGATTGTCCCATTGGAGGTTCTGCCTCATCCTCGGAAGAATCTATTTCGATAACCGGAGCATCAAAATCAAATGCTTGAGTAGGTTGCCTTAACACTGGCTCCGGTTCACGTTCAGGTGCCGGTTCTTGATTAGGATTATCCATGTATTCCTCATCCGACCCTGGAACCTCTGCATCCATCTCAATATCATCGGGATCAAAAGATCTATCAACTTCATCAAATCTATTAACCAAACTCTGCTGATATGTCAGATTGACATTTGAATAGTCGGCTGCAATTGGAGTCGGTTGTCCCGGAACATCAACAAAATAATCTAAAGCGATATTTTCATTTAGTTCAGAAGATTGTACATTTTCTGGTTTAGGAGGAGGAGTTACATTTGTTTCTAACTCTCTAGGAGTATCCTCCCCCGAAACAATGGTGACAGACTCCAACTCTAAGACCCTAGACGACAGATTCGTCACCTAAAGCTAGAGATTGTCAACCTCGGCAGCTTTGAGCTCCAAATCTTTAATCTGGGAAGCCTGAGCAGTAATGATAGCCTGTTGATCATCAAAATGTTTCTCCAAAAGCTCCATCTGAGCCAAAATCATCTGAAGTGATGGCATATCAGACGGTGGTGGTGGTTGTTGTCTCTGAGAAGTCGGTTCCTCGATAACCACCGAAGTCCGCTGGCGTCTTCGATGAGGTAAATCCGCATACGAAGGCGAAGACCCAACCGGATGCTTACCTGGATTCCTCGGGACGTGGACCCGGCCAGCAGAAATCCGTCTCAAAATACGCTTGAAGCGCCGAGGATCCGCAATTTGAATTCCATCCAAAGCGGATTGTGGTGGCACATCACCCTCAGAATCGGGTGGAGTGGGCCCACCATCATCAGAATCAGCCTCGACTTGGTCAACACGATCAATATCATCTAAGTCTTGAGCAATATCAGTATCAACCAAGTCGTCCTCGTTGACCGGAGGAACGACATCATCCAGAAAGCCATCATCACGCGGCGCAACATAGTTTTCATTTACTATATGCCCGAATAGTTCGCGATCGGCCAAAACCTGTTCACCCTTTAGCGCGAGCTTGCAGTCGTTGAAGACTCGCAATAGCATGGGCGTCGGTACCAAAAGAGATCGCTGATATGGTGCAATCTCGAGGTTCAGATCATTCAGTAAAAGCTGCACAAACCTTGGATACTGCAGCCATTTATCCTTACCTGCTCGTATGTTCTCCACCATGTTGCCAAAAACATAACAGCTGAAGTTATACGGTTTGTTGTAAATCAGGGCCAACATGAGAGAAAGTGTCAAGTGACTGGCAGCATCGTAACCCCCTTTCCGCGGAGATAAACACATGATAACAATGTGACATAAGTACCTCCAGACCCTGCAGAGATACTGCTTCCTGAAGTCAGAAAGCTGATTTGCTGGATAACCCATTCGCTGAAGTCCCCCATAGATAAACGTGGTAGGGAACATAGTGGGCATCGTTGTGTCATCGGGGAACTGAAGAACCCGTCGGATAGAGTTCTCAGTAATCTCTATCTCTTCCCCGAACATCATTGAGACAATTCTCGGGATGTCGCCCTGAGTTCGGATCACCGCATGATCATAAAACTCCTCAATTTGGTTCATATAAACCGGAGTCGATGCGGTAATAGCATGGTGTATCCTTGATCGTCGTAGAAACTCGATCATCAGCCTGAACGGTGCCGAATTCACGTGCGTAGACTCCAGAAATGCCGTGATGTTGTGTCGAGTGTTGGTACGGCGATAATAGTTTTGTAGGTCAGCCATCTGTAAGCTAAAATACAATCCAAAAATAACCGAAATCGTTATAGAGTTAGCCCGAACACAGATAGGTTAAAAAAACGAAATTTGACTTTAGGCGTCACTTATGGTAAGTGACGCATGGCCACTACCGACACTTAGGAAGTGTCGCAAGATACAATGCTCAAAATTAAAATTAAAGAATAGCGTCACTTATGGTAAGTGACGCTATCAAGCGTCACTGATGTAAGTGACGTTTGTATTTCGTGAGTCAATGTATACGACACTTAAGAAGTGACGGGTGAAGAACATGCGACATTTAACATAGTGACGGTATCCTAAGGGAGTCACTTAAGAAGTGACGGTATAAGTGACGTATTGATATAGGCGTCACTTAGACAGTCACTTAAGGGAGTGACGCATTATGGGGCGTCACTAGGATGAGTGACGGACTTAACAAATAATTCAAGTATATGCGTCACTACAACAGTCACTTAAGAAGTGACGCAAGAATAAGCGTCACTTATTAAGTGACGGTATGGCTTTCAAAATTACCAAGTAGCGTCACTTGAGGTAAGTGACGCACGAAGTGACGCAACGATGAAGATCATCGTGTCACTGTTCATACCCAGATTTCAAATTTGGGGGTTTTCAAAATCGAAGTTACCAAGTTGTGCGCATTGTAAAAACGAATAGTACACACGTTTTATAACCATAAAACATTATCAAACAAGCACCAAATCAATCGATTTCAATGTTACCCAAAAACCCGTAACCCTAAGTTTAAATTACAGCATGAATAGCGAGAGATAACGGTTAAAATAAGTACCAAATGGTTCGTGTGAATGAGAGGAACGAGAAGATAGCACTGGAATGCACGAACAAGCCGTAGAAATCACGAATGGATCGATGAAAAACGCACAGACGAAGTGACGCAGAGACAGTATGAGTGTCGGTATGTCAGTGCAAGTGACGCTATGAGTGTTTGAAAAGTGGTGAGGGGTATTTATACACCAACCCTAGTATGCGTCACTCAACCCGGCACTTATAGCGTAGCTTACCCCGACACTTACTGCGTCACTAAAGTAAGTGATGCAATATCGTATGCGTCACTGGCAGCGTCACTTATGAAAGTGACGCACAATTCACTTTTAGTGAAAAAGTTGCGATTTTATCGATTTTAACGTTGTGATTTCGGTACTCAAATTTGAAAATGTAACTGTAACTTGGAGAAAATCTAAAATTAAACTAACTTAGATAAAACACATACAGGAATGTAAATTTACAACTTAGAAAAGTAACACATTCTTTTTGGTGACGGAGTTGATATAGTCTGGTTAGGGATCATATCGGAATAACATGCATTTATTAGGAACAGTAAGTGTTATTTCGATCATCAGTATATTTGTCCTCTTTAAATTTACTTGACATACTAAAAACACTTTTTATAAAAATTATTTCAAAACGATTATTAGTAAATTTGTCCACCTAAACATGTTACACTCACATCTAGGAGGTATTTTATTATTATTGGTATGTTCATTTCGCTGTGGTTCCCATCATAGATATACATCTTAACTTAAGACATAGAAAATGTTTCCATTTACAGATAGAATATAAGAAAATCAATTTTAAGAATCAAGTCAGCGGTGACAGGTCTGTACTTACGTACAACAAAGCGACATAGCTTGATTCAGGTTTAAGCAAAACCAGACTTGGTCAAACCATTTTGGCGACCTTGTAAGGTATCTTAATTTTAAAGACTTTTCAAGTACTTTGACTTGTGTTTGCTTAATTTTAAAGTATATATTAACAGAAGCCAGGTCTATACTTACATATAATAGAGAAAACTGTCAATATATACCCCCAAATGATATCAAATAAACATCTTTCATGAAAGCATGTATAGTATAAGTAAGAAATTAAGACTTTTGTCATACATCTAATGATGGTGTACCACTTGAAATAGACAATTAATGATTAAGCTTCTTAAGACTTCTCAAAGAGTTTTGCCTAACATGCCTACTAATATATCGTATGATGAAGATAATGTTTATAAAAACTGTTTTCAATATGTCAGATAAATCTACTGACACATCCAAGATAAACCTTAAATTTCCATTTTAATGCATGTCACCCGATGTACTATCATATCCCAAGTTGTTTACAGACACAACTTCAACGTCTATTTTAAAATGTAGCAACTGTGCATTTCTTTAATACTAGAAAGTATAAAGAGTGGCTGTTGCGTTTTATTCATTTATTTATTTATTTTTTATTTTTTTATAAATAAAACAATACTTTAAAAACAGTCCAAGTCACAAATTACTTTTTTGTGTTAAAGAACCTTAGACCGATCATGTTGACTAATTCATCAAATCGGGCTCTAGAAAAAGCCTTAGTGAATAAGTCAGCATTTTGTTTTAGGGTATCTATATGGACAAGGTCGATAAGGTGTTTCTCATAGCAATCCCGTATAAAGTGAAACCTAATTTCTATGTGTTTGGTTTTAGAGTGTTGTACGGGATTGCGTGTGATTGATATGGCAGCAGTATTATCAATATGTATAGGAGTCATAGTTAAGAGTAACCCGTAGTCGCGCAGTTGGTGCTGAATCCAAAGAACTTGAGAACAGCAGCTTGCAGCAGCAATGTACTCGGCCTCCGCTGTTGAAGTAGAAACCGTAGTCTGCTTTTTGCATTGCCACGACACCAATCGGGATCCAAGGAACTGACATCCTCCTGTTGTTGACTTCTTATTGATGTTGCAGCCACCGTAATCTGAATCTGAATAGGCAGAGAGCGTAAAATTCTTCTCATTGGAGTACCATAGACCGAGAGTGGGTCTATATTTGAGATAGCCAAAAATCCGCTTCACCGCCTTCATATGAGAAACCTTTGGTCATGCCTGATATCTTGAACAAATTGAAACAGCAAAGACGATATCAGGCCTTGAAGCAGTGAGGTACATTAGAGAACCTATCATCGAACGATAATCTTTTTCTTTGCAGTCCTCATCATCATCAGCAGGTCCAAGATTATGGATGAGTTCAATAGGAGTTCCATAAGGCTTACAAGTGAGCATATCATATCGTGTCAACATGTCATTGACATATTTTGACTGAACCTAGGAAGAAAGTGAGATCTCCCATTGCACTCATATCGAAAGCTGACTTCATGACCTCTTCAAATTCTTTACAGAGAGCCTCATTCAACGACCCAAAAATAATATCATCGACGTACACCTGAACTAGTAGCAAATCATCCCTTTTCCCTTTTGTGAAGAGAGTACTGTCGATGTTGCCCCGAGTAAAACCATTGTCCACCAGATGAGTAGCAAGCCTCTCATACCATAGGCGAGGAGATTGATGAAGTCCATACAATGCCTTATTTAGTTTGTAGACATAACTTGGATTCACCGAATCTTCAAAACCCGGAGGCTGTTGAACATATACTTACGTATCAATTTGACCATAAAGGAATGCACTTTTGACGTCAAGTTGCTTGACACGAATCTCTTTAAATGATGCAAAGGCCAAAAAGATACGAACGGACTCCAATCTGGCGACAGGGGCAAAAACCTCATCATAATCTAGTCCTTCAACTTGAGTATACCCTTGAACAACTAGTCTAGCTTTGTTCCTTATAACGAACCCTCGATCATCCTTCTTTACTCGATATACCCATCTAGTGCCTTTTGGATCAGCACCCTTGGGTAATGGTACTAGGGTCCACACTTGCAGCTTGTGAAATTGCTGCAGTTCATCTTGCATGGCCTCGACTCAGGATGGATCTTGTAAGGCCTCCGAGACTTTCTTCTGTTCGGTTTGGGAAAGATGGCATAAATTGACGGTTGCCATAAATCCCAAAACCTGATCAGCTGAAGTATGCTTATCTTCAGCAGATTGCTTTGCCTGATTTCTCGTTTGAACAGTAGAATGAGGATCACCAATTATGTTTTCAACTGGGTGATTCCTATGTATCCGGCTGACTGGAATAGCATCTGGCACAAGATTTAATTCCAAGTTGTTCAAATCACCTTCAGTGGCAGAAGCATCTTCGTTCTCTTCATTAGTGAAGAAACGAGAATAATCCATGTCTTCTTCATCCTCTAAGAGAGGCATATGTGGAAGATCCTCGACATTGACAGTGTTTGAAGAAGAAGGGATGGCAGTAGTTGGTGGTGTGGGCGTAGGTACAGATGCAGTAGAAGTAGTGGATGTAGGTGCAGGCATTTGTTGTGTTGGAGTAGGTGTGGGAGTGGATGTCGTATCGGGAATTGGATTGGATGTAGTAGGAAGAGAATCGGATGTTTGTTGAAAAACATCGAGTCCATGAAGCATTGTAATTAACTCTTCTGTGTCGTCGTCCTCCGGAACATTGAAAGAACTGAAGAATTTCCCAT
Organism: Pseudognaphalium luteoalbum; assembly: GCA_963422505.1. Classification (NCBI taxonomy): domain Eukaryota; kingdom Viridiplantae; phylum Streptophyta; class Magnoliopsida; order Asterales; family Asteraceae; genus Pseudognaphalium; species Pseudognaphalium luteoalbum. The sequence goes on from OY730198.1 coordinate 80,714,281, forward strand.
AATTGAAGAACCAATCCGGACCCGTTCCTTGAGGTGGTTCCGTATACCTTAAGCATTTGACCTCTAAGTGTTCCTCTATCTCGTTTGTTGATTTGTTGTATACTCGTTTGTTTGGAGAGTTGACCGAATATCCAAGAAAAATCCCTTCAACGGCTTTATCACCAAACTTAGAGACACGTTCTTTGGTAATCATAATCAAACAAGGACACCCAAATGGCTCCAGAAACTGCAAATTCGGCTTGCGGTTATTGAATAGCTCATAACACGTTTTGTTCTTCTTCTTAACCGAGAGCACCCGATTCAAAACATAACAGGCAGTATTAACTGCCTCGGCCCAGAAGATAATAGGCAGCTTGGAATCTGCTAGCATAGTGCGAGCAGTTTCAATGATGGTCCTATTCTTTCGTTCTGCAACTCCATTCTGTTGAGGAGTTCTCGGAGCACTGAATTGATGATCAATACCCCTAGAAGCACAGAATAATTCGAGAGTTGAGTTCTTGAATTCGGTTCCATTGTCGCTTCGCAGTCTCTTCACCTTTAAGTTGCACAAATTTTCCAACTTATCCAACAAGTAGACCAAAATTCCCGCAGTTTCATCCTTCGTTGCGAGAAAGTATACCCACGAAAACCGTGAGTAGTTATCCGTCACTACCAAACAGTAAGAGCGAACACCAATGCTCTTCGTAGAAACCGGACCAAAAAGGTCCATATGAAGTAGTTCCAACGGAGCATCAATGGAATTCACTACCTTAGACTTATGGGACTTCTTGTGGAGTTTGCCCTTGTGGCACGAAATGCAGTCATCCTTCAAAGCAAAGGACTGTTTTGGAACTCCTCTCACTAAGTCATCATTAATCAGAAAATTCATTTTACGGAAATGAATATGTCCCATCCGTCTGTGCCAAAGGAGTGATTCCTTTTCTGAAGCCTTGGAGAGTAGACAAGTAAATTCACTTATAGTCTCCACTGTTCTCATATTCATCACATATGTGTCATTTCTTCTAGGTGCTCGCATTAACACCCATTCCTCTGGAATGACATACCCCGGCTTCAAGATGACACACTCAGTCTTAGTGAATGCAGTGGTGTAATCCTTATCACACACTTGTGAAACACTCAGCAAGTTGTGATGCAGCTCAACCACATAATTCACGTTTTCAAAGCTAACCTTTCCATTAGTTAGCGTCCCTCTACCCGAAATTGTTCCCCCTGTATCTCCAGCAAAAGCAACATGTCCTCCTGTGTATGGTTTAATATCCACTAGGAGAGACACATCACCCGTCATGTGTCGCGAGCAGCCACTGTCCATAAACCATTCGCTATCTTTCACACGTTCAGACTGCTGCAACACATAAAAATGAGGAGATTAGTGAGAAACGGTGACCCAAGCCTTTACAGACTTAGGTCGACCATAGTCATCAACAATAAGCACATCAGATAAAACTTTATTTTTAAACAAATCAGATTTTGTATCTGATGAGTTATTATTGATGACATTTGAGTCCTCAGTAGACTCTTTTATTTTCCAAACCTTTGATGGTTCGGAATTTGGCTTGGAAGTAATGTCGGGCTTTGGTTTTGACAAAGAATTTTGCCCAACATTATTTAATTTCTCAGCAGGCTTAGGAGAGTTTGAGTGATGCCTAGGAGGTGATTTTGAAAAAGAATTTCTGTAGAATGATGTCCTAGGCATATCTCTCCCATAACGCTGATGAGAAAGTTTGGGACGGTCACGGATCAAATGTCCTTGTCTCTTGCAGTAGAAACAAGAACGAGTCTCTATAAACTGTTGAGGTGGGGGATTTACTGCAGGAGGTGGTGAAGCATTTCTAGAACATGAACATTTCGTGCACATTTTAGAGAATGCTTGTTTTGGTTTAGAGGTTGAGGCTGAAGTTTTATCAAAAGAAACCTTTTCATTTGTCACCTTTTGTTGTAAAACTTTCGCAGGTGACTGTTGAGTTTGAGGTTTCACATTTAAAACTTTATTTTCCTTTTTAGTTTGAACCTTTGTTACAGGTTCAACTTTTAAATTTTCTGTTTCAGGTTTAGCCTCAACCTTCTTAAACTCAGGATATTCCTGATCAGTAATATCCTCTATCTCAACAATCTCATCAGTATGAACTGGAGACTTACTTTCAGCCTTAACAAACTAAGGCAAAGGATACTCTGGCCTTTTGGTTTTCTCCTTTGTCAGTTTGTTTTGCTTGGCTTCTTTGGCCTTGATTCCATAGAGTTTTGTATAATCAACAGAGATCTCCTCAAGGCCTTCTTTAACAAGCGGAGGACAATATTCAGCATGAGAAGGTGGAGGTAATTGGTTATAACCAAGACCTTCCTTCTTTTTTCCACTTGTCCCTTGCTTACTAACGATCTCATTAAAGACTAGAGTTGCGGACTTCGAACCTAAGATTTTGCTTTTATGATTTTCAAACTCATTTTTCAAATCAGATAGTTCTTTAGTCAACAATTCAATTTCAGTAAGATAACTCTTGATTGCATCTTGTTGGCTAAAGACCTTTTCTTTAAAGGTTTGAGTATCTAATTTGTGAGCCTCAAGATGTTGTTCATAAAGTTTTTCATTATCTAGCAAAAACTTATTAGATTCAGTAAGTTTAACTATCTTGTCCCGCAAATCTAAATTGTCTTTCTGATAGGCCTCAAGGGATTCAGTCAATTTAATACACGAAACATAATTAAAAGGCTCATTAGGTTCATTTGGTACCTCAGGAGTAATGTGAGCCATCAGGCATTGAAACTGAGCAGCCTGAACACTCCAGTCAGAAGCAGTTAGCTCAAAGACGATCAAAGCATTGTCCACAACCAACGATTTGGCTTCTTCTTTCTCATTTGCCTTAGGCGGATCCGGCTTAGTAAGACCCGACGATGGCATCTTGGGTTTCTCACATTCCCTTACAAAGTGACCAAGGTTCTGACAGTTGTAACATCGAACCTTGCTTTTATCGAACCCAAACCCAGTCTTCCCATTGCCTTCCAAGCTCTTCCGTCCCGTCCTCTGCAAGAACTTCTGAACCCTCCTTGAAATCATAGCTATGTTCCAGGTTAAATCCATTTGTTCCAAGTCATCATCATCCAGCTGACTATAATCTTCTTTAGTCATTTCCAAAGTAGTATTTTGTTGAGTAACCAAATCTTTGTAAGAGCTGAGAAAAGCTGTATAAATCGCAGCTTGCTCTTGGATAGCTGGTGATACTGAAACCTGCTGTTGTGTTCCTTGAGTTGTGCAGGTTGTATCGGAAACATATGCTGCATGTGAAGCCCCGGTTGAATAAGATGGAGAATTGGTATCCGAAATGAATGCCATTCCTCCATAACTCTTACCAGAGTTAACTTGGCTTCCATAAAGTGAGGGATTTTGTACAAATCCATTCGACTTGCACTCCTTCTTTTTCAATTCCATAGCATGAGCTTGAAGAATTCCTATAAGTTGATCCAAAGTCATCCCAGCCAATTCTTGATTTTCCTTCAAGAATTGGACTTTCATATCCCATGCACTTGGTAAAACATCTAATAATTTCTTATTTATCTCAAGTGCAGTGAGATTATATCCACCTTCATTTAATTCACTCACCAATTGTGAGTACCGGGTAAACAGTCCAGAGGTTGTCTCATTGGGTAAGGAGTCAAACAAATTAAATCGTACTGCTTCTTAATCAGTTCCAACTTAGCCTCCTTGTACTTCTCATTTCCCCCGCATCTAGTCTCTATAGCCTTCCATAAGTCATAGGTTGTGTCATGAGTTTTAAACAGTCTCATGACATCCTTTGTCAAGCACATACAGATAGCTGAGTGTGCTTTTCTTTCTATTTGATGGTCCTTCTTTTCTTGAGGTGTCATCGCATTAAAAGATTTTGCTGGAGGAACACCACGATAGTTTCCTTCAGCCACTAGAGCCTCATATCTTTGTTTTAATGGGCCCCACAGTTCTGGACAATGAAAGTCCACAAATTGTTCAAATCTATCCCTCTAGTATGCATAGTCCATGTCTGCAGTGAATAGTGGCGGTTTATTGTTGGAACCAATATCATTTCCCTGCTTTATCATCTCCTTAATACCTCTTATATCTTCCTTGTCAGCGGCCATTGAAGATATACCTGAAACTTTACTCAAAAACAAAAGCTTGAAAACTTGTTAGTATCTAAAGGCGTCACTTAGTAAAGTGACGCACTCAAGTGTCACAACGACTAGCGGCACTTGGCAAGTGATGCTATCGAATGACGGATGAAGTGACTGATGACACTGTAAGTAAGTGTCTCTCAATCAAGCAAGTGACGCACTCAAGTGTCGGACTTGAGTGACGTACTAAAACAAATAGGCGTCACTAGTAAAAGTGACGCAATAAATCAAAAGGCGTCACTAAAGGAAGTGACGCAATAAATCAAACGGGCGTCACTAACAGAAGTGACGCTTGACACTCAAGTGACGTGCAACAGTGACGCACGTGAGTGACGGTGGATTAGAGTAAACGACACTTAAGTTAAGTGTCGTATAAACCTCAAATGACGCTCCAAGTGATGCGTTCAAGTGACGGTAAAACCCTAATTTGGAATTAGGTAGTACCGTTGTAAGTGACGCGTCCAAGTGACGGATCGAGTGTCGCAAAACGGCTGCAAAATCCCAAAACCCTAAAAAACTCGAACTTTCGTAAACCTAACGAAAATTCCTTGAACCTTAATGGACGAAACCTGTAAATGATGAAGAATATCGACTGTATTTCACCTTAGCAACTCAAAATCCGTATGTAATCTCGATTCTTGATTCAAACAAAACCGAAATGAACCCAAAACGACTTCTAAACGTCAATGTTATCACCTAAAGGCTCTGATACCAGTTGAGAGTGCCCCTGACGTTGGATCTAGATGACAATTGACTACAATTGAAATGCGGAATCAATCAATTGCACGTATTGCTAACAAACACAAACCGAAACAAATGTATTTGAACAAAGTAAACGTGTATATCAGCTTGTATAACGAATTGGGAACGATTACAAAGTGGTTTAGTCGTCAAATTGTGCTAGGGTTTCGTCCACCCTAGCCTGAAACCCGTAGGTTTGTATTTATACTAAAAGTCTGCCGACATGCATCACTTGTGGAAGTGTCGCATGTGGCCGCCTTCATGCGTCACTTACCTAAGTGACGCTATGCGTCACTAAGGCAAGTGACGCCTAACCTAAAACGTAAGTGTCGCATATAACAAAAACTATATTTTCACTATACGACTAACGACACTTATTACAACTCGATAGACCAACTGACAGACAACCTAATATGCATCAACAGTATTTTTGACATTTGAATTTTATCTTTCACTTCAGAAGAATATGATTATACTTACTTTCTGCCTAAACCTTCTTGTATCTTCCTACTTCCAAAGCACCACACTGCTCTGATACCACTTGTTAGTCCCAATTCTATAACTCTAAATCAATCATAACATACTTTGGAAATCTTACAAGGAGTGGCGGAAACACACTTGTAAAAGTTAGGAAGAACATATATTTTACAATGATTGTATAATGATCTTAACAAACTAAATCATAAACAAACTCTCAATATTATTTTATTGATGAAGATAATACAAATACACTTTATCCTTGCATTTGGATTTCCGTAGAAACCTTGAGTGAAAAACAAAGACCTACACTTGATGATGCATGCATCCACACTCTAACTGACCCATGCTTGTTTCTTTTTAAGTCAAAAGTTGCATTTAATAATTATGGAAAACTCTATTTTATAATATTAATAGAGTACCATTTACATGAGAGCATTTAATGCATTACTACAAAGTTGTATAAGTATGGACAACTACAGTTGATCACCCATGCTTTGCAAGTTGACTGGTACACAAGTTATTGTAACCGGTCTCACAGATTTGTGCAGAATGATCCAGCAGTAGAAACTTTGTTAGATGATGCAGCGGTGTTAACTTCTTAATATACTGACGGTAGAAACAATGAGAACAATATTAACAGATTAACTGACGGTATTAACTTCGGCAGTAGAAACAATACTTATAGAATTTTTCAGAATCTGCACTGTTGGTTATTCTGACCCAACAAGAAAATATGTTTCTCCCCCTTATTTTGCTATGGTTCCCTCTGATGATATTCAGAACCACTGCCATTGAATATGGAGATCTCTACTGTGGCTACAACACCACTAACCCAATAATCAGCACAACTTACTATCAAAACCTCTACCAAGTCCTAGACTTACTTCCTTATGATACAAGCTTAAAAGAAGATAAGTTCTTTACCAGCACTTTCGGAAACGAAAATCCAGAAATTGCATATGGCCTATCTCTTTGTAGGGCTGACATTATACCAAATGATTGTCGTAATTGTTTACTTGAAGGCCGTATATATATAGAAAAAACATGCCCATTCTCAAAAGAGGCTGTTTTATGGAAGGACACTTGCATGTTGCACTATGCCAATCATTCATCGATATTCAATAAATCAACCATTTTTAAAAAGGCATGTAACCCAAAGAATAATTCTAATAAGGCTTTAGGGAAATTTAAGTTTTGGGATGAGGCTAATAAGTTGATGCCTCAACTAGCAATTGAGGCTTCAAATCGTAAAAAACATAAGTTTGCTTATTACAATGAGTTTATTTACAATGGCGTGGAGAAGTTTAACAGATACGTTGAGTGCAGACAAGATCTATCTGTGTCTGATTGTTCTCAATGCCTTCAAGAAATTATCAAGCGTTTAGGTAAATTCTGCTATGGGAAAGAAGGAGCGCGAGTGTTAACCCCGAGTTGAAATGCTAGATTCGAGATGTATAAATTCTTACAATTTTCTCTAGCAGCATCCAACTCAGGTCTGACATCAAATTCATGCTTTTTCTTAGAGTTTGATCTGGCTTATTAGCTTCTCAGAATATATATTCCGTGTATTGATGGTTAATCAGTGTTATGAACATTTATTGATGTTTTCAATTTTTGCTATTGTTTTTATCCAATTTTTTGAAGTTCTCTATATCTATGTGTTAGGGTTTGATTCAAATTGCATAAAGTAGTGCTAATTTAGAGTAATCAAGGGTTTAAGGGTGTGTTTAGTGGTGAAAAATTTTCTAAATTTTTCCATCACCAATTTTCTAGATTAGAGTAAACTAATTTATGGCCAGAGGTTACCCAAATCTATATAATCTCCGTCTTAACATGCAGGGAAAAAGGATAGCTTAAGTAGATTTATCTCCATTATACCTGGAGTTTTCGTGTTGATAACGGGCTCGTGCCTTCCGTTCTGCCTTTTGAAGAAATCACATCCTACCAAGATGAATATAGTGACGAATAGAAATGGTACCAAAGTTATATTCTTGTCTGTTAGGAATTTGCAGCAGAAACATCCAACTAACAACATTTATTGTTAGCAAAAAATAAACCCAACAAACGCTCGTGTAATTGCGTTACACCCACAAACAATAAATGGATAAATAATTGCGAACTAGCAATTAAACAAAGCAACATAATAAAGAATCGAACAATACGACACAAATAATTTAACGTGGTTATGTCCAATCTCTAACTTGGAGATTGGTTTAGTCCACGGGGCCAAACCAGAGAATTTTTCTTTTTATTCTTTTACGGCTCCAGGATTTCAATAACATAGGGTTTATATTTATAGGATACTTATAACTTAGGCACCAAGCCAAACAAAAAACCCTAGCCTATATAATTAATCTTCACTTCCTCACGGGCCCAACAATCTCCCACTTGAAGATTAATCAAACCCAATACCAGTAATCCTTCGCAAACTCATCCCTTCACAAATGTCACCTGTTCAAACTTCGCACCGCCGAAATACCATTCGGGACACGACGCTCGACCACACAGAGTCGGAAGACTTTCGACACAAAACTACCAGAACACTCACATTATGAAACTGGGACCACTCTCTAACCACCATCATCATCTTCTAGGCCCAAGAAGATTTGTTGAAGCGTGCGAAACTCCAATCATCATCTTTCAAGAGACACACATCTCTTCAATTCGTCGATTACAGTCACGTCTGATCCTGCCACCGACATGTCAACGACTACCCATACAGAAATTTCATCCATCCGATTTTCCTTCCCAGCAATCAGAAAATCGCCTATACAACTAACACGTAGATTATCATCAAGGTTTATCAGTGAGAACGCAGTCACAACCTTGAAACCTACATCACTTACTTTCGCTTGCCCACTGGTACACTAACCTAAAAATGTATGTACAAATTCTATGATGTAACACCCCGCAAATTTAAACGCGATTACGTACACTAAACATTTGCATTTTAGGCTAATTCCCTAACTTTGAGTGAATTCACAACTACTTTTAGAGGTAAGTCTAGCAAAGCCTAACTAGTTAAAATGCGAAGTACTACATATTCATAATTAGTTGTAATTACGTACAAAACGAATTGAAACAAATGCGACAAAAATATACGACTGTTGGTGAACAAAAATTTATTTAATGAAACAATATTATTAAATAGCATTAAACACTTATTTAAATATTATGTTGATAATATTTACAAGTATTTCGTAACGAGTAACGTTTATTTTGTACAATTAAAATAGAAACAAAGTTTAACCTTTTTAGTGACTCAACTAAATTAGTTCTTACAAAATATCTCAATTTAAAAATATAATAGAATACGTATTTGAATAATTATAATTTAAGAACGATTTGATAATTAACGAACACGGGTAAAATATCACAAATTGGGACAAAGTCCCCTCCTCTTTTTGGCTCCAAAAGGCAGCCACCACCCCCACTTCCAACCCCACCATCCTCATTTCTTCACTTCATCTCTCTCTCTCTACTTCTATTTGCTCTCCATCTTCTCTCTAAAAACCAAACAAAAATCACACAAATACTACATTAAAAACGCATCGAATAGCATAACTCCATTAGAGAAAAACGATCACGGAGTCAAGCTCTACCTTCCTATCTTCTTGGATTTTCACGGCGACAACTTTGTAAGAACCCGACAATCCCGCAAACTCTTAGATTCTGCTATTTTCTTTGATGTTTCTTGTTTATGATACTTAATATAACATGTTTTAGTGTTCCTAACAACTGAAAATGTCCAAAATCGAACCTAAAGCTCGTTTTTGCAAAAGTTTCGTCGAACAGTTCGTGATGTCGCATTTGGCTTGGGCCAATTGCGACATCAGCTTCAATGTCGCAAAAACCCATCACGATGTCGCATGGTGCGACATCAGCCACAACGTCGCAAGAACCAACAACGTCGCATATAGCGACATGACACCTAATGTCGCACTAAATTGCGGATGTCGTATTTAGCGACGCCATGATCAATGTCGCAGTAATGACCTGCGACATCAAGCCTTACGTCGCACCTAATGTCGCAGAAAACAGACCCTTAAAAACACATGATTTCACTAAGTATTTTACAACATGATTTTTACCCGAATTCGAATCTCAAATGCGTTTTTCACCACAGCAACATAGTAGAAATAAAAATTTTCCAAGCTGACCTGGCAACTCAACCCCAGCCAGGGGCTCTGCCCCTTGGACCCCGCCAGGGGTTGCCACCCCTTGGACCCCACTACCAGGGGCGCTGCCCCTGGACCCCCGTACACAATTTCATACTTTATGAAACACAATGAAACAATATGATAATACTTTCAGAGATCATTATTACCAACGAGTCGTATACATTTTCAAAACTTCAAACATAAACATCGAGCAAACAATTGGACATAACTTGGTTATACGAACACTAGCATGAATGGTTAAACTTAGACCTCCACATACTTACTAAATCTCATACGTTTAGGGCGTTAGGAGATTTCGACTAGACTTCTTGGGCTTTAGGCTTTGTTAGCACTCGAACATACTTAACTCAACAGGTGAGTTCACAGCCCCTACTTTTAATGTTTTAACTGCTTTTGAACAGGGGTGGAAAACATAGTCAACTGCTTTATTAATTGTCATAACTTCTTTTACTACATGATTGTATACTTGTTTACTCGAACGATTAGAGTACTTTGAACTGTTGAACGATTGTGTGAACTAATGTTTATGAAATAACATTTTCATACCATAAACTAAAACAAACGTGGTAAACTAATTGATAAACTGTTTTGTTTGCACGGGAGAATGACCCTTGCGTATTTGGCCAGAGAACGACCGGTACTTTTTATGAAAACGCTGGAGAACGACCAGCAACGCATTTTAGTGCCAGAGAACGACTGGCCAAGTGGATGGAAGAACGACCCGTGCGTATTTGGATGGGAGAACGACCCATGCGTCTTTTGACCGGACAACGACCGGTACTGTGTTTCGCTGGAGAACGACCAGCAGTATTTATTGCCAGAGAACGACTGGCCGAGTTGGACGGGAGAACGACCCGTGCGTATTTAGACCGGAGAACGACCAGTACTGTTTTGTAAACGCTGGAGAACGACCAGCACGTATTGCAAACCGTGTTTTGGGTAACATCCCACGTAAACGGTATTTTGGGTAATATCCTACGCAAACTGTATTTTGGGTGTGAAACGCCCTGAAATCTGGATTTTTTTTTTTTTTTTACGCTTTTGACAATGTCCCACAACTACTCCATTTATATACTTGATGTATAATAAAGTTCCATAGCTAAAATGGGCTTTTAAAAACTAGAATATTCATTTTCTTCATTGATACGCGATCCTGGAAAGAAGTTGGATCGCGTAAGCACTTGAAAAACTTTCTGTTACGAAATTACACTGTCATACGCGATCTAGGAAAATTTCTGAGATCGCGTAGCTAAGAACAAATTTTTCTGATCACAAATTGCACTGACTCACGCGATCCAGAAAATTTTCTGGGATCGCGTGGCTATGCCTAATTTTGGAAGTCAGCAAAAGTCAACTTTTTAGCCAACTTCAAATGCGCATAACTTTTTACTCGTTTAGAGTTTAACTCTGAAATTTTGCAGGCACTTCTACTATGCCAAAATGTAACTTTCCATTTTTACACTTTTTCAAAATACGCGTTAACTCAAAATCTGAGTTATAATCCAATTTCGAACCATTTTGAACACTTTCTATTGACATGTCAAAACACAAACCATATGGTGGCTAACTTTCATACTTTACCAACATTTTCTACTATACATTTGACACTTAAGGCAATAGCAACAAGTGTCATATCTACACCATGGATTGTTTTGACTCTTTGACCCAAAATGTGCCCATTTAGAAACTTTTACCCGTTTCTTCCTTCAAGGCTATTTTAACTCTTTCACTTACATCGTTCACTCATATTTGACCAATTCAACATAGTTGACTATGAGTCAACACTAACACCAACCCAAACACATTTTCAATACTTTACACTAATCAAATTCTTTACCATTTATGACACATATGTGGTTACTAATCCTTTCTTCTTTTCTTTTCATTTTGACTTTACTAAGTCAAAGACTTACATAACAATTGTCATAAAACTCTTTTTGGGCGATTTACACAATGGCTAATCAAAATGATTATTTAAAAGAATGAGAAGCTTAGCTAACCATAAAACAAGCTCCTTATATCTTTTAGCAAGCAACATTTATAACTTCTATCCATTTGGCTCAACCAAACCAAGTACCTACAACATGAAACACAGAACTGATAAGCATAAAGCTTAGTGAGTACATAATCAATTAAATAACTGCTTTCTAAACTAATCCATATAAAAAAAATATTAGTAATATATATTTGCATAATTTACTATTACTGAACAACGCTTGCTCTGCTCCGTTCTGTTTTCATCTTCCCGCTAACGATCTGTTCTTCAATATCTGATCATCTCATCGCAATTGTAGCTAAATTAAATTAGCTACACTAATCACACTAGCTAAGCTCAGTTAGCTAGTCTAGTCACATTGGCTAACATGAGCTAGCGAATTCTAATCACATAGCTAACCTTGGTTAGCTAATCTAATCGCTGCAGTTGCTAACATAAGTTAGCAAATCTAATCATCTATTATCACTGAACCACTGCTTTCAACTTCTTTCAACTAATCATCATAACTTGTAATTATTCCAATTAAGCAACAATGAACAATTCAATCTAATCATAATCATTACTGATATATATACTAACTATTATAATCACATCTAATCTTTACTATTCTCATTTCACTTCTTTCCATGCAAATAAACAAGTTACTAATCAATCTAATCACAATTAGGAATAATGATTAACAATCATCATTAAATAAAATATAACTAATCAAACTCATAGATTATGTAAACCCATTGCACTTATGCAATTTGGAGTACACAATCAATGATCATTTAATATATATGTAACTCACCTTGGCTTTTCAAGAGATTAAGCACTTGATCACTTGATTATGAAATCACCTCTTTGAACACCTATCACAAAACATGTAACATAACAATATGTTTAATAACTACTAAACATCATAATCACTAATCAATTCATTAGCCCATCTTTCATTTGGGTTAACTAAACTAAACTTTTAATCAACTAATCATTCTTTCATCATGCTATAAAACTTTCTCAATTACTAATCATTTGAATTATTACTAACTCAAGGTTTAATCATCTAACTTTCTACTTCAATTCTTGCTCTATCATCAAAATCATACTCTATTAACACCATTAGTAACATCTTTAAGCTTGTTACCTAATTTCTCAATGATTTAACAAAACCCTTGAAATTACTCAAGAACACTAATCATAAATTCATCACTTTCATTATGTAATATAATTACTAATGATCATAAGAACACTAACTAACATCAAACTAATCAATTACTAATCTCAATTTCAGATTAAAAGTAACTAATCAACCAAAACTCATGAAACCACATAAACCCTAATCACTACCTTTCACTTTTAAATCATGAAATTGAGCTTCTAATCATCATTTATAAACTAAACTAACACTAGTTACTCATTTACAAGGCTAAATTTCGGAATAATTTGTACCAATTAACCAAAACTCTTAAAAACCCCATTTTCTAGGGTTCTTAAAGGAATTAAAACACTTACAATGATTAAAGGATGATAGAGGAAGATGATTTTTGATGCTTTGAAGCTTAGATTGAAACTTAAACACTGATTTCTTCTTTGATTTGGTTTCCTGCGATTTTACTCAGCTTCTATTTTTGGTTCTAGACTTGTTGGGAGAATACTGGAAGAAAGGCACGTAAATGTGTCTATAATTCCTTTAATTTCCTATACTACACAGTCTGGAACTGAACACCTGTTTACGTTTTCTATTATAACTTATTATTAAAAGATCTACAATTAAAAACAAGTATATATATTTTTGTACACTAAAATAATACCTTAAAAACTAGGGTGTTACAGGGTGACATCCCAACCGAACTATACTTGGATAACATTCTGTTGTCCCTTAACCTAGGATCTAGATTGAATGACTAGAATCAATTGTGTGGCGAAATCACATGATTGAAGTAACAAGCATGAAATATAAATCAACACAATGAGATATTGAATAAGAATGCTTTGTATTTCAATAACCAACGAATTCTAGCTTGTTTACAGAGGTTTTAGTCGACAAGTTGTGCAAAGGTTTTGTCCAACCTTTGCAATGAGCCGTGATGGCTCTCTATATACAAACAGATTGATCCTGCGACACTTGCTAAGTGTCGCAGATCATAACCCTAGTGCGGCACTTACTAAGTGTCGCCTGAATGCGACACTAGATAAGTGTCACCCAAAACAGAAAATTATCTATTTTTCTAATCTAAGCTATTACAGACTCAAGACCAACTGACAGACACACTAATATGACTCAACAAACTCCCCCGTGTCTTCAGCTTGGTCTTTTAAAATATCTTCAATATCAGATCCAGTCTGTCGAGAGATTCCCACCAGCATGAATTCCCTTAGCAATGCAGAGATCCACAACTCTCTGAAACCTCACAGCATCTTCTTGATCAATCATATCAAATTGCAATCTATTACTGTGAAGAGCTTGAAGATCATTCTTTGACATGTTAATCAGGCTAAGAGGATCAAAAACTCTAAGAGTGTAGCCAGTAACATGTTTCCATTCTTTAGCATCACGTCCCGGTCCCTTTTGAGAAAAATATTCAATAACCGCCTCACCAGTAACTGTGTCATACCACCAGAACCTAAAATTTCCCAGCACATCAAATGGTAACTTTTCAAATGGCACTTGGGTAAGATTCTTGGTTGGAGGATAATGATAACTGTATATGGGTTGGCGCGTCCTCGGGTCCAACTTCTTCTTATTTGAAAATCTAATTCCCATTACTGGTCGAATCCATTTAAATTTCTCCGTATTTATTTCTCGACGCAGTATTTGCTGAAAGAATTCAGCTTCTCGATTATCAGTGGGATTTATCATATTCAATTGAGCTAGTCGATTTAGATCAACCTTCCGTAATGTAGTCAAATGATCTAGCCTTGCCTTAAAATATTGAATGCCATCTTGCCTTTTGATAACAAACAATCCAAAATCAGCATCGAATTTCCAACTTTTTATAAGCCCAGATAAGTCTCCACGAACAAAATATGCTCGACATCTTTTCAACTCGGGCGTTGGAGGCAAAATCCATTCTGGATACTTTCTAGGTTGAGCAGTGGATGTTGAAGTACCGGCAGAATGGGAAGATGGTTCTGCAGAAGAAGCAGCAGGAACGGTATCATCATCTGATTCTACCTCCTCATATGGATTATCCTCGAACTCATCTTCATCAGAAACCTCATCAGGTTCAAATTGAACATCATCAGCAAACATGTTTGGACCCTCATTTTCAACAGTTGTAGTTGTTCCAAATACAAGACTTTGTAGATATTCAAGATTAGCATGCGAGTAATCTACATTTAATGGTACTGGTTGGTCAGGTACGTGAGCTGACGACGCAAAGTAATCCAAATTAATATTTTCATTAATCTCAGAATCATTGATTACATTTACATTATCATGGCCTGTGGTTTCAGGATCTATCTCCCCCAGAACCACAGCCAGAGATTCCAATTCTAACACACGACGCTCAAGATCAGGTACACGAGCAGCCGTGGACTCTAACTCCAAAAGTCTTGACGCTTGAACCTGAATGAGAGCCTGTTGATCTTGAAGCATCTGGTTCATTTGCGCCATATCATCAATCAGTTTCTTCAAAAATTCTGTTTGTGGCTGAAGGTCATCAGAAGCAGCGGTCGAGGTTCGTTGACGACGTTGTTGAGGAACGTCATCGGATTCTGTGTCCGAAGAATCCCGAACCCGCTTTCCCTTATCAGCAGCGGAGGTGGTAACAGCAGCAGCAGGTGGAGAAGTTGGAAAATTCTCAATATCAACTAGAATTTCTTCCAAAACCGCTTCATCAACTTGCGGTGGTGGAGCTGCAATATCAAGAAACCCATTATCCGGCGGAGCCACATATTCTTCATTAATCACGTGGCCGAATAACGGAACATCAGACAGAACTGCCTGACCCTTTGGGGGTGTTGCACAATTCCCAAATACCTTGACCAGCATCGGAGTCAAGGTCAGAATCGACCTTGGGTCAGGCTGAATCCCTAGATTCAGGGAATTCAGGATCAGCTGCAAAAAGTGTGGATACATAAACCACATGTTATCGCCAGCTCGTAGATTATCCACTAGATGCCCAAAGATGTATCCAGAGTAGTTGAAAGGTTTGTTGTAAACCAAACCCAGCATCAGAGAGATCGTTCCATAACTCATCCCATCGAATCCCGCCTTCCTTGGCGAGAGGCACACAATGATAATGTGTGCTAAGTACCTCCAGACTCTGCTCAAATGTTGTTTCCTGTATTGATCTGGAGGAATAGCCGGATAACCCATACGCTGAAGACCTCCAGCGATAAAACTGTTCTCAAACTGAGTTGGAGACTCAGAATTGTCATCAAATCCCAACACTTCTCGTACCGTATCCTCCATAATTTCAATACGATGACCAAAAACAGATGATAAAATCCTTCGATATTCGCCTTCAGTGTTAATCACAGCATTTGCATAAAATTCCTCGATTTGATTCAGGTAGATTAGACATGAAGCAGTGATAGCATTATGAATCCTCGAGCGATGCAAAAACTGAATCATCGGATGAAACGGAATCGAGTTGGCGTGCGTATCATCGAGATAAGCCACCACATTATGTCGTGGCTGCGTGCGGCGAGCATAAATAGCTAAGTTTGCCATCTGCACAAAAATGAAACATAGATAATACACAAAGAAAAGTTATACCGTTAGTACAAATAAAGTAATATCCGTTCTTTCAAAATTACTTTTAGGCGACACTTCAGTAGTGTCGCTAATTGAAGTAGCGACACTTGGGTAAGTGTCGCTCAGAAGCCTTAAAAATTACCATGCGACACTTAAGGTAAGTGTCGCAGCATTGCAAATCAAGAGGCGACACTCAGTGGAGTGTCGCATAAGTGCACACAATATATAAGATGACACTTAAGGACTACTGTAGGCGACACTTAAGGTAAGTGTCACAAAAGACAAGGTGGCATTTAATCAAGTGTCGCAACTAATTGATGTTCCTTTAAAGGCGGCACTTAAGGTAAGTGTCGCAAAAGACAAGGAGGCACTTAATCAAGTGACGCATGGCAATAAGGCGACACTCAAGTTGAGTGCCGCAGTTAGTGTTCGAATTACCAAGTTGCGACACTTATGGCGAGTGCCGCTGCGAGTGTCGCAAAGATGAACACAAACCCAGAAACCATAAACCCAGAATTCAAATTTTTAATCAACTTCAAAGTTAGGTCGAGTCAGGTTACAAACTTGATAGATACATGTATATCGAGTATCAGGCACATGAAAGTAACACCTAACTAACATCTAACTAGTCTAGATTAATAACGATTCGTAATCCCAAAAAAAAAAAAAAAATAACGAAACCGTATGAACCCTAGATTAATTAGAGATAAATAGATCATGATATGAAGAAAGATTTGTACCTTTAGGTGCGTATACACTAGAAGAACAGAAATCGAACAAAGAATTCCAAAAATGAGCAGAAATCCACAGCAAAAACCGATACAGATTGAGTGTCGCTTAAACGAGAGCGAGTGATGCAGAATCGTATGTGAGTGCCACAGGTAAATGTGATAATAAATGCCGCACGGTGGCATTTATATACTCCATACTATAGGCGACACTCGAGGCGACACTCAGTGAGTGTCACAGACTTAAAATTTTGAAAATTCCTAACACTTTCAAATTCTTTCGCGATTCGGTTTTGGCTATTCAGTGACATTTGACTTTAAGTAAGACAAAAAAAATATTAAAATAATTTCAACTTAACTAGGAATGCAAAACTGTTTTTGGTGACGGGATTGTTTTAGGTCTAGTTAGGGATCATATCAAGTCATCATACATTAATTTGCAAATATTTGCTGTTATTCCAATTATCAGTATACTTATCCTCTTTAAATTTACATAACATATTTAAAATAAATTTAATAACACACAGTTCAAGATGATTGTTCATATCATTATCCACTTAAACAACTAACCTTCATTCATCTGAGATAACCTTTTATTGTTAATATGTTCAATCTTTTGCAGTTCACACATATGACATACCCCTAACATTTAGATATGGTTAATCTTTATATTAAGAAAAATTATATGAAACTTATTTTTAAGAATCAAGCAATTGGTGACAGGTCTGTACTTACGTACAACAGAGTGACTTAACTTGATTCAGGTTTAAACAAAATCAATTTCCGTCAAGTCATTGGTGACAGGTCTGTACTTACGTACAACAGAGCGACTTAACTTGACTTAAGGATATATTTTTATTTGAAGCTCTAAGATTTTGCAAGTCTGATGAACTTGCGGTTGTTTAATTTTAAGATATAATACCAGAGACCAGGTCTGTACTGACGTACAACAAAGGAAACCAATACTATATCCCCCAAATAAGTTGATATAAAAGTTCAGAATACAAAAATTGTCCATATTAAATATAGGAATGAAGACACACAGTCGTACGTCATATGATGTTTACTACAAAAAATTAACAGGTAGTTGATGTTACTGCTTAATATCTCAGAGAACTAATAGAGAGTTGCCTATGAACATATCATATGATGAAGCTGTGTGTTAAGAAATTTATGATAAATACATTAGATAAACCTACTGAGACATCAGATATAACAGGGAACATTTGCATTTCATGAAAGATACTTAATGTACTATCATATCCCAAGTTGTTTACAGACACAACCCAACGTCTTTGTATAGATGTAGCAATAATGCATTACTTTAATACTAGTAAGTATAAAGTGTGGCTCTTACGATGTTTTTTTTTTACAAGTAAAATCAACGTCACTGTAACGATTTAAAAAATCGTAAGCCAAGCATAGAAACTAATTCCTCAAAACGAGAACGGGAAAAGGCCTTAGTAAACAAGTCAGCCTTTTGCTTAAGTGTTTCTATTTGAATAAGGTCAATAAGGTGTTTCTCATAGAAATCCCGTATAAAGTGAAATCGTATCTCTATATGTTTTGTTTTAGAGTGCTGTACGGGATTGCGTGTGATAGATATGGCTGCAGTGTTATCTATATGTATAGGAGTAAGAGTTAAGATGAAACCATAATCGCGAAGTTGATGCTGAATCCACAGAACCTGTGAACAACAGCTGGCAGCAGCAATATATTCAGCCTCGACTGTGGAGGTTGAAACGGTTGTCTGCTTTTTACACTGCCATGACACTAAGCGCGGTCCAAGAAACTGACATCCACCAGATGTGGACTTCTTATCCTTGTTGCATCCACCATAATCTGAATCTGAATACACAGTCAAAGTGAAGTCGTCTTCATTTGAGTACCATAGACCAAGAGTGGGTCTATATTTGAGATACCCAAAAATCCGTTGAACTGCCTTCATATGAGAAACCTTCGGATGAGCTTGGTACCTGGAACACAAAGAAACAGCAAAAACAATATCTGGTCTTGAAGCAGTAAGGTACATGAGAGAACCTATCATTGAACGATAGTCCTTCTCGTTACACTCATCATCTTCCTCAGCTGGTCCAAGTTTGTGAGATACCTCAATGGGGGTGTCATAAGTCTTACAATCATGCAAATTATACCTAGTCAACATGTCAAAGACATATTTTGACTGATGGATATAAATGCCTTTGTCAGATTGTTCAACTTGGACACCTAGAAAGAATTTGAGTTCTCCCATTGCACTCATCTCAAACTCAGACTTCATAAGTTGCTCAAATTCCTTGCAGAGAGCATTACTTGTAGAGCCAAAGATGATGTCATCCACATATACCTGCACAAGTAACAAATCATTTTTGGACCTTTTTGTAAAAAGAGTGCTGTCAATCTGGCCTCTTGAAAATCCATGCTTGAGTAGATGTGTAGACAGCCTCTCGTACCATGCTCGTGGTGCTTGGTGAAGACCATACAAAGCCTTGTCTAACTTTCAGACATAATTCGGATGTACCGAGTCTTCAAATCCAGGAGGTTGCCTGACATAGACTTCCTCCACAACTTGTCCATAAAGAAAAGCACTCTTTACGTCTAGTTGATAAACCCGAATACCTTTAAATGAAGCATAAGCCAAAAAAATGCGAATAGATTCCAATCTAGCTACAGGGGCGAATACTTCATCGTAGTCCAATCCTTCAATTTGTGTAAATCCTTAAACTACTAATCGTGCCTTATTCCTAACCACTACACCGCGGTCATCCTTTTTCACACGATATACCCAACGAGTTCCAATTGCATGGACACCCTTGGGTAGAGGAACTAATTCCCAAACTTTCAGCTTCTCAAATTGATGCAGTTCTTCTTGCATTGCTTCGACCCAATGCGGATCCTTTAACGCATCAGCTGTTTTCTTTGGTTCAACTTGAGATAGAAAACATTCTTCCATTTCAGTTACAAGACATTCCAAGGAGGCTGTAGGAGATGCTTCAGAAGTTGAAGCAGACGTGTCGGTCACAACCAATTGATGTCTAGTTTGAACACCTTTACTTAACTCACCAATGATATTATCAGTGGGGTGAGTCTTATGAATCCGGGTCTGTGGAATTGAGTTAGGCACAATAAGTAATTCCAAATTATTAAGATCTCCTTCAGTAGCATTGTTCTCGGATGGAGGATCATTGGCTTCATCATTTTCTTCTGAAGGACTAGCCATATCTAACGGTTGAGGTGATGGAGGATCTGTTGTTAGAATTGGTGCATCAACTGATGGTGTTGATGCTGAGGTGGAAGATGTATTAGGTTGGACAGGTGGTGCAGATGAAGTGTGATCTACATTAATATCCAAACCATGTAGAAGAGTAACAATAGTTTCTTCATCATCAACATTCTCAGGGGTCGGAATATTAAATGAGTCAAAGAAACTATCATACTGGAACAGATTTTCTGGTCCTTTGCCTTCGGAAGGAGCCGTATAGCGTAAACACTTGACTTCATAATGCTCCTCAATACGCTTTGTGGATAAATTGTAAACTCTCTTGTTAGGAGAATTTACAGAATATCCCAAGAATATTCCATCCATTGATTTTTCACCAAACTTGTCCTTTTGAGTTCGTGACATAATGGTGCAAGGACATCCAAAGGGCTCCAGAAATTGTAAGTTTGGTTTACGGTTGTTAAACAGCTCATAGCATGTTTTGTTTTCCTTTTTAACCATCAAAACCCTATTTAAAACAAAACACGCGGTATTTACCGCCTCTGCCCAAAAAGTGATTGGAAGCTTAGAGTCGGATAGCATAGTACGCGCAGCTTCAATAAGAGTCCTGTTCTTGCGTTCAGCGACACCATTCTATTGAGGTGTATAAGCAGAGCTGAACTGATGATGAATACCCTTCCTTAAACAGTACATCTCAATTGTTTTGTTCTTGAATTCCATTCCATTATCACTTCTAATCCTCTTGATTCTCTTTCCACACAAGTTTTCTAACTTGTCAAACAGATATATTAAGATCTCGGGGACTTCATCTTTTGTAGAAATGAAGTAAACCCAAGAAAAACGAGAGTAGTCATCGGTGACTACTAAGCAATAAGTACTACCTCCCATACTCCTCTTATTAACCGGCCCAAATAAATCCATGTGCAATAGTTCTAGGGGCGATGCATTGGAATTCACCTTCTTCAACTTATGGGACTGCTTGTGTTGTTTTCCTTTGAGACAGGAAACGCAGTTATCATCCAAACTGAATGTGAGTTTAGGCACACCAGTAACAAACTCATTTTTTACAAGATAGTTCATCTTACGAAAGTTTATGTGTCCCATTCGCCTGTGCCATAGAAGGGAATCCTTTGGAGTAGCTTTGGACAACAGACATGTATGTTCAGATGTTGTAGTTGACACAGTACTCATGTCAAGGACATACGTGTCTTTTGTCCTCGGTGCTCGAATGAGTACCCATTCCTCAGCTATTTGAAAGCCTGGTTTGAGTATTAAGCACTCCGTATCCGTAAACACCGTTGTGAACTTTTTGTCACATACTTGTGATACATTAAGAAGATTATAATGCAATTGTTCCACATAGTTCACGTTGTCAAAACTCACTGATCCATTAGTGAGAGTTCCCCTAGCAGTAATTTCTCCACCCTTATCACCCGCAAATGCAACATATCCTCCTTTAATAGGTAGAACATCGGAGAGTAGATATATGTTGCCTGTCATGTGCCGAGAACAACCACTATCTACATACCATTTGCTCTTGATTACTTCTTCTGATGGCTGTAGGCACACAAAAATAGAAAAATTAGTTTGAGTGTGAGACCCAAGCCTTGACGGACTTGGGTCTACCAGAGTCATCCATAATAACCACATCAGTGAGTACATGATTTTTCAAAATTTTGGGCTCTTTAACTGATGGGGTATTATGTGATGAAGAGTCTTCTTTGGACTCTTTGACTTTCCAAACCTGTAGAGGTTTAGATGGTTGCTTTTTGACAAGAGTTTGCCGATTACAAGTAGGTTTAACCGACATTATCTTGTCAGTTTTCTTGACAGGTTTGGGAGACATGAAACTGTGCTTAGGTGAAGATTTTGAAAAATTTCTGTAAACTGAAGATCTAGGCACGGTCTTTCCAAACCGTTGTCTAGAAAGCAACGGACAAACACTTATCAAATGACCCTGTTTCTTGCAGTAGAAACAGGATCTTCTCTCAACAACCGATTGAAACTGAGGTTGCAAAACTGATGAGGATTTGATATTTCTATTTACTGAACAAGCACATTGAAATGTGCAAGGTGAATTGGCACGTGAAAAATATGTTGATTTACTTTTGTAATTATTTGTGATTGGTTTAGAAGAAATTGATTTGTTATCAGCAAAATTTGGTTCCTTCTTAACCTTAGGAATAGCCTTAGATTTAACCTTTAGTGAAGGGATTTCACTACACGGTTCATTTGTAATTATAAAATTTTCAGGCTTTACATCCAATTTAAGAACCTCTGTATCAATCTCATCAGTTACATCCTCAATTTCAATTATTTCCTCCTCAATAGTAGGAAGTACAGGTAATGCTTTTGCTTTCTTTTGGGAGATAGGTTTATCTCCCTTCTCAGATGGAACCAAAATAACTGGTTCTTTAACAGATGACTTGCCTTCTTTAACAGTTGAAGGCACAAAGTTTTTAATGTCATCCTTCGATGGCATAGCTTCATAGTTAGCTGGGGGAGGTACCGATTGGTATCCTATCCCCGACTTACTTTTTGTATTGATCCTTTGCGCTTGAAGGATCTCATCAAAAACAACGGAGGATGTACTGAAATTTGAAAGTTTTCGATTAAGATCAATAACCTCGGTTTTCGATTCATCAAGAGCTTTTTGTAGATCGACAATTTTCTTAAGATAACTGTCAATAGCATCTTGTTGACAATAAATCTTAGCCTTTAGATCTTTTCTTTCAGTCATAGTGGCATTAATCTTTTTGTCAAAAATCTTTTCATTTTCTTTTAACAATTGGTTCGCCTGTTTAAGTTTATCTAAATCAGAATACAGGCGAGCATTATCCTCAGAGTATCTGTTAATTTTACCAGTTAATTTGATACAATTAACACAAGAAAGAGGTTCATCAATTTGTACCTCATCTGTAATCTCTGCCATAAGAGCTGTGTTATGAATGTTCTCCTCTGTATCACTCCAGTTATGATATTCATCATTAGTAAGTAGAAGAGCTTCACTGATAGATTCCTCAAGCTTATCAGCATCCTTAGCAGTTGACTTCTTTGAAGCAGATGGCTTTGAAAAACCAGAAGGAGGTTGTTTAGATTTCTCACATTCTCTAGCAAAGTGTCCAAAATTGTGACACTTGTAGCATTTAACCTTACTCTTATCAAAACCCAAACCCGAATCACTATCATCATCCAAGTTCTTTTTACCAGTTTTTCGCAAATATCTTTTTGTTCTCCTAGTTAACATAGCAAAATTCCATCTAATATCCATTCTCTCGAGATCATCAGGATTTATTTGATCAAAATCTTCATCAGTTAAATCAATGGAACTAGTTTTCTGGGATAGAAAACTGTCATAAGCACTCAAAAATGCTTGAAATACAGCAGCATTCTCCTCGGTAGCTGGAGAAGCTTGATTAGCCTTGGATCCACCGGATGATGAAAGTGATCCACCTGAAAAAAAATATGATACACTGGAGGCACCACCACTTGCAGTTGAAGTTTTAGTGGCGGATGACAAACCTCCTCCAGACAAAAGAGCAATCCCTGAAGATGAAGATTTACTCCCATAAATGCTTGGATCCTGAATATGAGCACTAGATTTTGTTTCTTTCCTTTGCATATCTAGTGCATATGCTTGCAATCGTCCAATGAAATCATCTAGATACATAGACATCACGCCTTCATCTTCCTCCATCATCATCACACGATGATTCCATTTCTTTGGTAACGCACTTAACAATTTCTTGTTAATATCCTCTACCTGCATTTTCACTCCCCCGTCAGACAGCTCACTCACTAGATGTGAATAACGAATAAACAAACCGTTTAAGGATTCATTTTCTAACATATCAAACAACTCATATTGTCGTTTGACCAACTCCAGCCTACTCTTCTTGTATTTATCACTACCACCGCATCGTCTTTCAAGGGCCTGCCACATATCATATGCGATGTCATGATGTTTAAACATTTTGAGTACATCAGAAGATAAGCTCATAACAAGAGCTGAATGGACTTTCCTTTCCATATCCCAAGATTTCTTTTCATCCGCATTCAACGCACGAATAGACTTAGGAGGTGCGATTCCCTCAAATACCCCCTCTTGCCTCGGATGCTCATACCTTTCAAGCAAAGGAATCATCATATCCGGTTCATTATAAGAAATAAAAGCTTCAAATTTTTGTCTCCATTCAACATAATTTGTATTAGCTGTAAAAATTGGAGCCTTATTTGTACTACCAGCTTCATTACTGGTTTTAAGCATTTGAGCAAAAGCTTGCATCGACATTGTAAATTAAACTGAAAAGAAAACTGATTTTAAAATGCTTAAGCGACACTAAGGAAGTGTCACAAACTGACAAGCGACACTAAGACAAGTGTCGCAGAGAGTGTAAAATTAAACCACAGGCGACACTAGAAGTAAGTGTCGCAATGAAGTGTCGCTAGCAAGTGTCGCTAGCAAAACGCGAATTACTGTCGCAGTGAGTGTCACTAAATCCTTAAGGCGACACTGAAGTAAGTGTCACTTGAAGTGTAGCAAGATAATGTTGCAAAACCCTAGAGGCGACACTGAGGTAAGTGTCGCTAGAAGTGTCGCAACGAGTGTCGCAGAAACGCGAAGCAGCAACCCAAAACCCTAAAAACCAAATTTTCGTAAAACCTAACGAAAATTCTCTTTCCCAGATGAACAATACCTGCAAAAACACGTTAATAACAAGAATTTGAAGACCAAAAACTCTCTAATCAATGAAAATAAGCTAGTAATTTCCCAATTTCAACCGAAACAAACTCGAAACAAACTCGAAACTTGATCAAATCTGTCACAAACAGCCCAACGGTTCTGATACCACTTTGTTGTCCCTTAACCTAGGATCTAGATTGAATGACTTGAATCAATTGTGTGGCGGAATCACACGATTGAAGTAACAAGCATGAAATATAAATCAACACAATGAGATATTGAATAAGAATGCTTTGTATTTCAATAACCAACAAATTCTAGCTTGTTTACAGAGGTTTTAGTCAACAAGTTGTGCAAAGGTTTTGTCCAACCTTTGCAATGAGCCGTGATGGCTCTATATATACAAACAGATTGATCCTGCGACAAGTGTCGCAGATCATAACCCTAGTGCGACACTTACTAAGTGTCGCCTGAATGCGACACTAGATAAGTGTCACCCAAAACAGAAAATTATCTATTTTTCTAATCTAAGCTATTACAGACTCAAGACCAACTGACAGACACACTAAAATGACTCAACACATTCCACAAAATGATTACTTGACTATTATGGCAATTACTATTTGTGAACGTATTGGTTTTAACAACCGTGCTTACAAACTTGATTCAACTATTGCAAATATAAAACCTGTGAATTCACTCAACCTCGTTGTTGACTTTTACTATGTTTTTCAGGGAATTAGCTGCGCATGTAAGAACCGCCTGCACGTTGGAACATAGGCGACCCACGAAGAATAGGATGCCAACTTTTGACAATTGGATTTCTTTTATAACTGAAACTGTTTAGTCATATTTACGAAATCTACTTTTGTAAACTTAATACTTTTAACTTGTACGATTCGAGGAATCGTAAACTTTGTAACTAATACTTTGGCATCTTAATATATTTGTTCTATTGTAATCATATGCTCTGATACGTATGCATGTACTGTGTATTGTGGCACTACCCATACTTAACTAAATGCTTCCGCTAAACTAAATCAACAAATTTTGGGGTGTTACATATGAACACATCTTCTCCAACTCAGCCCGCTCCCACTGTACGAATTAAAATAACAACCACGGCTCTCTGAGAAGACTCTGATTCATAACACCCGGTCAGTCGCAAATTACTTTTCCATTGGAGAGTAACAACGAAGGTCCGAATGTTCTAATGTTGCCGGAATTTGCACACTAAACCTGTAGAAATCTCGAGATCCATCACACGCACAACCGTCTCAAGACTCCCACTAGTTGCCAAACTCTCACTAGCGTCTACACTTCCCTCGGTTCCAAACTCCTAGAGTTCCCAACACTCTCAACAATATTCGAAAGCTCAATAGGACTTACAAGATTATCCGCCTCTAACCTACTCAAAAAATTTTAATTGATTCCTCCAGAAGATCCGCTCAACCGTTGAACCAAACTCATCAACCGATACCTGAGCCCAGCCAAACGCGTTCTATTCGACATCTTCATCAACCA
The DNA here is from genome assembly GCA_963422505.1 of Pseudognaphalium luteoalbum. Lineage (NCBI taxonomy): Eukaryota > Viridiplantae > Streptophyta > Magnoliopsida > Asterales > Asteraceae > Pseudognaphalium > Pseudognaphalium luteoalbum. The sequence goes on from OY730198.1 coordinate 80,740,656, forward strand.
ATATCTCCAAGTGTAGAAGCTCTAACCTACCTACTCATTCCATACCATGGAATACTCGACCAAAGAAACATGGTCTCCCGTTTCAAGCCCCGCGAGCGATAACCAAACTCTCTCGATAACTCCCACTGTCGATTATCAAACGGATATGGTACCGTTTATTACACATCTACCCAAATTGAGAAACCATCCTCTTGAGCATTGTAACAAACCTCACATCTTTGAATAACCCAGTCTGTGTCAATGAATTCCCGAGACATCACGTCCCTACACTCGCAACATCAAACCCCTAAGTTTGATAACGTTCACTTATTCTTTTGCACGGGATCGCAAAAAATAAAGAACCCGAGTCCAAAACCTAGGATTCCAAAACTCTCTCCGCAACAAACCACTAATCGAACACCGATCACCAACTCCATTACCACCGTGAAAAATCACCGTCATAACGCAACCGACCTCCTACCGTACCCTCACGTCATAACCACCGGAAAAAACCCTAATCAGTTCAATCCAGAAAACCAACTCATCGAGTTCGTCACGATCAAACACAAAAACGAGTCTATCAATCTCGATCACATGTTGCAAACAAATCCTAAAACCATGTCGTTCCAATTGTTCCCTCTAATGATTATCTTCAACCGAATCCAGATCAACTATGAGTATTTGGCCATAATAACCCTAGCTCTCCATCTTCTAATACAACTCTAATCATCAACAAACAATCTTGATTATGCTTTCATCCGCTATTGTTCCCAATCGCTCAACCTTGAGCTCTGATACCAGTTGTTATGAATTTGCAGCGGAAACATCCAACTAACAACACTTATTGTTAGCACAAAGACAAACCCAACAAACGCTCGTGTAATTGTGTTACACCCACAAACAATAAACGGATAAATAATTGCGAACTAACAATTAAACAAAGCAACATAATAAAGAATCGAACAATACGACACAAATAATTTAACGTGGTTATGTCCAATCTCCAACTTGGAGATTGGTTTAGTCCACGGGGCCAAACCAGAGAATTTTTCTTTTTATTCTTTTACGGCTCCAGGATTACAATAACATAGGGTTTATATTTATAGGATACTTATAATTTAGACACCAAGCCAAACAAAAAACCCTAGCCTATATAATTAATCTTCACTTCCTCATGGGCCAACATTTTCAACATGAAGTAGTTGAATAGTTTGTAATTTTTTTATACAACTTTGTTTTGTTGTTTGTAAAACAGAGGACATTGAGATTATAACAGAGAAATCTTTGCAATTCCAACTGGCGGCACTCGAGATATCAACAAACTATTTCTATGTAGGAAATAAAATAGGTGAAGGTGGTTTTGGTGGAGTATACAAGTTAAGATATTACTCCATTGATCTTTGAAGCAAGTAAATTTTATAAATGGTACATGTAGACGTTTAAGTATATCTGGATTTACGAAAATCATCCCACAACTTTCTTTCTACTGTCAATTCAAGAAGTTTATTTACGTCAAGTAAATGATCCATTCGACACTTGAAATGACTAAATTATCCCTAACCTCTTCATTACTTTTTTTTTCTTTCTAACAAATGATTAAAGAAAATGATTTATTTAGTATATTGGATCCTCATGAATTGGTTTACTATTACATATCATTCACCGTTCGTAACAGGTACTTTTGTAAACATTACTAATGATTCACATACATGTGGTATTAGGCTGATATATATACTGGATTCGGTTCAATGGAGAAGGAAATTTCGATGGAGAAGAGGGAGAAACAATATGATTCACTATTTTTATTACTATGATTCAACTTTTTATTACTTGAATTATAATAATATAAAAATGAATCATAGTAATAAAAATACTGAATCATATTGTTTCTATCTCTTCTCCACCTAAATTTTCTTCTTTTTTGATCCCGATATATACTTAAATCACTACTCTATATTATTGTAAATAAATCTACCATCGGGGTGTTCTTCCTAATGGGCAACATATAGCGGTGAAAAGGCTATCGAAAGACTCAGGACAAGGTGCTATAGAGTTCAAAAATGAGGTAACATTACTAGCCAAGCTTCAACACAGAAATCTCGTGCGACTTTTGGGATTTTGCGTCGAAGATGAGGAGAAGATCCTCGTCTATGAATATGTTCCTAACAAAAGTCTAGACTACTTTCTATTTGGTTAGCCTCTACATGAAAACTTATGCTTATTTTTTAGTAGTCCTACTACTTACTAGCTAAAGTTGTTACTTTACAAGTTTATTTTGAACTTATGCTTTTACACAAGAATTCACTTGAAGGATGTTTTGAATGACAAAGCTTAATTTGACTTAATATACACAATAAGGCGATATGGATTCAAGAAGATTCAGAGCCTAGACCTTCAATTGCTTCGGTTGTACACATGCTTAACTCGTGCTCAATTGTTTTACCTTTGCCTCAAAATCCACCATTTGAATCGCCTAACAGAGTTGAGTTTTCTAAGTTCGGAAGTGCTAGAACCAATCTATAAGTCATATGTTTTCGCAGCTAATGACTCACCTATTACTGAAGTACGACCGCGATAAACTACACCATAAATATTATAGATCGATAAATAAATGTAATCAAGTAGTAAGGCTATTAATCTTAGCTCAATCACTACAACAAAGATATCATATATCCATACTTTTTTCTACACTTTTAAAAAATGTGTGAAATTAATTTAAATTCTTCATGCTTATAATTGTGAAAAAAATTGTTACATTAGAAAGTGGGGAAATCACTACAATCTTCAAATATACAAGTGCAACAAAAAAAAGTCTACTCTTTAATAGTGTGAAGAAATTATAACTTGTCAACACTTAAAATTGTGGAAAAAAATTGTAACATCCAATTTATCCACACTTTCTTGTGTGGGAAATTCATATGTTACAACCTTTTTTCCATACTTATAAATGTTCAAAAGATGTAATTTCTCTACACTTATAAGTATGAGCTTTTATTTCTTACGTATATAAGTGTGAAAAATCTTATCGTTTTCACATAGGTTTACACAATTTCTAAACATGTGGAGAAAAAAATGTGGTAAAATGATATTTTTTTGAAGTGAATGTTAACGTTTAATTGCATGATCGAATTTAGTGTGTAATATCTCTTATTAAATAAATTTTTGGATGAGACCTCTTATTTTGAGGTAAACATGTCGAGTCATGTTATCTCACAAAAAAATTGAGACTTCTATGGTTTAAGCCACAATAAAATCATGTTTTATGACTATACATGATCTTATATATTTATCTCAATATGAAAGTTTTTCAATCCATTCAATGTGGGAATAGTGTATGTATATAAATTGTAATTAGTAATATTTATTTGAAGATTGGGCATTATAGGGGAAGGGGTTATTTGAGGAGAAGGAGAAGAAGATTTATTTGTGGTATTTGGATGATCTTTTGGGTTGGATCAATAGTTAAAAGGGATGTCAATTTTATAATTACTTTCAAAATTAAAGGTATTAGTTAACAGAAAAAAAATATAACATTAAATTTCACCTCACACTCCTTCCACTATTTAGATTTTTACATATTAACTCATCCACTTTATTTTCTTCTCCCTCCTACATTTTTCTTCCCCCAACCCCACCTACCACCACTCCACCACCTCCTGGCTGCCACCAGCCACCGCCGGTCGCCGTCAGCCACCGTCGGTCGCCGTCAGCCGTCTTCGGATTCCGGTCTCCGTGATCTGCCGCCGGAATTTTTATTTTCAAATTTTTTGTTTTTCAAAAAAAAAAATTTCAAAATTTTTTTTCATAAATTTTTTATTATATATCATATTCCTATTCCTACTGCATTTCTAATAAAACTATACGTTTTTTACTACATTTTGAATAAAATTATACATTTTTTTTCACTGCATTTTGTATATTATTGTTAATTAACTAAAACTTTTATATATTTTACCGCATCTTCTATACCTGACGTCAACAAAATACCGTACAAATAGATAATATATATAATATAAAATGCAGTAAAAAATGAACAATATGTCCTAAATTAAGTATATGCAAAATGCAATAAAAACAACAATAAGTAGTATACTTTAATACAAAATGCAGTACAAATAGATAATATATATAATACGAAATGCAGTACAAATCGATAATATGTATAATACAAAATGCAGTGAATACAAACAAAATATAATAAATGAAATATATGAAAAATGCAGTAAAAATAACAAAATGCAGTAAAATTAACAAAATGTAGTAAAAATAACAAAATGCAGTACAAATAGATTATGTATAATATAAAATGCAGTAAAAATAAAAAAATGCAGTAAAATTAGATTATGTATAATATAAAATGCTGTAAAAAATGAACAATGTGTACTAAATAAATATATGCAAAATGCAGTAAAAATGGATCATATGTATAATATAAAATGCAATAAAAATAAACAATATGTAATATATGAAATATATGCAAAATGCAATAATAATAATAAAATGCAGTAAAAATCATATTATGTATAAGTTAAAATGCAGTAGAAAACAAACAATATGTATTAGATCGAGGTGTATAAATAAAATGCAGTAAAAACATCAAAAGAATAATGTGTAAAATACAAAAATACAGTAAAAAACGAACAATATCTATTAAACATATATATACAAAATGCAATAAAAATAATAAAATGCAGTACAAAGTGATAATATGTAAAAAAAATTCTGAGAAAATTTTTTTTTTTAAAAAAAAAAAAAATTTCCGACGGTCGACGGCGGCGGGTGGCAGCAGATAGTGGTGGGTGGTTGAGGGGAGGGGTGAGGAGGAAGAAAGTAAGAGGAAGTAGTGTACAATATTAAAAAGGGAGAGGGGGCAAAGATGAAACCCTAAAAATTCTTCTTCTCGATATACTCAAGTGATACATTCTCCTCTGAACCTTACCCTATATTATATTGGGTTAATTAAGTGTTTCAAAGTGTATCAAACTTAAATCAATCTCCTATTCGATAACTTGCTCCTCACGTTATCAATTATTTGCTGACGTAGCAGCTCCATATGTTGTTACGTCAACACGTTACATGTTTACAATTACAAGTTATAACTTATAAGATTAAGAGGTTGGATAAAACCGCTATATATAACTAATTTTTTTTTACATATAACGGAATATAATATATGGGTGAAATTAGATACATGTTGAAACACATAACTAGCCATGTAAATGAACACCAACTAGCTAGTTTTGTTCATGTTAAAGACACATGAACGGTTAACTGGGTATATAATTGTGTTGGTGTTCGTTTATTTAAAAAAAAACTAAAACTATATTTGTTTGTGTTAATTTGTTTATTTTTGTTCGTTAATATGTTATGCGAACATAATATATAGCCTAACACGACATCTATATCTATATATCTTCTACTATATATAAAGAAAGCATGATGTCTTAAAATTTTGACACATCATCAAACTTTTATTAATTTTCATTTTCATTTTTATATCAAATTTTATAATAATAATAATAATAATAATCAAAAAACAAATTAACTTTTCTATTAGATTTTTTTTATCATATTCATGTTTACACTTTTGACACATCAACATCTATGCATTTATCAAATATTTGCCTACTATATATAAAGAAAGCATGATGTCTTAAAATTTTGACACACCATCAAACTTTTATTCATTTTCTTTTTCATTTTTATATCAAATTTTATAATAATAATAATAATAATAATAATAATAATAATAATAATAATAATAATAATAATAATAATAATAAACTTATCTATTAGAATTTTTTTTTATCATTTCCATGTTTACACTTTTGACACATCTATATCTATGCATTTTATCAAACATCTTTACTTTCTCATTCTATAGTTACACAAAAAATTTTTAGCATACTTTCTTTAAACCTACTTCTCTTCTCTTATAGTTTCTTTCTTATATAAGATCAAGCTTATGCCTTCTAATAGTGCCACATAAGTGTTCTAAAGCCTTCCATATAGTTTTGACACATATACACTTAAAAAAGTGACATGTATCCTCAATTAAGATTTACTAATATTAAAAAAATTTACATCTTAAAAAAGCCACTTAAAACCATCTTAAGCTTAACACTAAAATTATCATCTATACTTAAAACTTAACATACTAATTATGCCTTAAGAATATCTTAACTAATTACATAAAAAATTCCTCTTAAAAGCATAATCTTTCTAATAGGTGATTATTCTTACACCATCAAAAAGAAAAATTTGTACACTACTAATTGTGCTTACGAATCACTCCAAGTAAAATACATGCGTAGCTTTAAAAAACGGAACCTTTTGAATAAATCCTTTTCATTTTAGTGTATTAAAAGTAAGTAAAAAATAGGTATCCCTAAAAATCATAAAATTTGATAATAAAAAAATAAAAAAATAAAATAGTTTTGTTTTTTTATATGTGACATGCCATTATTTTTTGATATAACCATAAATTCATTTTTTCATACTAAATGATCAAAACTTTGTACATCTGTATCATATAATATACGTCATTTGATGAAATTTTTAATTGTGACAAATATCATGGATAATAGAAAAACCAATCCAAAAGCTATTACTCTGACATACTAGATAATTAAAAATTGATTAGTAAAAATGATTGATTTGTACATTAGTAACATGAGTTTCTGTTGGTAGTACTTTTAATTTGCATATCTTAAGATTTTTATTGGGTCTTACAACTCATTTCTCTCGACATAGTCTAAGATTTTAAGTTGATCAAGTGCACTAATCGAGAGTAGTTGATTTGAACCAGTAGAAGGAAAGACATAAATATTTATTCTTTTTTTTTCATTTCGATCAACCATTACGATGATATACACATAGCTTTGCAAAATTGAATATAGCCTTTCTAACGTGATATTTTTTTTTCAGATCAAGCATCTATTCTTAAAGATAATATACATGTAATTATAAATTAACATTAAATTTTTCAGTTGTGGGTCGTGCATTGCACGGCCCTAAACATTAACTAGTAGTTTATATATAAAGAAAACCATATGCTTTGTTATTGTGACACATCATCAATCTCATTTTTTTTTCTTTTTAAATTATTTTACAAAACTATTAAGAATATCAACAATAATAATATTAATATAATAATTATTATAATAATCATAACTCATATATCATTAAAAAAATAAAGAAACTTTATTACTACAAATTATATTTAATATTGAAAATCAAATACTTTTAACTTTGACACATAATTAATATACTAAAAAAATAATCCTACAATCTAACACACATGATATATGTACAGCTGCCTCTCACAAGATTCGAACCCAAAACCTCTCGATAGATAAACTCCTCACATACTACTAGACCAAATGCTTGTTGATGTAAGTTCATACATTTCTGGAAACATTTATCCCAATTAATTCTTTTTATTAAATTTTTCGTTTCTAATTTTCTTATAATAAAAATCTTAATATAAAGTGGTCTTACTTATCATATTGAGTGATAATTTTTAGCGGCACATGTCATCATACATCCAATGATGACTCTCGACATTAACTTTGTTCAAAGTATTAAAAATATTTAATTTTAAAACTTGTAGTAATAGTAATTACAAGATGGTGAGAATAATACTTTGAGTGGATGAACTGAAGTTATTAAGCAATATGAAAGTTGGTGTAAAATATAACATTTTATAGAACATAATGGGAAGAAAAACATACTTTTAAGTCATTTATAGTGTTAACGACGAATATGTAAAAGTTACTGCATTAGATTCATTTTAATTTCTTTCTTTGAAATTCCAAATTTGAACATACATGTGACTTTTATTTGATTTTATCTCTTGATAGCTTTCAACGTTAACTTTATCAGAGTGGGTTGTGCGTAGCAAAACTTTCAAGTTTTCTAGTTTTTATAATATAAGGAAAGCCTTCTATTTTGAGATAAACAATAAGATGACGTGTGTCTTTGAATATTTTCAATATTAATCTTCTTAATCCTTTATTGTTAAACATATCATTTTTACAATGATATATTATTGTTAAACTTATTGTTTTTACAATTAATAATATGTGACCTAAAATCTTTTACTATAACATGAATACATCCTAATATAATAATCTTAATCCTTTTCACATTTCAAACTTAAAATTTATAATAATATACATCTTAACCTTATATATTAGCATTTACAAACCCTAAAGAAATATTAAAAACAACATACCTCTTTTCTAGGGTAAATATATTTTGTCGGCTACTGTAACATCCTCTCCATTTGTCTGATAATTCCTTAATTTAAATTGATTATTTAATTATTTTAGGAATTACTTGATATTATTTAATTGTGAAACTTAGATAAATAAGTCAATTGACTTATTGTGAGTTGTAAATTATTGCTTGTTTTAATTTAATATAGGCGACAGTAAAATAAAATAAATTTCTCGCGAAATGGTTTTAGGTTCCAGACAATAAAATTGAAACAGGTATAAAACACTCAAATAATAAGGTCAGTTATGGGGAGAGCCGACATCCCTTTTTATGACTAACCTGAATGAGCTCAAGACTTGGAAACATTCAAACACTTCAAGAACTTTAAATCAAAACTGAAATTAGTATATAAAATCAGTGATATAGATGTTGTAATTCCCCAGAGATCATCTCCTTCTTCTCTTAAGTTGTCATCATCATTTTCTCCATTAAAGATGTAAGTGTTCTTGCTAATTGTAGAATATAAAGTAGAATGAATTGCTTATGTGATTTTGATTAAAGTTGTTTGATTAAGCTTAATAGTTATATGATGATATATGCTTGTTGTGGACCGAATTAATATAGCCCTCTAGTTGAGTTCATGTTCTTGAACTTGAAAACCTAGAAACTATGAAATTGATAAAAATTGAAGTGAGTTGAGGTTTTGCTATTGTTGAAATTTGTAATGTGATGTTATAATTGTTGTGAGGTTAAAAATTCGGTTAAAATGCATTTTAGCACCTGAATTGTAGTGTAAATCGAAATTGGTTCGAGTTGTGCAATCGCAGAAAAGGAACTGGGTTTTCTGGGTTTTTCACGTTACCCGAACGGGTATGTTTTGCTACCCGGACGGGTATGTGAAGCTACCCGATCGCGTAAAATTAGAGGATCGCGTAATTTAGAATAAAAAGGTGACAGAAAGTTGCCTTGGGCATATTCTCATAGTTACCCGAATGGGTATGGCTAGTGACTCGAACGGGTATGGCTAGTGACCCGATCGGGTATGGTTGATGATACTGAATTTTTGTGTGTCTGTGTTTTAAGTCACCAAAATTTAATTAATGTGAAAACAGGTAGTATTTAATTGTATTACATTTTAGTATTTAAGTATTGGTACAATTTAATTATATTTGTGAATAGTTAATAACATGATTACTTGTGTAAGATGTTTATTTAGATAAGTATGATCAGTTGATACAATTACTAACTTGTATGTTCTGTGGTGTTTCAGATACTCCAAAGACTCAGTGATTAGAAGCTGAGTATGGTGACTCCTGAGGTATCGGTGAGTGGATTTGTAATTCACCCTTTGATTTAGTTGTAACTATTTGGTTGCAACAAGTAAACGTAGATGCGTTTATTAGACTGTTTAGTCTTAATTACTGAATTAATCTACGTGATATGTGAACCTCTGTGTATCAGTGTTATTGAGGTCAACGCATTAGTTTGGTTAGTTGGTTATTGTGTGAATTACACAGGGTCTCAATTCATTCGTTGTGTATAAAACCTGTGTTTGATTATAATAACCACTAGCTATCGGTCTCGTCCGTTATGGCCATACGGATATGTACGATAAGTGTTTTTGGGGAATCCCCGGGTATTATGATATCCCAAGAGCCACCGATCCTCATTGAAATTTGTGTGTTTACGATTATTTGATGTAAACTTATAGTTATGCTAAGTTGAATTGTGTGTTACTAGTTCAGTCACTTAGATTCGTGCTAATCCCGCATTTTACTTCCTGCATGTTATATTTTGAATATGGGGGTGGCAGGAAGAAGATGTTATAGAATGTTTGACTGCTCTACTAACTCTGATAAAGTTTGTTATAAACTAAAGTTTTGAAATCCTATAACACTCCATTTTGTGTAGTAAATATATTATGGCTTTAATAGTTTTAAACTATTGTGTATCAAAGTTTTAAATAGATTATGTACATTTTTATCTTTTGATAAACGCTTCCGACTTAAATATATATTATATTGATATAATGAATGAGGGGTATTATAATTTGATATCAGAGCATAGGTTTGGGTGAATTGACCATTGTAAAGTGTTCAATCCCAAATCTAGACAGTGTTATGTCAAACATTCATGAGTATGGGATTTAGCATGGTATATGAAATTGTTAGTAGATAGGTACTAACGATTAACAAAGTTCAAGTGTTGTGTTGATTACAGATATGGCAGATAACGAGCCACCGACCACCAACCCTAACAATGCCTCCAGGTTCGATGTTCCTCCTTCGGATATTCATAATGAGAGACATGATCGTGAGGGTCCTTCTATAACTATTCATGAAGAATCCAATAGAGATGATTATTTTTTTCAACTAGAAGATGAGGTGATTAATCTTAGAGAATTTAAAAGACAAACTGAAGCTGCGTCATCTCAGCAACGTTCTCAACAACAAAAACCTGTGTTTGGTATTGTTCCTCCCTTTCAGTCAAATAAAATGTGTTCATTTAAAACGTTCATGGCAAGTAAACCACCGGAGTTTCGTGGAAGCACCAATCCGTCAGTGACATTAAATTGGTTAAGAGATATCGAACGAAAATTTGATGTAACACATTGTGAGGAAGAATCTAAGGTTTCTTATGTTGTTCAATGTCTTAAGGATGAAGCTATGGTTTGGTGGGATTCTATCACTACTCATTTAACTCAACAACAGAAAGAAGCCATTAGATGGTCTGATTTTCATCAAGCAGTTTGTAATCAATATTGTTCAGATTTTGACATGGCTAGAATTAGACGAGAGTTTACCAATTTGCAACTAACTGATAAAATGACGATTGATGAATTGATTTCGCAGTTTTCTGAAAAGTTAAGGTTTGTTCAACAATGGGTTCCGGATAAGAAAACCAGAGTTGAACAGTTTGTTGGTACTTTACCTCCGATTTATCGTACTACAGTGAGGTTAGCTGGTTCTTTATCTCAGGCTTTGGCACGTTCAGTTGATAGTGATATGAGAGCTTCGGGTTTTCAAATTAAAGATACTTCTTCTTCGAATTTTAAAACCGACTCTTTAGGTAAAGGCAAGTCTAGATGGCAAGGTAACAGACAAAATAAAAAGTTTGGCATTAAAAGTAGTTCATCTGGAAATTTCAATTGGTGTAGTTCTTGTAGATCTAAACATACTGGGCCATGTACAGTTCGGACAAATAAATGTGTTAAATGTGGAGAACATGGTCATGAATTTAAGAATTGTAAGTTTCCGAATTTTGTGTGTTGGAATTGTAAGAAAGAAGGTCATCGTGTTCGGTCAGGAGTTCATCATTTCCGGTCAAAAGCGGAAGAATCCGTCGCCAGCAGTAAGTAGGGCGTTTCAAATGACAGTTGATGAGGTTGTCCACACAGATGATGTTATCACTGGTACATTTCTTACAAACTTTGTACCAGCTCGTGTGTTATTTGATTTTGGAGCAAACTGCTCATTTATATCTGTGTGTTTCTGTGATAAGTTAAATTTGAACCCTACTGTGATTACTAAGCCCTTAGAAGTAGAAATTTTTAGTGGCAACTTGGTTCCTGTTACCACCTCGGTGACTGGAGCAAATATTGTGATAGATGGTCAGACTTTCCCAATTTCATTTCTATTGATGCCAATTCCTAGTTTTGATGTGATTATTGGCATGGATTGGTTAAGTCAATATAAAGCAAGTATAGATTGTCACAATAAGTTGATTATAATCCCAATTTCTGAAAAGTCATGCATTATGGCTCGAGGAGAAAGGGATAATGGGTGTATACCTTTGATTTCTATGATGAAAGCTAGGAAGTTGTTGTTTAAAGGTTGTGAGTCTTACCTAGCCTATGTGATTGATGCTAAACTAGAAAAGAAATCCATTTCTGATGTTCCAGTTATTTCTGAATATCCGGAAGTATTTCCCGATGAATTACTTGGTTTGTCACCGGTTAGGGAAGTTGAATACCAGATTGATCTTGTTCCTGGCTCGTTGCTTGTAGCTAAAGCTCCCTATAAATTATCTCCTTCTGAAATACATGAAATGATGAATCAGATTCAGGAGTTATTGGATAAAGGATTTATTAGACCTAGTTCTTCTCCTTGGGGTGCACCGGTTTTGTTTGTGAAAAAGAAGGATGGGTCTTTTAGAATGTGTATTGACTATCGGGAACTGAATAAAAGAACTGTAAAGAATAAATATGCACTGCCTCGAATAGATGATTTGTTTGATCAGTTGCAGGGAACTTCGTGTTATTCTAAAATTGATTTGAGGTCGGGTTATCACCAAGTTCGCGTTCGTGAACAGGATATTCCTAAAACCGCTTTCCGTACCAGGTATGGTCATTTTGAATTCCTGGTTATGCCATTCGGTTTAACAAATGCTCTAGCAGTTTTTATGCATTTGATGAATCGGGTTTGTCGGCCTTTTCTCGATAAATTTGTTATTGTATTTATTGATGATATCCTGGTGTATTCTAAATCCGAGTCAGAACATGAAATACATTTGAGATTAGTGTTGGAAATTTTGAAAAGAGAACACTTATATGCAAAATTTTCTAAATGTGAATTCTGGATTCAGAAGGCGCAATTTCTGGGTCATATTATCTGTAATGATGGTGTCAAAGTTGATCCTTCTAAAATTGAAGTTGTGATGAATTGGAAAGCTCCAAAATCTGCTTCAGAGATAAAGAGTTTTCTTGGTTTGGCCGGTTATTACTGGAAATTTATTAAAGATTTTTCTAAAATTGTCGGTCCGTTGACTAAATTGACCCGTAAGGATTAGAAATTTGTGTGGACTGAACAACAGGAGATATCTTTTCAGACTTTAAAATAGCTATTGTGTCAGGCACCTGTGTTGGCATTACCAGATGGGTCTGAAGATTTTGTTGTTTATTGTGATGCATCTTATGTTGGGTTGGGTAGTGTTCTTATGCAGAGAGATAAAGTTATTGCATATGCTTCTCGGCAGTTGAAACAACATGAAAGAAATTACCCTACTCATGACTTAGAATTGGCAGCTGTTGTGTTTGCATTAAAAATATGGAGACATTATCTTTATGGTACAAGATGTATTATATGTACATATCACAAGAGTCTTCAGTATGTATATTCTCAGAAAGAGTTGAATATGCGTTAGAGACGATGGTTAGAGTTAATCAAAGATTAAGATTGTGAAATTTGTTACCATCCAGGCAAAGCTAATGTGGTTGCTGATGCTTTGAGTCGAAAAGGTACCTCTGACCGAATTTATTATTTGAATGTTGATGTTTCTTCCGACTTAGTGACTAAAATTAAAGATGCACAATTAGAAGCTTTATTATATCATAATCTTAAGTTAGAAATCATGTTGAAAAGAAAAGAGTTATTAGTTGATGATTCTAGAGGATTAAAAACTTTTCAGTCTCGTGTGTGGATTCCTCTTATTGGTGGTATTCGGGATATGATTTTGACTGAAGCTCATAAGTCTCGTTTATCTGTTCATTCCGGGAGTACCAAAATGTATAATGACTTGAAGCCTTTATATTGGTGGACTACGATGAAAACTGATATAGCACAGTTTGTTGGTACTTGTCATATTTGTGCTCAAGTCAAAGCTGAACATCAGAAGCCGTACGGATCACTGAAACAGTTAGAAATACCAGAGTGGAAGTGGGAACACTTAACTATGGACTTTGTGACTAAACTTCCACGTACTTTTCGAGGGAATGACATGATTTGGGTCATTGTTGACAGATTGACCAAGAGTGCACATTTTCTGGCTACTAGTGAGACTGCATCGTTAAGTAAGCTTGCCCAGTTGTATATTAATGAGATTGTTTCTCGACATGGTATTCCATTGTCTATTATATCGGATAGAGATTCTCGGTTCATTTCTCATTTCTGGCAGAGTTTGCAGCAAGAGGTGGGTACCAGAGTTAATCTCAATACTGCTTATCATCCTCAGACCGATGGTCAATCAGAACGTACAATTCAGATACTTGAGGATATGTTGAAGGCTTGTGTTCTAGAATATGGAGGTTCTTGGGATTCTCATTTTCCGTTGGTTGAATTTGCATATAATAATTCTTATCATTCCAGCATTGGTATGCCACCTTATGAGATGTTGTATGGGCGTTGGTGTAGAACGCCTACGTGTTGGTTAGAAGCTGGTGAGAAACAGTTTGGTGGACATGACATTGTGCAGATTACAGCTGACAAAGTGGTGATTGCCCGTGAGAAATTGAAAGCTGCACGTGACAGATAGAAGCAGTATGCAGATCCACGTAGACGGCCAGTGCCTTTTTCTGAAGGTGATTTTGTTTATCTTAAAGTTTCTCCGTGGAAAGGTATAATTCGGTTTGGAAAATGAAGTAAATTAGCTCCCCGATACATTGGTCCTTTTAGAATTCGCCAAGTGGTTAATGACCAGTTAGTTTCATTGGATCTTCCTTCAGAGCTTGCGGGTATTCATGACACGTTTAACATTTGTTATTTGAGGAAATGTAACATTGAAGACCAGTCTCAGATTCTTCCTTTGCAAGATTTGCGGGTTGATAGAAGTCAGAAGTTAGTTGAAGAACCTGTTGAACTTCTTGACAGAAAAGTTATCAAACTTAGGAAGAAATAGATCCCCATGGTGTTAGTTAAATGGAAACATAGTTTAGGTTCAAAACTAACTTGGGAGACTGAGGAGAGTATAAGAACCAGAAATCCTGGATTATTTGATCACATAGAGATTTCGGGGACGAAATCTCCTTAAGGAGGGGAGATTTGCGACATCCTCTCCATTTGTCTGGTAAATCCTTAATTTAAATTGACTATTTAATTGTTTTAGGAATTACTTGATATTATTTAATTGTGAAACTTAGTTAAATAGTCAATTGACTTATTGTGAGTTGTAAATTATTGCTTGTTTTAATTTAATATAGGCGATAGTAAAATAAAATAAATTTCTCGCAAAATGGTTTTAGATTTCAGACAATAGAATTGGAACGGGTATAAAATACCTAAATAATAAGGTCGGTTTTGGGGAGAGCCGACATCCCTTTTTATGACTTTCCTGAATGAGCTCAAGACATGGAAACATTCAAACACTTCAAGAACTTTAAATCAAAATTGAAATTAGTATACAAAATCAGCGAATTAGAAGTTGTAATTCCCCAGAGATCATCTCCTTCTTCTCTTAAGTTGTCATCGTCATTTTCTCCATTAAAGATGTAAGTGTTCTTGCTAATTGTAGAATATAAAGTAGAATGAATTGCTTATGTGATTTTGATTAAAGTTGTTTGATTAAGCTTAATAGTTATATGATGATATATGCTTGTTGTGGACTGAATTGATATAGCCCTCTTGTTGAGTTCATGTTCTTGAACATGAAAACCTAGAAACTATGAAATTGATAAAAATTGAAATGAGTTGAGGTTTTGCTGTTGTTGAAAGTTGTAATGTGATGTTATAATTGTTGTGAGGTTAAAAATTCGGTTTAAATGCATTTTAGCACCTGAATTGTAGTGTAAATCGAAATTGGTTCGAGCTGTGCAATCGCAGAAAAGGAACTGGGTTTTTGACCTTACCCGAACGGGTATGTTTTTCTACCCGGACGGGTATGTGAAGCTACCCGATCGCGTAAAATTAGAGGATCGCGTAATTTAGAACAAAAAGGTGACAGAGAGTTGCCTTGGGCATTTTCTCATGGTTACCCGAATGGGTATGGCTAGTTACCCGAATGGGTATGGCTAGTTACCCGAACGGGTATGGCCAGTGACCCGATCGGGTATGATTGATACTGGATTTTTGTGTGTCTGTGTTTTAAGTCACCAAAATTTAATTGATGTGAAAACATGTAGTATTTAATTGTATTAAATTTTAGTATTTAAGTATTGGTACAATTTAATTATATTTGTGAATAGTTAATAACATGATTACTTGTGTAAGATGTTTATTTACATAAGTATGATCAGTTTATACAATTACTAACTTGTATATTCTGTGGTGTTTCAGATACTCCAAAGACTCAGTGATTAGAAGCTGAGTGTGGTGACTCTTGAGGTATCGTTGAGTGGATTTGTAATTCACCCTTTGATTTAGTTGTAACTATTTGGTCGCAACAAGTAAACGTAGATGCGTTTATTAGACTGTTTAGTCTTAATTACTGAATTAATCTACGTGATATGTGAACCTCTGTGTATCAGTGTTATTTTGGTCAACGCATTGGTTGGGTTAGTTGGTTATTATGTGAATTCACAGGGTCTTAATTCATTCTTTGTGTATAGAACATGTGTTTGATTATAATAACCACTAGCTATTGGTCTCGTCCGTTATGGCCATACGGATATGTACGATGAGTGTTCTTGGGGAATCCCCAGGTATTATGATATCCTAAGAGCCACCAATCCTTATTAAAATTTGTGTGTTTACGATTATTTGATGTAAACTTATAGTTATGCTAAGTTGAATTGTGTGTTACTAGTTCATTCACTTAGCTTCGTGCTAATCCCTCATTTTACTTCATGTATGTAATATTTTGAATATGGGGGTGGCAGGAAGAAGATGTTATAGAATGTTTGACTGCTCTACTAACTCTGATAAAGTTTGTTATAAACTAAAGTTTTGGAATCCTATAACACCCCGTTTTGTGTAGTAAATATATTATGGCTTTAATAGTTTTAAACTATTGTGTATCAAAGTTTTAAATAGATTATGTACATTTTTATCTTTTGATAAACGCTTCCGACTTAAATATATATTATATTGATATAATGAATGAGGGGTGTTATAGCTATGTACTCTACTAGTTTGTTCTGAGGTCAGCAATTTACCCCTATTAATATTAAGGTATGCAACTAATCGGGAAGTGTTGCACCGATATTAGCAATATGGTGATCGGTTACCGGAACAACAGCTAAAAATGATGATTTGGCCATACATGCTTGCTTAGGTGGATTTCTTGTTTCTTATATGGCATTTTTTATTTGCTTCCCAAATTATAATTATAATTATAAATCCCCATTTAACAATGTACAACAAAAGATGCACACCGTAAGTCTTGTGCATCAAAAGAAACACAATGTACAGCAAAACAAGCAAAATATACAACTACTGTTTATAATAGGAAATGGTTTGTAGATCTGGGCTTGCAAGATCGTACTACTATCATCTTCTTCTTCAATGAACACAACAGCAACGATTTAAAGATTAAATCAACAAGAATATGAGGTCCCACAATGACACTTGCTTGCACGAATGTATTGACACAAGCTAAGAATTTCTTGACAAGCAGTTTGCGGAATAACACTTATCAAGTGGAAGATTTATGTAACTTGTAATGCAATTGAAATAGAGTTGTAAACAAAACAAGAACACAAGTGATTCAACAATCAAAAGCCTCAATATTATTATTGAATAATACGGATACACAACTGTATCAGGGTTACAAAGACAACCTTGAAGCTTGGTTACAACTTAACTTAAAACTACTGGATACACTTAGGCATACACACATCTCTATTACACACTTGACTCAAGTACATACTTATAGACTAAATAACTTGTATAAAATCTATACAAAATCTACTTTACAAAGACAAGTTTTTCTAGGAAACACGCCTGCATTAAATGCATTATCATTCCTTGTCTGCAGCGTGCACTATTCCTCAAAAGCATGTCTGCAGTAGGTGTACTTGTGTTGCAGAGTTGGTAGAAAGCAGACCCACTAAGCAGCATTAACAAAAATATGAGCAGAACTATCTTTTTGAACTGGCAGAACTAAATCTTGCAAACTTTGGCACTTGGCAGCACTAACTCTGTAGATGCTTGGCAGAACTAATCATTGAATGACTAGCAGAACTAACTCTGGAAAACTTTGTTTTCAATAAATTAACAGAGCTAACTTCTACTAGCAGAACTAAGTCTTCATAGCCCAACAACACTAACCTTGAACAGACTTAAACACTTAGAGTAATTTGACATTTGATAACCAGAAGAATTTAGCCCAACAAAGAACACATATACTAGTTAATCAGCGGCGATGCCACCAGTCACCATACTCTTTCAAATCACCACCCGTTTTTCTTTTATCACCACCATAAACTATTCCTGTCGGCCGGCCTTGACACTTGCCGGAAACCTGCAACTTCCGGTGGTGGTGGCGACGGTACACCCTCAACAAAGTAGAAAGCGACTGGCGCATAAAACACCGGTTCCATCACAGCCACTGAAACACCACCAACGTCGCATCTACAGATCGTTGAAGTTCCGACGTTGGTTTTTAGGAATGAAAATGGATCGTCGAAGCAAGAATACCAAACTTTTCAGTAAACTTTGAAACATAAAATATTTTGTACATGATTTAATACAACTCCGTAGCTTATAGTCCACGAATTGAAATTGAAAACAGCTACGGAGTAATAAAATAGGACCTTTTGAGCTGCTGTATACAAGAATGTTGTTGCTTGATTTCTCGGAACCGTTTTATCATAAACAAATAATTGTTCTTGTTACCCCGTATAAAACTTAATAAAATGACATTAAAAGAAAACTATTTATATCCATTTTTATATTACAATCTGGTACTTTTTTAAAAAAAAAGATGATAAGAAAATGTAATTTAATATATTTATTGATTATTAGATGACGTGTCATGCTATGTGGAAAAAAATGTACATATGGCATCACACATGGCTGCGTAGTCAGCTTTTTTAAAAGTCAAATAGTAAATATGAAGTTTGTAGAGACGTAGCACATATCATCGGGTTACACAGCATACATTAGTATTTTAAGAGGTAAGTTGCTAACCTTGGAATAAACAAGTAAGGTACATTCCTACAAAATGCATTTATCCTTTCTTCTATATCTTTTCTTTTCTTTCTATATATATAAGAAGACTACATGTGTGACAACCATCATAAAATCATAACCGTAACTTAAACTCTGAAACTCATTCTCGTGTTAGGACTCATCACATGGATTTTTGTACATTAAAGTCTTCGTTTTCAAAGATCGAATACAACGCAAAAAAAAAAAAAAAATCGCACACCAAATTTGTACAGCGGAAGCGGTTCGGGTCGGGGCGCCACTAATCAAGTAATCACAGCACAAAGATAAAGCAAACGACATCTATATGCAACGTTTGTAAAATAGTACCAAAAATATTAAAATACTATCCAAATGTAAACATCAGCTACGAGTTCGTAAGTATTTTCCTAGAGATTCTAATACATAACCGGTATTACAAAAAGTAATGTAAAAGAATCTCCAAAAGTTTGTATGTATGCGACTCGAGCTAGCAATCTTGTGGGTGTGCAGTTCTACTGCTATTATAAACCTGAGATACAATGCTCAAACGGGTCAACCAAAAAGGTTGGTGAATCTTATAGGTTCAGTAGTAAAGTAATCGTTATGAACCACAAGTATGTACCAGTGTTGCAATCAAGCAAAGTAATTTAAGTAAGTCGGTCGATCATCACAGTTGTCATGAGCTAATAAGTTGAAGCTTAACAGTCTGTAAGTAAGGTACAATCAAGTACCTTATAATGTACCCTCGTGAGTGCTATCCGGACACTCATATGTAACAAATACTAATCGCCTGTTTTTACGGTGAAATCCCATGGTAGCGCTACTACCCCAGGCAGGGATTGCCAGTCCCAAATGGATCCATTTACTAGTACTCGCGCTGAAGTCTATAACTAACAACTTACGATAGGAGGCTTTCAGTGGATTAAAAGTACTCATGCAATGTGTGTAAAAGTAGTAAAAATGTAGTTCAGTACTTGTGTTCATGCGTAAAACAGAGCAAAGTATCTCACCCCAAAAGTAAAATAGTAAAAAGCGGGGCTGTAAGACTCACCTGAGTCTAGCAAGTATGTTTGTAATGTCAAACGAATATAGCGGATGTAAGTCCGTAAGTGTGTCAGATGTAATTCCGTATGTTGGTTCTTCGAACCCTACAACCTTCTGGCGTCCGAAACGCATAAGGTTGTAAGTAAATAAGTAAAAAAGTTTGTGTCTCGAAAGATCACCCATGTTAGTTGTCCACTCAACTCAGAATTGTCCAAGTGTTCGTTTAGTATTTCGTTTGTAGTTTGAAAACGTGTATGGCCCGTTGGTGGCGGTTTGTAACAATAATTACAACTATTATTATTATGAGTTTCGTTGTATTCTATTTACTTATAAAAGTATTTCCAGTATGTTTGTAATTTATATCCAAGTGTGAAATTATCGTATGGGGGTTTGGGGGCAGCGTCCCTGGTAGCGGGGTCCAAGGCGCAGAGCCCCTAGTTGGGGTCGAGCTGAATTTTTTTTATTTCTGCATATATTGCTTTAATAGAAATGCATTAGAAATTCAAATTCGGAGTATCATTTTGGTCACGCGAATCTGAGTCGCAAGTCAGTTCACAAGGTCAGTCCGCAGAGTCAGCTCGCAAGACATAGTCGACTCGTAAGTCTTATCTCGCAGCTCGACTTAGTTCGCAGGTCGAGTTGCTTCGCAACTTAGTTCGCAGGTAAGTTGGTTCGCAGTTCTCGACTAGCAGGTCTCGACTCACAGTCCAGTTCGCAGGAATACTCGTAAGTCAGTTCACAAGTTGACTTCGCAAGTCGGTTCGGCTCGCAAACCTAATCTTCTCCGGATAAGGGTGCGAGCTAAGTTCATCTTAGTTCGCAAAATGAGCTGATGCGATTCTTGATATGAGTTTCAAGTTTAAAATGTTTTCAATAGGTTTCTTGGATATGTTCTTGTTGGGTGGATTCAATAATGTGTAAATACAAGTATTTTTGCAAGGAAAAATGAAGTTTTTTTAAAAATCGGTCTTGATGAAGAAAATGAGATGGATTGCGATGGGTTCTTGAGCTTGATCTTGTTGTTGTTGATGATGATGTTGTTCGACGGTGGTGGTGGTGGCAGCAGCAGCTGCTCCTCGCCGGTTTGAGTAAGGAGGAGGGGGAGAGATTTTGATGAGTGTATGTGTTTGTGTGCTGTAGAAATGAGATGAAATGAATAAGAAATGAAATAAAAAGAGGGATTAGGTCATGGGTCGGTTGGGGATGGGTCCGCGGGTCTGGGCCGACCTACTCGGGAGCTCGGGCTCTAGGACTCGTTCCTCGAATTTGAGTTACGTCCCGCGGTCGATTAAACATTATTTCGCGTTATATGTTAAGTCATTAAACACTTAGTTACTCTGTTTCGGTTAGCGTTATATTCACCTCATTTTCAGTTGAAATAAAATTTCTAGAATGTTTGTCGGTTTTCCTTTGTCCGGCGCGTCCCGCGTGATTTCATTACGTTCGGCTATGTTTGCAACAAAGCGTATGCGTGTACTAAATTTTCGTAATATTTTTATGTAAATAAAGTTTGTTTGGGTATATCCATATTATTTATAAAAGTTTTCACCAACGTCCATAATTAAATGATGTTGGACTCCGTCCGATTCACAATTGTACGATGTAAATCAAATCGCGTATGCGTGTATGTGATTACACAAGATGTTACATATATTTAGATTAATACAAAACTAATTACACGTAATTACAGGTAAGTTAGGCATTAATTATAGTCCTAATTTGGCGGGTGTCACAAAAAATCATCGCAATAGGATGTGTAACGAAAAAGATACAAAGCAAAGCGTAAATGCGTTCATAATTTGGAAACTTAAGAGAACGTGCGATGTATGAATATATATATATATATATATATATGTATATATATATATTAAGTAATATATAAATAATAAGAATATTAACAGTTATAATACATCAATAATAAGCTAAGTAAAAACATATAATACATTAAAAAGATAAAAGCTAAATTTTCTGCTAGGTTTCATGGTTTGGGGCATAACTTTCTCATCCGGGCTCAAATGACTTGAATCCAAAGCCCATGATCTCTGAACTCCTTGGGCAGTAACATGTCAAGATTTCAGCCCATAATACCATGTAAAATTCGGCCAAGGCTTGGATTAGGGAACAACAAATCATATATGTTCACAATCTTTTCTCATTAAAACTCTCTCCAAACCCTAAAAATGACTCCCTCTCTCTTTTTCAGCCATTTTCATTCTCAAACAACATCAAATCAAAGAGTTTAATCAATTATTCAAGTCTAGCAAACATTATTGTTTTCGCTTCGGTTTTGTTGGTAAGTTTTCGACATTCGATTCAATCATATGATATCTATTCACATTAAATCAGAAACTAATACTATTTAATTTCTAATAATTCCAAAATTTAAAGGGGAACTTTATTTCACGCGTAATCGTTGGTAGAATTCTTGTTCTTGTTTGAATATTTAATGGTTATTTCAATTCATAACGTTTCGTATTCGTTCTTTCAATTCTTATCCATTGGATCTAACTTTTAATGAAAATGATTGATAAATAGGTTTAAGAACATTCTAAGTTGATGGTGTATCGATTTAGTAACTATATTTGTTGATTGATTTATGTGAAAGCGTTTTTAGTGATAAAAGGTTTTTTCGAGTGCAAGTCAGGAATCTGGACAGATTCGTTAGCTGTTTTTCGGAATCATAATTTGGTCAAATCTTTATGTTTTTGGACGAATATTTGGTCTAAAATTAAGTTCAAGGAGTCTACTTTCTGTTCCAGTTGGTTTTGTGTCAAAACACCGAGTATTATTCAGTCAAAAGTTTATTTTAAGTCAAAGTGTCAAATATGATTTCGATGACAGATTTTTGGTTGAACTTTGGTACTTAATATCTCTTTTAATTTTTCGAGTTATTTAATGAAATTTATTTTATGATAAACTTTAGAATGTTACTTTTTCAGAAAAGTAGGTATCATTGTCAAATGAGTTCGTTTGGATTTTCATACAAAATTAAACTTTACCATGCGCCATTAGCAATAGAATTTGAACCATATAAGCAACTAAATTCTTATGACAACCTATTAGAACTACAAATGTTGACACGTTAGTGGTATGAGATTATTGGGATATGGGAGGTAGATTTGAGAACATTTAATTGCAGTTGAGGATCATAAATTCAAGTCACTTAGGAAATATCATACGTAGATTTGATAACTATGGAATAAGTGACAACACAAACATATGGAACATATATATGAGAAAGGATATAGGCTTTGTCTAGATTGTAACCTACATATATTGTGTTTGTAGATCATTGTACAGATAAATTCAGGGAACGCTTACTTGCTTTGCTTACAAGGTGAGTTTTCGTGGCCCCATTTTCTTTACTTATTTTCATTTAGGGAAAAGAGTGCTCAACTTGTTTTCAATTATTTTCATGTTGTTAACTTGGTTACTTTTATTTTGGACATATGAATGAATTGTCTGACACTATGTGAAACTTTGTGCATCGTATCATTGGGATTCAGTATTCATTAGTCATATGTCTTTTGAGGGTAGTGAATACGTTCATATTGGAGATTCATTATACTTTAGTCTTACTCTGTACGGGTATTGACTACGTACATTACTTGAGATTCATCACATTAGTCTTACTCTCTGTTGAGGGTAGTGAGTACGTTCATTGTGTGTTGAAGGTAGTGAGTACGTTCATTGTGTGTACATGGAAGTTTATCATTTACATTTATTTCAATCATGTGTTCCTTTTCAATTCATTGTCCTAACATATGTATTATCACAACCTACTTTTGATTAGTGTCATATTTAAACCTACGAAACTCACCAACCCATGTGTTGACGTTTTCGAGCTTTTCTTTTCAGGTAATCAGAATAGTGAATTTAAGGAGCTTAAGGTTAGTGGCTTTAGCAAGAATTTTAGGTTGCATTGAGACTTGGTGGATTGAACGTTGATCATATGCAGTTATGCTTAGTTTGTGATGTGGCCATTGGATTCTTAACAATTTAAACGTTTTATTGATTAACTAATGTACGTATATATGCACAAAACATAAATCATTCTACAACAATCAAATATATACCTACATTATATAGATTTGAAAAGTAATATAGAATTAATAGAAGTACACGTCTTACCATTCGCATACTGAATTGTAATTAAGTTGTGTGAAATTAAAAAAATAAAAAAACTCTTTAAAAAATAGATGATGACCTTCATCAGCCTATCCATAAAGCTTGTATTCAGTTTACTAAATAATAGAAATTGAATTCCCTTAATCTGTAAGATGATAATAAAAAAAATTCAATTAACAAAAGTTTAATGAAAGATATAATTACATTAAAAGTAAGTTCTCATAATTCACTAAAAGTTTTTCATTTATTTTTTAAAAAAGAAAAAGTTAGAGAAATAAGAGTTAAGATTATGATGAAAAAACTAAAAGATTAAAGTTAGAAGGAAAAAATAGATTAAAGGATGTTATGAGTTTGGACTATAATAAAAAGTTATAAGTGTTATTATATGATACATTATCTATCTTATATATTAAAAGAAAAATCTTGAAAGAATATTAGCCATAAGATTGAGATCAATAATTAAGATCTAACCGTTATTTAATTTAATGACATCATTAGTTCTATTTTTATGTGACTAAAAGACTACTATACCCTTCTATATTTACAATATACACCCTTCAATATTTACAATATAAATCATCTATTTTTTATTTAATTGTAAATAATACTCAAAATATTTTATTAAAATTTAAATTTAATAACTACTTTATTATTTCTTTCATAATTCAAGTTCTTCCTAAAATAATTTTTATTTTAAAATTTTTGGCAAAACTCCCCAACAAGTTATTTTCAATTCTAATAAAAAATTATTTTTTTTATCAATGTCTAATTTACATTGCTTGGATTATGGATGCTAATAGTTCAGTTTTCGACAGATTTTACACATACCGATTTATAATATTCATACTGATAGCCGACTCAATACCCGTTGGGTACTCAATTAGTATTACCCATCGGTTTTTCATATTTATTCACGGGTTTCGGTTATCCTCATGTATGTAACTTTGGTGAAACAAAAAAAAATAGTTATTGAAAATACAATACAAATTTGAAACACGAAAAAAAAACTATACCGAATTATAAGATTTGAAATCTTAAAGCTAACAATTTAACCTTTTAATTAACTAATTAAAAGTTTCAGTACATAATATAGTATTATTATTAAAGAACAATACAAATACAGAAAAGTAAGTGGTATCATGCACAATATTATCAATAATTGATTAATTAATTTACTCTTTTGCCATTAATTTCTATATATATCGATTTACATCCCTAAAATTATTAACCATTTAATTTTCTAAGGTTATGTTAACGTCATTCGGGTCAGTAGAGTCTGCATTTGAGTTGTCATATTTTGTCATCTTTAGTAAAGTTTAAAAGATAAAGTAATGCATTATAGGTTGTTGATTTAAATTACAGAGAGTAACTTAGATGGACAAAAACCACCAATGCACTGCAAAGAGCGTTATTTTTTAGATACAAAATAGTATTTACTTATTGAACCGGTAAATTTGCTTATTTGGAAAAACATATCTGTACGATTCTAAATAATATAGTATCACTAAATATTAATACAAATAACAAGGTGATATCATACACAATATTATCCCTATTAATTGATTAATTTATTTGGATTTATCAATCCAAAATCTATCACAATTCAAATCATTAATACATTTTTCATTTAAAATTAAAACAATTCAAACTGATATACCGTACACCAACACCGCCAAAAAAACTTATTACATCCATATAAGACATATCATAAAGTCAACCCGCAAATTTTGCGGGTCTGAAACTAGTTCTTATTCAAAATAGTGTTAATTTAATTTTGTTAATTACTTTATTAAATGAAAATAGTTATAATATAAATTTTAATTGAATATTATCTTATTTGGAATAAGGGTGTAGGAAAATCCACATCATCAAGTTTTTTTTATATGGTGATGACACATAGGATTTGTATGATGTGGCATGAGTATATATTTGACAAATAATTAAGGGTCTCCTCCCTTAGTTATAATGATATATATATATATATATATATATATATGTGTGTGTGTGTGTGTGTGTGTGTGTGTGTAGGAAGGTTCAAATGAGAACCACAAAAGGTACAGAACTACGAGAACTTTTAAATTACATTATTTTTATACATGAAAACGTAAAAAATTACACATAATTGTTATTTAATGTTCATATCATTGACAAACAAAAGTTAAAAACCACATAAGATGTGTTAAAATTAAAATATATGAAGTGTTCACATGTGCACATAACGAAATATATAAACTTGATTTTAAAGGTTATTTTGATAAATTTTTAAACTATTTTGTTTTTAACTTTAATCTAGATAAGTGTTCACATGTAACTGAATCATTAAACATGTTGAAATCTCTATAATTTAATTGTTCTGGCAGTTCTTTACCTTTTTGTGATTCTCATTTGAACTTTTGACTATATATATATATATGTAATAACGGTGGAGATATAAAACTGGTGAAAATACTTTTTGCTTCACAATTTTTTTTAAATTGTGAATTTTTTTATTTTTTTTACTACACATATGTTTTTAATTGGGTGAACCCTTATATTTTTTTTGTATCACATAAACTTTCATCATGAACCTTTTTTTTTTGTTTCACACTAAGTTTCTAACCTTTTTAATTGTAACCTTATTTTTTCACATAAATTTTTTGCGAAGCTTAATTTTTTTAACGAAACTTTTTTAAGTTTTTTTATAGCGAACCTTAAATTTTTTCACATAAAATTTTTATAATTATAACTGTGAAACTTTTTTTTTTCATTATATATATATATATATATGTATGATAGAGATCCCGTGAGAACTAATTAAGGTTGAAAACACTTTTTGCTTCACAATTGTGAACTCATTTTTGTGTTAACATATGTTTTTAATTGTGAACTCTTATATTTTTTTTCTTGTTTCACATATAATTTTCATCACAAACCTTACCCTTTTTTCTTTACACAAAATTTTTTAATTTTTTTAATTGTAAACCTTATTTTTTCAGATAAATTTGTTATGAAGTTTTTTTTTCACGATTTTTTTATAAAGTTTTTATAGCTGAAGTTAATGCCACTGAATGGATGCGGTATATCGTCATTACTTGTAGGTCCTTGTGCTGACATGGACCAATCGGTACATAGGGATTGGGACTTTGTCTACGTTTGGGAGACCATCGCTATCAGTGGTGGAATAATTAAGGTACTAAGGTGGTCACATATTTTGAAGACATAGCTGGGCTTAAGCATACCTTGAGAGTTGAGCCTGACCATTGGGCCGCTGCATGATTGTTCCGGGCCTGACAACCCTTCCTAAACTTCTGTTAATGAGCCCAATAGCAACTTGCAGGAGTGCCAAGTGCAGGACGGTACACGATTATATATTTTGATCGATTTTTAAACATTTTATTATAGGGGAAATTCTATGTGCGTTAAGCTTCACATAAAGTTATGTGCTGTTAGATGCATTTTGAGGTACCAAACATGTGTGTTTCTTTAGTTGGTTGTATGTTTAAAAAGATAAAATGCAAAACTATTTTCACATTTGTTGGAGACTTGGAGTATATATCAATCATTTCTTCTATAAATGTAAAATTTAACAATTGATACATTCAAATAACACAAAAAATTAAATGATACACTGAAATACAAAAGTAACAACTTCCAATGTTAATAAACACAAAATGAAACAAAAAATAAAAAATACAACAATTTAACCCTTGGTCCTAGAGATGCATACTTTCACACTCACAGACAAATCTTTAACTATGAGTTATTACTAACTCTTAATCAAAGCTTTTATTTGGGTTCAATTTAACAAAATAGTAACTTTATTAGTTACTCTTTGAGCACACTTTTCTAACTTCACCTTGAGAACCGGTAAGAACCCCAATCCTGCCCATCTTAATCATAGACACACCAAAGTCCTCAAAGAAAGTGGAACCATGGCTAGTAGCTTGAATCAAGTACGCTTTAGTCTCGGGGTCATCAAGTAAAGCTGCATCGGATATTAGAAGACCTCTTCTTTTAGTCAGTAGTTTGTAGTAAGAGTCATCAAACGTCAAGAAGCTCCCAGGATCTAACTCAGCTATTGTGGTTTGGTCTCCTGGTTTGCATTTTAACTTCAACCTTGCAATGTAGTTTGGGTCCATAGTGGGGTCGGTATCGCCTTTCCCCGTAAAGTTGTAGAGACGGCTTGTGAATGATGTACAATGAGACATCCCTATTGTGTGTCCTCCTACACATTGTCGTCATCCATACACATAAATGATAATTTATGATCATTTTTTACAATATATAATTCCTAGCATCTGAATTTGTAAAAAAAGGGTACCTGATAGAACAACAAGGTCTTTTGAGTTTAGTCCCCTTAGTGCAAATGATGCCTTCAAACTAGTAATGTTGAAGAAAAATGGTGGCAAGCCCGATACAGGATTTAAGGGATCACTGATTAGGGACACGTTTCCGTCTCTTCGACCAGTTTCGACGTACCAATGTGGTCCCTTGGTCTGTCAACAAAAGAATATTGGGATATAAGATGAAAGATATATAATTAGTTCAAATGTTGTACACATGAAATTGATTTTAAAAGTATAGTTTGAGAGGAGAAGTATACCGCCACAGTAACATCTCTAGCAACAATGGCTACGATGTCAGCACAAGAAACCACACCAGGACAAGCTTTTTCTAGCGCCGTCTTCACTCTATCAATGATGTTGTACCCTCTCAAGGTAAGATTTGGAATTGAGAATTTCTCTGATTGATTAGTTGGAGAATCCAATAAAACCGATCCATCACAACCCTACAATTACAAGGTTCACAAAACTCATCAACGTTATTGATTATCAACGATATGAATGTAAATAATAGAATTAGATTTAGCATAACAATATAAGGATGGTAATTAATACAAGCAGTTGTTTTGGTCACCAGTATGCGATTAGTGGTCCATCAACAGGAGGTTGTTGGTTTAAATTTCACTAGAGGGACATTTTTCACGTATTTAATGTGTTATATATGATAATATTAGCCATTTTCAGAAAAGAAGAAAAAAAAAGGATGAAGGGTGGTATATTAAAATACCCTAATGAAACAATCATGAAAGTGCATTCTCAACAAAGGCCCCGCAAGTGATGGTGCAACAGCCATAACCTCGCCTATGACCTTATGTACAATCTTTTCGGCGTCAGGGCATGATTTCTCATAGAACCCTACTTTCAAGCCTTGGCCTTCGGCATGCGACAACAAGAGTGCTTGAACTATCATTTGAAGCATGAAAACCCCAAGTAAGTTCTTGAGACCACCCATTTTGAATTTAAAAGAGTTTCAAAATTAGAACTTATTATTTGTGGGTTATTTGAAATGTTAAAATGATCAAGGCTCATTTTATAGGTGATTATAGAGAACCTTGCAATTTGAAAATGTCATATGAGGTGGTGTCACCACATGGCAATTTCAATAATTTTATCTCATTTTCGTGATGGCTAAGATGTGGTTATCATGCTCTAGGTATAATTGTCACTTGATAATTTTTTATTTTTTTTTTCTATTTAAATTAGCATTGACTTAATTAAACAACACAAAGAAACTCAACCCTTGAGAAATATATATCAAGTATATAATGTACATTGGTAGTAAAATTAATTAAGCTCCTCCTATCGTAATTAAGAAAACAAACAACTTAACTATCACTTCAGTAATTAATTACTAGTCGTCATAGTCATTTTACACAGTTAGATCTGTGGTGTTTTTGCTCGGTCTACCGTCGAAGATAGGCTAGATTTACATTAGTATATACGGTAATTAGTCATATACTTAATATTGATTGAAACCAATCATTATCAGAGTTGTTAAATGGTCAGCCATGAGAGGGAATAGTTAAAACAATCGTAAAGCATAAAAGCGTTGACATTGAAGCATTCAAGAACATGCATCATACTAGCTACTTGATATATTAACTTAACACATTACCATACCTTATTCCCAAATCATTATATTTATTTAGCGAACCACTTGTTATGAAGAACCGAAAATAGCATATATCATATCCTGTACGTATGTATTCATGTTCTATAAATGGTTTTTTAAACAGTTAAAGAGCTGAAAAAACGGATTTCCAGTTGTGTTATATAACTGGAGCATCTTCATTCTCAGGCATTTTTACAACTATTCTATGATATTTAAATGGGCTAAGTGCTTGTAAATGCATATAACTATGCATGAATCTTCATTGTGTGTACATAACTGTAACACCTTGTTTCTGGACCTGGAAATAAATGATTATTTATATAAAAGGAAGTAGTTTAAATTGGTTTAATTGAAAATAAATAAGTAAAAGAGTCACAGGTTTTATTGTGACTAACGAAATATTACTTGTTTTAAATAAATAAAGTTGACGGTAAAATAAAAATATTTTGGCTCACTGGTATTTTCGGGTTCCAGACAATAAGTTTAGAAGGGGATAAAATTTATACAAATTAAAATGGGAAGCGGTGGAGTGACCGACTCATTCTTCCACCTAATTCCTTTATTCCCTTCTTGTTCTTCATTTTCTTTGAAACTAACCTTTGAGAAAAATCAAATAACCCACACAATCTAATTTAAACAAGTTATGAATTGAAGATTTTATCAGATTGTATCACCATCATCGTCTTACTACTTTATCATTGTAAGTGCTCTTGTTGTGTTAAGGTATAAACATGAATTTGATAGATTTTAAGGAAATTATTAGGGTTTATAAAGTATGAGTGAAATTGTTAGAAAGATTAGTGTTTGTAGGTTACTTTGGTGATTATATGATGAAAGAATCTGAGTGTTTGCTATTCTTCATGTTTAAATTAAGTAAATGAGTTAAAGAATTAGGTTACATGTATGTTAGCTTGAATTTGGGGATTTAATTGATGT
Source organism: Pseudognaphalium luteoalbum (assembly GCA_963422505.1). Classification (NCBI taxonomy): domain Eukaryota; kingdom Viridiplantae; phylum Streptophyta; class Magnoliopsida; order Asterales; family Asteraceae; genus Pseudognaphalium; species Pseudognaphalium luteoalbum. The sequence goes on from OY730198.1 coordinate 80,771,675, forward strand.
TATTGTTATAAATTGTGTTTATTTGATTTAGGTGATGTTAGTAGCTGTCTTGGTAACCAAATATGGGTAAAAACTCGAGTCTATAACCGTGTTTATGAAAAATTGGGTTTTGGTTCGAAGTGGTTAAGTGTAGGAAATCTGCAGAATTGCAGATAATGAAGAACAAGCCGACGGGTCATCAGTCCCAGCCGGCGGGTTCTGTGTTTGGGTTGGGGAGCCGGCGGGTCAAGGACCCAAGCCGGCGGCTTGTAATCTCAGGCCGGCGGGTTGTTTACTCCATCTGGTTGCTGCTAGAAGCTTTAAAACTCGACTTTGTTCTCTTCCCTCAAAATCCTTTGTACCCGGCGGCTGAGTGATGGGAACCGCCGGGTGGTGACCTAAAGCCGACGGGTATTAGACCCTAGTCGACGGGTTCTTTGGCCTGTCCAGCACTTTACTTTTATTCGATTGATATTGTAATTTGGATCAGGTTATGATGATAACCTGTGGGCTAGTATAATATGTCGCAACTTATTAATGTTGTATTTTGTGTTACATCTTGAAATATAAGTTATATGATTATGGAATGGATTATTAATTTGTATTATTTGTATTCTCAAATAAGCAAAAGGAAACTCAGTAATATTATACCACTGAGTGGAGACTGGAATATCGGTGAGTGGTAACTGTATTCTTCTGTTCAATTCTGTTGTAACAAGTTTGGTACAACGGAAGAACACTTTGGTAACTGGTTATAGATTGTTTAGTTTACTGGGTTATAGTTATTGTTGATTGCTTATTTATATTCAGTATTGGCATGATTATTGTACAATATATGATTCTTGGCCGCTGAGCATATTTGACTATGTGAGTTATTCAAAGGTCAACACTGGTTGGGTTTGTTGTTATTGTTTGGCTGACGGGGTTTCCGATACATATAGTTGAAGGATAAACCCTAGTCACTGAAGATAGCTTCAAACTATCGATAAATTACTGTGATGGCATACCAGTGGTTTAATGTGTTCTTGTGATGGCATACCAAGAACCGCCGATCCTCTTTGATTGTGTTGGGTTATGTTTATTTGTTATATAAATTGTTATCTCTGAATTGAACTGTCGGATACATTTCCATTCACTTAGCTGTGAGCTAATCCCACCATGTTTAACATTTTGCAGGTTTTGGTTAGATTATGGATCGGGTTGTAGATAGAAAATGGGATGTTTGACTGTCACGCGTTTACTCTGACTTTTTGGAAAATTAAAGACATGTTTTGGATGGTTAATATAACACACGAACACAAGTATATGTTTTAGTGTACATATATATATATATATATATATATATATATATATATATATAATGTGATATTTGAAACTTGTTACTTTTGGTATATGTAAATATGATAATTATAGTTTGGGACGCGCTTCCACCGTTTATAATATAATAAGTGTTTGTGAAATGCGGGGTGTTATAATAACTAAATTGATCTCCATTGTATGTACGAAACTATTTATTGATCTACATTGTATGTATATTTGTGAGTTGTCAACGTGTGAAGATGTCATGTGTCGCTGTATGAATGAGAACACATCACAGATATACACACAATGGAGATCAATATAAGTTTCGTACATTCAATGAAGATCAATTTAGTTACGTATACACAATGAAGATTCACGTATAGTTATATGCATTTTCAGACATTTAACCCTATTTAAATACATTATCCAAAGTCTTGTAATCATGTGGTGATGAATAGTAAGACGTACATGCATGAATTGTATAGCAAAAATCACATTATATAATTAAGACTCATTTTTAAACTGTGCTATGATTATTAGTTAGATCTAGCCTCTTGAATAATGTTTTTGTTGGTTGCAACTGATCAATCTTACAAATAAAAAAATAAATCTCAAAGCTAATTGATAGACGACTACTTCTTTGACAACGTAACTATTTTTACATTTAAACCCTTTTTGAGCTCACTAAAAAAATTGGTATCGAAACTAATGGGTAGCCATGCGGTGATGTGGATGATATTCTCTCGGCTTGACCCCAGTTTGGTACTAATGATGGATTCTGAAGAGCCTTATTTCGAAAGTCATCTTGACATGATTCCAATCATACAGATTGAGTATTATGTGAATTGTGAAAGACGGTGGGATGAAAAAGGTTGTGCGTCTAGTGGAAATGTACGGTTAAAGGGTATGTATAAGGCCTAGTGTAGACATTGGTCTGAACTCTGAGGGGATCGAGAAGTGTTGGCGCAAACCCAATCTTACATGTTGATCTTAAATCTAAAGGGTTAATTATCTAAAAACACAATCTACTTTCAATTTTGTCCCTTTTTTCCTATTGTACTTTTTTATGTCCCAATTTCCCATCAAACTTTCAGTGGTTGTCCCTATATCCCCAATATGTAACAAATCTATCATTTTTCAAATTTTATTTAATAATTTATTTAAAGTTTTATATAAAAAATCATTAAAAAAGTTATTATTCAAGTTTAAGTGATAAGTTTTTTGATTTAAATTTTTTTTGAATTATAAATGATAAAAAAAACTATAAATAAAACTTCAAATAATGATATATTTGTTCAAAGTTGGGAAAATAGTGACAAAAAATGAAAGTTGAATGAAGAATTGAGACATTAAAAAGTACATTGGAAAAAAGAGAAGACAAAATTAAAAGTAGGTTGTGTTTTTAGGTAATTAATCCAAATGTAAAATATGAATTGAATTGATATATGGGTAATGGGTTACTTGCTCTAACATATAATAGGAGTTCTCCGTTGGAGTACATTATTCAATTTAATCACAAGAGGTTAATCTTGAACAACGTAACTTAATACTAGGTATATACTTCTGTTACTTGTTTCTATCATTTTCTTGTTTGATAATTAAAGTTAAACCCAATTGGACTTAAAAGGGGCTAGAAGCAATGAGATATATATATATCTAATGTTGATAAGAGGTACGTTCTTATAAGAATGAAAAAAGAAGAAGGTAAAGAATGAGAGAAGGAATATGATTGCTCTATTTCTCTATAAAACTCACTTCTACTATTACACCATAGTTAATTATCTCACAAACCGTAAATTCATAAATTATAAGAATTACATTTTAGGAATCAACATTTTTTTCTCTTCAATTAGAAATGTCATAAGTTATACCTTTCAATGAATTTTTTTCTTCGATTTTTTACCGGATTATACAATATAATCACATGTGATTTATGATAAAATAATTAAAATCTATTAACGATTATATATTCATGGTATATGTTAGTTAACACTTAATTACAACTTAATATTCTTCTACATTAATAGTTATAAATAAAAAATAAAAAATTGCATAAATTTTCATTAAAATTTACATGTGATTGTTATATGTACATTTAATCACAAGTGATTTGTTATATAATCACATATGATTTTTTATGTAGTCACGTATGATTTTCATTTAAAAATTGATATTTGATAAGAAATTTATTGATATATAATAATTCATGTATGATTTCAACTTGATTTTTACTTAATTATATAATTATAGTCAATGATTTGAAAATCCGTATTTTATTACTCTTTAATCATATGTGATTGATACCTTGATGTTCATTCGCATATGATTACAACTTAGTTTTTCATGTTTTAATTTCTTTAAATCATCAATGATTTGAATTTAAAGTTTAATCGGAGATTTAAGCAGGTGTGATTATTTTTTAGTGTTAAATCATATGTGATTTCACATTACAAAATTTTAACACCCAATAAAAATGGAAAAAAAAACTTTGTCGAAAGTATAGCTTGTTGAATCTAGAATCGAAGAGAAAAATATGTTGATTCCGAATATGTAATTTTATAATTCATAGACGTACGGTTCGTGAGGTATTTAACCTTGAAAAAAAAGATGAAAATGAATTTTTGAAATGAAATAATCCTATTGGTTTCTCAATTCTCTATTTTTTACAATTAGTTTTTAAAGTTTTCTCATGTTGGTAATTCCATGTTGAAGTATTAATTACATATTACATATGGTAATAGTTGAACTGAAGTCAAGTTGCTTTGAAGTAACTTGATGTGTAAAAATTAGTGAACATTTATCCTCTAATTAATTTAAAAGTCATAATATTTATGTAATAATTCTAGAAGCAACAGCCATCAATTGGTGAAGATTATTTTTCAAAATTATATTCAGATAACTAAAATTACTACTCCATGAGTCTTAATTTATTCTTTCAATACATAGGACTCAGTTGTAGAAAAATATAATAATTATATTGTTAATCGGTAAGGATTTATTATTATATTCTCCATTTATATATTTTCGATTGAAATTGAGAATCGATAATTATTATGAAATATTATAATGGATAATTAATTTATAACGAAAGTAGTATTTTAGTTACTTTGTAACCGTAAGTCTTAAACTGACACACACGACCCACGTGGAAACAATATTCTGTTTTGCTGCATTTACTTTGACCCATGTGAGAAAACAACCTTCACCGTTTCATCCAATTACAATTTAATCAAGTAACTAATTAAATTTAGGTTAAATTAATCTCATTTGATATGACATTGTGATATGATGCACCGATCCATATATAGATGCGTTAGTTCATTTTGCTGCTACCTTTGAAACCTTATAAAATATGTTTGCCAGACTCCTCCCAACGCGGGAGGTCGGTTGTCGTCGACTTCAAACCAACGAACCGACAAAGATGGCACGGGCCTGTCGGTTTCGTCGATCAGTTGTCAACTTCGGATAACCGAACCGACAGGGCCCATTTGTTTTTTTTGTTAGCCGTTGAATAAAAAATGAAAAAAAAATATCCCAACGGTCAAAAGAGCCGTTTGGGTTTTTTTCAATTTTTTTTTTTTAAAAATCAATTTTTCAACTATAAATATATACCATATATTTCATACAATTCACACAATCTTTCCAACATCTCTTAAACAATTCACACAATCTTTTCAACATTTTTATATACTTTCAAAATTAAAAATGTTTTCCGATTCCGATCTTGAAGATTTGCAGGCGCTCAATGACATTTTCGATCCGGAATGGGCGATTACTGTTATCAACGCCATATCTTCCGAATCGGAAGACGAAGAAGTAATTCCGATCCCGAGAGCTCCTCGTCGATACTTTCCAAAAGATCGCCAAACAACGGGCCAACGTTTATTTCAAGATTACTTTGCCGACAACCCAACATTTTCGGCGGATGTATTTCGACGTCGTTTTCAAATGAGTAAGCCATTATTTATCCGTATATGTCAAAATATTACATCTTATTCTCAAAACCCGTTACCGGAATACTTTGCATATTTTCATCAACGTATTGACGCAATCGGCAGACCCGGTTTTAACGTTTTTCAAAAATGCACTTCCGCCGTACGCCAACTAGCGTATGGTTGTGTCGGGGATGCGTTTGATGAATATTTGCATATGGGTGAACAAACATCATACGAGTCTTTGGATAATTTTTGTAAATGTGTATTTCATTTGTACTCTACGGTGTATTTGAGAAAACCAACACTTCAAGATGTGCAACGTTTACATCAACGTCATTCGGAGTTGCATGGTTTTTCGGGTATGCTCGGAAGCATCGATTGTATGCATTGACCTTGGAGAAATTGTCCAGTAGCATGGCAAGGTCAATACACAAGAGGAGATCATGGTCATCCAACAATCATGCTCGAAGCAGTTGCGTCTTATGATTTGTGGATTTGGCACACTTTCTTTGGTCCAGCGGGCTCGAGCAACGACATTAACGTTCTTAATCAATCGGATTTGTTCTCCGATTTGCTACAAGATAGAGCTCCCCAAGTTAACTTTACGATTGCCGAACAACATTTCACAAAGGGGTATTATCTGGGGGGTGGAATTTATCCGGAATGGGCGACAATTGTTAAGTCGTTTAGGCATCCACTAACTGAAGTCGAGGCTCGCTTCAAGAGATACCAAGAATCTGCAAGGAAAGATGTGGAACGAGCATTTGGTGTGCTTCAAGGCCGTTGGCAAATCATCAAGAACCCGACTAGACCATACAACACTAACAAAATAAAAGGAATCATGTATGCTTGTGTGATTCTACACAACATGATAACAGAAGACAACAGACGAAATATGTGTTCACTGGAAGAAGATTATCCATCTGAGCCGTCAAATAGACCAACTCATTCGTGGGAAGAAAGAGTTGCAACTTCATTGCGTATGGACAAGGAATTAAGGGATCAGACTGTTCATCATCGACTTTGCAATATGCTCTAATCCAACACATTTCGCAACTTCCACCAAATTACCATGTTCGTTAGTTACGTAATTGTGTAATTTTTATTTTAAGGAATTGTTGTAATTTTAATTTTTAGGAATTGTGTAATTTTTATTTTTAGAAATTGTTGTAATTTTTATTTTTATAAATTGTTGTAATTTTTATTTTTAGTGGAATGTGTTTTAGTTGATTAAATAATGGTCAGTGGGTCCCAGAAAATGAAGTGATGGAATGGGGATGAGAGGGTCTGTCAGTTTTCTGAAAAAACTTACGTGACGCTGATGTGGCTGTGTCAGTTTCTGTCACTTTGATTTTGGGTTGGAAGGAGTCTCAGCGTCACACGTGAAGTTTAATCAGGTTAGGTTAACAAACGTCAGTATTTGATACACTATTTGTTGGGTAAAATTTAGATAATATATATAGTCTTGTCGATAATAATATATATTGCTGTCTTTAAATGTTTGAAGATCATGAGCAAAGTAAATGAACGTTAATAACCAACATGAGACGCTATATATAAGTCTATAACACTAGGCTAAATTATAGTTTACCGTGTGTAATATAAAGTATAATTTTTTTATGGGTTAATATATGCTCTTTAGACATTAGACACAATCATGTTCTTTCTATTTCTATTTATGAATTAGTAATCAACTATTTGTCAAATAATATAATTGAATTCTATATAGATACACACTTATATTGATTTACTGATAGTTAAAGCGTAGAGCATAGACGATTGACTAGCTCGCACCCCACCTTTAAAGACGGCTTCAATGATATAGATTATTCATTTATAAAGATTAAACATGTGTTTGTTTTACACAAAAGGATAATAAGAATAGGTACGAAGGTTGCCTAGCAAAATGGATTATGAGAGTTTATCACATCATATATATATAAATATATATATATATGGGTTTAAGATTATAGTTTTAACAGTTTTTTTCTATTTGAAAAAAAAAACAAAAAAACAAATCAAATCAAATAGAGTTTACTACGAGTATAACATATTTTTTTGTAAGTTGGAATCAAGGTTCTTAAGAGAGAATTTAGAGAATTTTGTATTTTATTGAATTAACTGTATAAGATATAGAAACAAAGCTTTTATATAGTTGATATTTGAGCTTCTAGAAGCTACAGTAATAACTGGATCCTAATTTACTTCTAACTGGCCTTTAACTAACTTCTATTACATTTAATTGCAGTAGATACTACTTTGATCCAACATCTTCCTTGTCTTGTGTAGCTTCCTGTAGTCATTTGTAGAGTTGCAATTGAAGACTTTTGACTTTGTGAGTTGACTTTTTAATTTAACTGTGTTTTGTTTCTTGTGTATCTCATTATTCCCCTTGCAAATTGGCATGGAGTAAGCATTACATATACCCAATTTGGAAAGACCATTGTAATATAGAGGCTTGTGGAGTGCTTTCGTTAGAATGAATGTTGTTTGAGAAGTAGAAGGAATGAGTAGAGGTTATAGTGCTTGCTCGATTTTTATCCCGAACAAAGTGACAGTCTATCTCAATGTGTTTTGCTCGAGCATGTTGGACCGGATTGGAGGCTAGTGCAATGGTAAAGGCATTGTCACCAATCGTATGAATAAGAGTAGGGACTGAATAGGTTATCTCACATGTACTATATGCTAATGCATGATATTCACCTTATGTAGAAGATTTGGAAATAACACTTTGCTTCTTAGATTGCCAGGAAATTAGACTAGAACCTAAAAATATTACCCACCCAATATTGATCTTCTAGAAAATTGGACAACTTTCCTGGTCACTGTCACAATAAGTGGTGAAGGTTATGTTGGACTTAATGTCAAATGGGCAAAAGAACAACTAAATGGGTCGTATATATTATGTGTGTATTATGTGTTATTGGTTCAAAAATAGGTTAAGTGGTAATATGGTTTGGGCCGCAGCCTTTAGGAAATAAAAGACAGAAGCGTTATTAACAGAAGGGTTACAACGGTTTGTAAATTTAATCGTATGATGAATAGGTGTGTCGGATCAAAAGGCACCAGTTGGTGTCATATATGTGTGTCAATTGTAACAGAAACTGTATCCCTTAATTATGTTAATATTACATACGTTTATATACATTGTTTCCTGTTAACTGCTTCATATACATATTCGTATTATACTCATTCAATCAGAAATCATGGTGAACTATAGTTGGTTATTACAAAAGGATTACTAGAAAAGCAAAGAACGCTTCAACTCCAAGATTATGGGACAACAGTGGTATCAGAGCGCGAGGGTTAAGCCATGGAAGAAAGCGTTCGATGCATACAGGCTGGCAACAAGAAGATCAAACAGGAAGAATCATTACGATATGATGATGATTTTTGGAATAAAAGACGAAGAGAAGTGATCCTGAATTTAGATCACATGAAGTTGGATGAAAAATGTGAATCATACAAGATAAGGAACACATTTTTGAAGAATACAAGAACGATGAAACGTTCGAGATGTTACATATGTAAAATCTGTGGCCATGCCTATTGGAATTGCACAAACCGAGACAAACTCAATGAAATAAGGAGAGGAAAACGGGCTATTGATGTGAATGATTCTGATGGAAAAATACAAGGCAAGGGAAAGGTTGTTGAAGCGGGTCATGACAAGAACATCACACCATCATCAAATTGGCAAGTCGTTGGAACGGACAAAGGATCATGAAATCAAGTATGGTACGTTACCGATGACTATTCAATGTATATGACTTCAAATAAGGAAGTATTCTATAAGTTTAAGAGTGAAAATGAAGGAACGAGTGAAACCGGTCAAGATGGTTTAGATGTTCATGGAATTGGTGAGGTTATTCTTCAAACAGAAAACAGGAATTTTGTGATACCGGGTGTATACTTTGTACCAAATATTGGCTTGAACATGCTAAGTTTGAGTCAATTAGAACAAGGGTTCAAAGTGCATTTCAAGTTGACAAATTGCATTGTAAAGAGGCAATTCGAAGACACGAGTAGTGATATCAATGAAAGTGATATTGAAGGAGAAGATAGCAGAGAACAAATGAAAAATTGAACGTGATGAAAGAAAGAGCGGTGGAAGTGGTGATGCATTATCGTGATTCCTTATACTTCAAGGAAAACACAATCGAAGAAAATATGGATGGCAAACGGGAAGCAAAAGGGCCATCAAGGAAAGATTTCGAAAGTTTGATTGGTTTTATGGAAATGGTTAGTGAGCAAGCCATAAACAAAGGTTGTGGAGATTTGGTTGAAAACCATTTCGAAAATATGGTGTATTGGTTCTTAGAAAACTTTGTGGAAGTGGAGGAACGACCAATGACTCCTAAGTTAAACGGGAAAGATGTGTGTTTGTATGATCTTTATGTCAGGGTGAAAAACATAGGTGGACATACCCGAGTGTTCATGGAGAACAAGTGGATTGAAGTGACTTATGCAATAGGATTCAAGGAAGATTATGCGGATGTATCAAAGGAGTGCTATGAGAAGCACTTGGGTCTCTTGGAAGCCTATTATGAAGTGGCTAGAGACATTACCAATAGTGCATCAAAGGCAAGTGATGGAAAGGGTGCAAGTAGAGAGACAAGTCGAGAGCATGAAGGAACCAAGGCAAAACAATCCAAGTTTAATGGTGATGAAAGAATAATAGGCAAGATAGTGCTCGAGGATGGAGATAAAATGGTCATATCATTTAAAGACTATGAAGAAGAACCAATGGAAGAAGATGCAAATTTCGAAGAGGCTAACCAAGTGATTGAAGATGGAAAAGATGGTGATGACTATATCATCATTGATTGAAGAAAATGAAAGAAAAATCAGCAAAGATTAGCATTTGACATTAGGGGGAAGTATTTTGGACTTATTGTTAAATGGGCCAAAGAACAACTAAATGCTATATATTATGTGTGTATTATGTGTTATATGTTATTGGGTCAAAAATAGGTTAAGTGATAATATGGTTTGGGCTGCAGACCTTTAGGAAATAAAAGACAGGAACGTTTGTTGAGGCATGATCCCCTATAATTGATTTTATGATGACAACAACTTGAAAATAACAGTAAGTATGATTCTTGAACAGCCAACATAGAGTTTCATCTAAATAGTTCAAACGACACATAAGTCAGTCTGTGTACTGGGTTCAAAAGAATGTCTGTGTGCTGGCTATGCTCAACCAACACAAAAAATTCTGTTTGACCAGCTTTCATATAATGAAGGTTGTTTCCTGAGCTGACTACTCATGTTTTGCGTTCAACAAGTCGAAGACAAGTTGAAGAGAGATTCTGAAGACCCAGCGATGGGAATGAAGAATGCTTGCAGCCAGCTCAGAGAATGAAGAATGTCAAGATTGCACAGATTCAATCTTAACATTTATGCAAACACTTGGGTGCAACATATGTGTGTCCAAACAACTCCTGAGATAGTGTACGAAGAATTACAGCTATCAATTGTGGACGTTTGTGGCATGGTGTACCCCCTGCTATTCTTAACCAATACAGCGGCGCGTGTAGTGCACGCTCGACAAGCTCTGCACTGTGTAGAATGTGTCTGCAGTACAATTCTGTTTGTTATTGGGCACGTCCGACATTTGCCCATGGAGCAGAAGACACGTCAAGTGTTCTAATTGGTTGAAGAACTACTCAATGTGTTCAAGCTCGCCTATAAATAGAAGACTTAGCAGAATTGGCTAAGTGTGAATTTTGATCAATCAAGTAGATATCGGCAGAGTAATAGAACAGTGTTTAGCCAGCTCTTAGTGTGTTCTAGAGTTGTAGCAGTGAAAGTGTAATATGTTCAACAAGTTAACTATTCCGCTTTAAGTTAACATTGTAATTCTTTGATTCTATTGAAATAAAAGAATTAAGTTGAAAATTACATCTTTGTGTTACTGTTTCATTTACTTGTGTTTGAGTTTGATCAAAAGAAGTTGTATCCCCCCCCCCCTCTACAACACATTCATATATTTCGGGACCTACATCTGGTATCAGAGCAGATTAAGATTGTTCTAATCTTTGATCTGTTATGATGGCTGCATATAGTTCAAACTCTGCTTATCTGGAAAATGGCTCAGCATCTAGACCTCCTAAGTTTGACCCTAAAGAGTTTCAAACATGGAATTCCAGGATGATGCTTCACTTTGAGTCAATTGATCCATTGATTCCATGCATTGTTCAAAATGGACCTTTTGTTCCTGCTACTTCGCTCACTGTTCCTGCCTCTGGTATTACTCCTGCATCTACCAGAGAAGTTCCAAAAACTCCAAGTTAGTATACTGATGAAGAGAAAAGAAAAATTGGACTTGATGCAAAAGCAAGAACTTAAATTGCTATTTCACTCCCAAATTCTGTGTATAACTCTATATGCAGATTATCTTCTGCCAAGAAGATATGGGATGCTCTTGATGTTGCTTATGAAGGAAAAGAAGAAGTAAAACAGAACAATATCATAGCCCTCAAAAGAGAATATGAAATGTTCTTCAGTTATAAAGGTGAATCTCTGCTAGACACATACACCAGATTCACTGGTTTGTTGAATGATCTTGAAGCCATGGATGTTACTTATGATAACTTCTCTGTTATCAATAAGTTCATTGATTCATTACCACCTTCATGAGAACAAGCTACTACATCTCTGAGAATTACTCATACTCTCAAGAATTTTGACTTGACCTCACTTTATGGTGCTCTAATGAACCATGAAAAGTCAAAAGCCATGTTAGAAAAGAATCTGAAAGAAAATTGGAAGTTGCCAGAAAAGTCAAATTCTGCACTTGTTGTTGCTGAAGCTAAGAAGAAGCAGTCCAGAGCCATGCTTGTAAAAAAGGTCAGAGCTAGTCAGGAAGAGTCAGAACCAAGTGAAGAAGAAGTATTGACTGAAGAAGAGTGTAGTGATGAAAGCTGTGATGAAGATGATGTTGAAAGTTTTGCCAATGGAATGGCTATGCTAGCTCAGAAGTTCAGAAAATTCAACAGAAGAAAAGGAAAATCAAGCTTCAAGTTTAGCAAAAGAGGCAGCACAAGAAACTCTAGCAAGACAAGAATGTTTTCCAAAGCTGAATGTTATAAATGTGGAAAAATTGGTCATTATGCTGCTCCTTTTCAAAAGCTATTAAGTACAACTGGACCATCTTTTGTGAATCAAAGAAAGTCACATCACATGCTGACTCCTTTTCAAAAGCTACTAAGTACAAGGCAAAGTATAAGCCAATGAAAGTTGAAGTCAAAGCTGGGTCCAAAGACAAGAACAAGCCTGAAGTAAAAGGGTTGATTGCTGAATTACATGATTGGGATGATAGTGGTTCATCATCCTCATCATCATCAAGTGAAAGTGATATTGATGATCAAGTGATTAGAAAGTATGGCAAGTGTATGATGGCCAAAGAAGGAGCTGTAGAGGAGAGGGTTGATAGCACATTTCTGACTGATATGAGGGAAGCAGACAACAAAATGCAATCTGGAGACTAGAAGCCCACTATGCTGTATAAGGTTGAAAACTTTCGCTCATATACTGATGATGAGAAAGTAGAAATGTTTCATTATCTCAGAATTGACTTAGAAATGGCAAGCAAAAGAGAAGATGATTTTAAGATAACTATTGAAGGGTTAAAATCTCAGATAATTGTCTTGGAAAATGAAAATAAGTTTCTTAAAATCAGAAAAACTTGAACTTGAATCAAAAGTTCATGCTTCTCAAACCTTTTTACAAGAAAGAGCTAACACTAAACATCAATTAGTCACTCTAAAGAAGGTTGTTGAATCTTGGTGTCATTCTACTCAAAGAGCAGCCAAATGTGTTCAAGAGCAAATGCCACACCAAGTGAAAGTGATCTTAGGAGGAGATTATAACGCAGCTGCTGCCATAGCTGAAGTCACCATGATGGATCCAATTGAAAACAGTGAACTAATTCTACCAGAAACATTTGCAAAAGTTGTTGCTGGTAAAAAGGTCTTAACAAACAAATTTGTAAGACCTGCTGTTCAAGTTGAATCCATGATGAAGATCATAGAGGACACAAAGGCCAAAGAAACAAGTAGTTCAAATCATGAATCAACTGTTTCTCCACCTAAGAAATGTATGTCTGAAAATGTGTCAAAATCTAAGGTCACCCAGCCTAAGATTCTATAAGCTGGTAATACTGGAAAACCCAAAGCTGGGTCAACTAGCATAAATAGATGTGAAACATCTAAGTCTGGCTCTACTAGAGGTAAACCAGCATTGACTCCCAGGAAGAAAATTGAACTAAATTCAATCCCTAAGAGTCAACCAGCTCAGGATAAAGGTAAAATGTCTGCTGATCCTTTTGAAATCCATGTTTTATCTAAGAAGTTGGATCAACTTACAATTCAAGTTTGACAGCTGATTACTCAAAGTAACCAGCCGTTAAACAAGAATATAACCTCTACACCTATTATCAAATCTCCCAAGGTCAATAACAGAAAATGTTATAATTGTGGTGGGAGATCTCATATGTCCCATCAGTGTAAGGCAGATTATTGCATGATTCCAAGAGTTCTGTTAACTCAATTGTCTGCCCAACCAGCTCAAAAACCAAAACCAAGACCAAATGTTCCCACCAAACCAAGGAATGCTAGGAGGACTCATAAGACCAATGCTGGTCCTCCTGAACCCATCTTAGGATGGGTTCCCAAAAGAAATTAATCTCTTTGTGTATGTGCAGGGCAATCAAAGCGGGTAAATCTGGTACCTGGATAGTGGATGTTTTTCTAGGCATATGACCAGGTGTAAGTCCCTGCTGCTGGACTACAAGGAAAAAGATGGTCCAGTTGTAATATTTGGAGATAATTCTAAAGGGTATACCAAGGGTTCGGGTATTTTGAGCAATGGAAATGTAACCTTCAAGAATGTAGCTTATGTTGTTGGTTTAAAGCACAATTTAATCAGCATCAGTTAGCTTAAAAACAGAAGGAAGGTTGTACAGTTCAGGAAGAAATATGGAACCGTATTTGATCTCATGGGAAAACCACCGCTGACTGCTAAGAGACATGATAACATGTATCAAATTGACATGAACACTGCTGTCACTACAACTGATACTTGTTTCTACTCTCAGTCAGCAGACAATCTTAAATGGTTGTGGCATAAGAGGCTCTCACACCTCAACTTCAAGGATATACATAAGCTAGCTAGTAAAGGCTTAGTGTCAGGTTTACCATGTATGACATATGTCAAGGATAGACTATGTCCTGGATGTGAAAAAGGAAAGCATCACAGAGCTTCATTCAAGTCGAAGCAGATATCATCTATTGATAAGCCTTTTCATCTACTTCACATGGATCTATTTGGTCCTGTGAGTACACCCAGCATGGGAGGAAAAAGGTATACTCTTGTAATTGTTGATGAATTTTCAAGGTACACCTGGGTATTCTTACTAAGGTAAAAGAGCGACGTTGCAGAAGAAATAATTGAATTTATCAAGAAGATGGAAGTGTTGAATGGAAGCTTGGTGAGACAGCTTAGGAGTGATCATGGAACTGAATTTAGAAATCAAGTGCTGGAAGCTTTCTGTGCAGACAAAGGCATTTCACAAAACTTTTCTTTTGTGAGAACACCGCAACAAAATGGTGTTGCAGAAAGAAGAAATAGAACATTGATTGAAGCAGCAAGATCAATGATTGTTGAATCTGGTTTAAAGAATCATTTCTGGGCTGAGGCTGTTAACACAACATGTTTCACTCAAAACAGATCATTGATTATTAAAATACATCAAATGACTGCTTATCAAGTGTTGAAAGGAAGGAAGCCCAACATTAGCTTTTTCTATGTATTTGGAAGTCCTTGTTATATTCTCAACAATAGAGATCAACTTGGAAAGTTTGATGCTAAAGCTGAAGATGGAATTTTCATTGGCTACTCAACAGTGTCTAAGGCATTTAGAGTATTCAACAAAAGGAGGGGTTGCATGGAAGAATCAATTCATGTTACTTTTGATGAAAAATCTACCTCCAAACTTTTCTGTTCCTGTTGAAGAGAATGAAGATCCATTGGATTATAAAGAACTAGCTCATACTGAATCTGTTTCAGTTGATCCTTATGCTGGTTACTCTGATCAGCATATGAATTCACCTATATCCAATGGAGAACCATCTGTCACATCTGCCAAGACTCTAATGTTGGAAGTAGTATTAAACATTGAGCCTTTATCATCTTTGGTTGAAGAATCAGAAGAAGATACATCTCCCTGTGATACTGCTAGTGAAGGCAGCTTAGAAGATGAAGAAGATATTCTCTTTCCTGCTCAACCAGCTCAAGAGGCAGATGATGCTCTAGAAACACAACCTGATGATAGTGTAACAGATCCACCTATCTACGCTAGAAAATGGACAAAAGCTCATCCCATTGAGCACATTATAGGTGATCCAGATGCTGGTGTAAAGACAAGAAGACAAGCAACAAACAATTTTTGTCTTCATGTGAACTTTGTTTCTAATGCAGAGCCTTCAAAGGTTGATGAGGCTATTAAAGATCCAAGCTGGGTTGGTGTAATGCAAGAAGAATTGTCCCAGTTTGAAAGAAACAAAGTGTGGAATCTGGTTCCTGTGCCTGACAACAAAACAATCATTGGCACAAAATGGATTTTCAAGAACAAGATGGATGAAAATGGTGTTGTGGTCAGAAACAAGGCTATGTTGGTTGCTCAAGGATTCAAACAAGAAGAAGGACTTGATTATGGTGAAACTTTTGCCCCTGTTGCAAGAATGGAAGCTATCAGAATATTATTAGCATTTGCAGCATACAAGAATTTTAAAGTGTTTCAGATGGATGTGAAGGCTGCTTTTCTTAATGGGAAGCTGCAAGAGGAAGTCTATGTCAAGCAGCCTCCAGGTTTTGAAAGTAGTAAATTTCCAAACCATGTCTACAAGTTAGACAAAGCTCTATATGGCCTTAAACAGGCACCAAGAGCTAGGTATGATACTCTTCACAAATTTCTAACTGAATGCAACTTTAAAGTTGGCAAAATTAATACCACTCTTTTCATAAAGGAAATTAATAGTGATATAATGCTTGTGAAAATATATGTGGATGATATCATTTTTGGGTCAACTAATGAAAAACATTGTCAAGAATTTTCCAAACTCATGTCAGAAAAGTATGAAATGAGTCTAATGGGAGAATTAAATTTCTTTCTTGGGTTACAAATCAAACAACTTGATGATGGTATTTTCATAAGTCAAGGGAAGTATATCACTGATCTACTTAAGAAATTTGCCTTAACTGATTGTAAGCCAATTGGTACTCCAATGCAGCCTACCATCAAAATTGATGCTGACTCAACTAGTAAAACAGTTGATGTCACTGCTTATAGAGGCATGATTGGGTCCCTTTTGTACCTTACAGCCATCAGACCTGATATAATGTTCTCCACATGTCTTTGTGCCAGATATCAGGTTGATCCTAAAGAGTCTCATTTGCAAGCTGTGAAAAGGATTTTTAGGTACCTTAAAGGTACACCAAACCTTGGTCTTTGGTACCCCAAAGACTCTGGTTTTGAACTAATTGGTTATTCAAATGCAGACTTTGCAGGGTGTAAGATTGACAGGAAAAGTACCAATGGTGGTTGTCAACTATTGGGTAGAAAATTGGTGAGTTGGACAAGCAAGAAACAAAATTCTGTATCTACTTTGACTGCAGAGACAGAATATGTCTCTGCTGGTAGTTGTTGTGCACAAATCTTATGGATGCAAAACCAGCTCAAAGACTATGGCATGCACTTCAACAAAACTCCAATCTATTATGACAACACAAGTGCTATTGCCATAACCAACAATCCTGTCATGCACTCTAGGACCAATCACGTTGATATCAGATACCATTTCATCAGAGATCATGTGATGAAAGAAGATGTTGAATTACATTTTATCTCAACTGACCCTTAGATGAAAAACGTTTTAACTATCTCATCTCTGAGCTTGGTATGCTTGATCTTGAGTCTTCTCAAAACTAAAACTGATTGTGAAGTTTTTGCAATGTCTGAGCTGGGTGTGCTGTGTAACGGCTAACCAACATACAGACTAACCAGCACAATCATTTCCTTCACAACCAGCTCAAGCAGGTCATTTAGGTTAAAATATAATTTTTCAAACATTTATCTCATTAATTGAAATATTCAAAATTAAATTCTTTTTAACGTTACATTAAAAACATATTTAATGTGTCGAACGTGGTATAATCATTATAAGTTGTTGTTACAATTTTTGCGGCTACACAAGTTGCTCACCCACTGTTACTGTAGCATCCCATCACTGTAACTGTAAAAGTAACTGTCACTGTTCACCTGTCCCTGTCCAACGTCTACAGCGCGTGGTCTGCCATTTCCTAAAATATCAAAACATTTTCTTGGCGCTCACACCATATATACGTTTCCTTTTCCTTGAGTATCTACCCCAAGCACGAGCAATTTGTCTATTAATACCACACTCTGTTTTCCCCCAAACACACAATCTCACAAATTCGTCTCAAAATTCTCTAAGGCATAACCATGGCTTATCAATTTCAAGCAACTGATTAGATGATTAAAGCCCCAAATGCGCCAAATGCCGAAGAGATCACCTTCAACAACAACAATTGTGTCACAAACCTTGTTATTCCACGAAATTACCAATACGCAGGTTACAGAAACATTGTTGCTTTTCTTAAACACTCACCTATCGTTTATGCCCTAACAAACACACCTTCTTGCACCATTACTACTGCACTAGCAGAATTTTGGTATACTTGTCATATTGTTGTCAACAATCAAGGTAATTCCTTTATTGCAGCTTCTGTTGGAAATGGTAGAAGGATACATATCACCAAGCACCATATTCAAAGATACCTTAAGTTTCCCCCTACGACAAAACAAAACCCATATGTAGAAAGACATACGGCTTCTGAATGTAGGGAAGCAGTGTTGAGGTTCATTAGGTATCCACCCCCATTCACCAACAGTCCAACAAGGTTTCAGATGAATGCATTTTGGAGTTACTTCTTTGGTGTGATCATTAGTTGCATGGGTCATAAGGTAGGGAGTAAAAATCAGTGTAATGACTATGAACTGCAGATAGGTCATGCTCTTATTTTTGGAAGAAACATTGATTATGCTGAGTTGTTATATACTCATTGGAGGATGATGATTGAGAAGGCAAAGAGAGAAAGGAATGTACCATTTCCTAGATTTCTGAGTATGATTTTGGAAGAGATGTTAGCAGATGATTATGTTAATCTTGGTGATAATGATGAAGGGGATATTTTTCTAGGAGAGAAAATATTTCATAAGGAGATAGAAAAACCCCATCAAGGTATGTCACCTGCTATGCTGGCCTTGATTCCTGATGAACTAGAGTTGGATTCTGATCCGGATGTGTCAAATGACTCTGAAGCAACTGAATCATCTAGTGATGATGGAGAAGGGCCAGATCAACCTCTAGTTCAACTAGCTCAAAGTATCAAATCCAAAGCCCAGCCAGCGCAGAAGAAGTCTGGTGACCAACCAGCTCAGAAGAAGAAAGATGCCAAACAATTGAAGTCCAGCAAGAAGACTTCAGGTATGGATTCTAAACTACTTTTTTCCTCTTAAATTTCTAAAGAGGATGCCAAGAAGAGTAAACCCACCTCTTCTGACCCAGCATCCACCTCATTTTTGAAACATCAATCTGAAACCAACCCTGAGCTGAGTGAACAGCCAGCTCAGGTGTCAAAATCCAAACCAGAAATATTTGAGAAGCGCTCTAAAAGGAAAGCTGACATTAAGCTATCCAGGGTAAAGGCCCAATCAGCCATGCCCAAAGCGCTCAGGGCTGGGTTGTCTTCTATTCGTGAGAAGTCAACTCATGCTCCTGCACAACCCTTAGCCGGCTCAGATACATCTTCTCGAAAAGATGTATCCAAGAAAAGAGATAAGCCGCAATCTGACCTATCCTCTTGAAAGGAGAAAGTCGTTGAAAGACAGAGGGACATCTCACCTCATACTGAGTCAGTGAGTCAACCCAATCAACCTGAACATTTGTTATCATCCCGAAATGATAACATCTTAAAAGGGGCAACCACATCTACCAATGCTGACTCTTCGGAGTTAAATGTTGACAACCCATCCCAGGTTGGAATGAGTCTCACAGATCCACATACCCCAACAATATCTCTTACACATTCTGAGTATGCACATGCTGTCAATGAGCCAGCAGAGACACAACTGGTCTCACAGGCATCAACTTCTGTTTCCAATGAAGAGGTGATTAGACAACAAACCATCTCAGAGGAACTAACATCATTATCCACCCAATTTGTTTTCTCTAGTGCTCCACAGTTTCAAATCATCTCTCCAGAGGCAGTAACTATACTTCAAAGATCCACTTATAAAGCCATTGATATGCTGGCTTCTGCTACTACACTTGTTGAACAACCTTTAGCTCTCACCTGTTATCCAAGGGTGAGCTTAGAAGATGTTGATAAGGCTGTGTCAATAATGGTGATGCTGACATTCAGGATTTGCCACCTGTCGCAGAAGAGGATGAACTGGTTGATGATGTGGTTAGTGATCTGGAGGACCAGGGTGGTGTCTGTGTGAATGAAGTAAATGAAGTTGATGATATGGAGGTTGATGCTTCTGCTGGTGATAGAAGCATAGGAGAAAATATTATTTCTGGTGATGATGTTGCTAAGCATGTGGAGGCAGCTCAGAAATCAAAGAATGATGAATACATTCACTTGCAACCCAGCAATGATGAATCTTTTACTCCACGACCAGATCATGATTCTACTCATGACTCTGATAAGCAGCAACAAAAACAAGAATAGGAACAACAACAGAATGAAGTCTTTTCTCTGCATGATGTCATCTTCAATGTTCTTGAAGCACTCTCTCCAGTGCTTAAGGACCAACTCAAGCCCATTCTTGACTCTATGGGTGATATTGAGCAGTTTGTCAAAGATTATGTCAAAGCCATCCAGGGGTTCACTGAACGTTTTAATGTCATTATTGTTGGTGATGAACAAGCTCATGGCAAATTTGCCAAAGCTTTGGAGGCTATGGAGTCAGCAGTTATGTCTGCAGAAGAAAAGAAGAAGTTATTTGCACTTATTGAATCTGTCAATTCAGAGCTTAAAGCTCTTCATCAATCCATGGAAACCAATCAACAACAACTTATCATTCATCAAAGGGAAGAGGAATTAAGGGCTGAGATGGCTACTTTGAGGAAAGAAAATGAAATACTTAGAGCTGAGAATGAAGCCTTTTGAGCCAGTGCTATTTCACCTGAGGAGAAGTCTACAATATTCTCTGAGCTGACCAACTTAAGAAAAGCTCAAGCAGAGTCAACCAAAGAATTCAGTGAATTCATAAACAAGTTGGGATCCATTTCATTCTTTAAAGATAATCAGTCCAACAAACTTGATAATCTTCAAAAGAAGATGGATGATATTCTGGCCTTCTATGCTACTCCTCTACAAACTTTTACCCCTGATGATGTCAAAAAATGGGAGAAGAAAAGAAAGTATCAATCTGAGGGGGAGCATGATGATGAAAAGTTAAAGAAGAGAAGGAAAGATGATGATAGTGATGACAGTGAAGGTAAATCTGATGATGATGATAGCAGACCTGATTATGGTGCTGGTGGAAGTACAAGTTCAAAACATCCAGAAGTATCAAAGACCATTGAAGCTAGCATTCAGAAGAAGAGGAAGAGGTTTGCTGAAAAACAAGCTGCCAGAGAGGTTAAATTTAATTCTGAGTTGGAACAGTCAAAGAAAAGAAGGTATGAAAAGAGGGAAGAAAAGATCAGAAGTCTGTCTGAGAAGGAATCAAGTTCATCTGCTGAAGGGGGCATAAAGAAGAAGTTCATGAAGAACCAACTCGAACCGTTCAAGATGATGATCTACCAGCATAGACAGAAATCATTTCAGTTTCCCCTGTTTTCACAAAGCCAAGATCCAAAAGAGTCAAGAATGTTGCCACAAAAGTCAAGCCAAAGTATGTTGCTGATGATAGTGATGATGAGATTGTAGTTGGCAGTGGTGGCAAGAAAGCAAGTCAACTGGCTAAGCTAAAAGAAGGAAGTTCGAGTTCTGCACCTCAAACAGAACCAGCTCAAGCAACAATTGATATACCAGTCAGTACTGAACCTGAACCTGTTTCAACTACAGATGTTCAGATGCCTTCTTCTCAACAATCTGGGCAAGATGATCAAGAGAAAAGAAAAGCTAAAGGCAAAGCCATTGTTGAAGAGGAAGATGCTCCAAAGAAAGTGAAGAAAAGCAATGTGTTTGAGTATCCAGAAGGAATATCTGATGAGCAAAGACCCTTTGTTTGGGAATCATTCATGAGAGGCATTCCCGTTGAGATGGTTATGGCAGAGCATCAAGAAAAGGAAAGGATGGCCATTCTCAATATTGAATCATCAGTTGAACCAAAATTTCAGCAAGCTGCTATCAATGCATTCAAGTGTGGAATGACACTTGAGAAATATCTGAAGCTCACTGCAAATGATGAGCAACCAGCTCAGAAGTCAGATGCAGAAAGAATGATAGAAGAAGCTCAGGAGCTTGGTTTTAAATCTGTGGAAGACTATGAAGATGCTCTTACTGCTCAAAAGAGTGTTGATGAAGATCAAGCCCTGTCAATCAAAGTAGCAGAAAAAGAAAAGATTGATGCCACCAAAGATAAAAAGAGCAAGAAATTTGTTTCTAAAGTTATAACCCCACAAGAATTCCAATCCATTGCCCTAAGCAGACTAACTGGTGCTTCTAGTGAAAAGAAGGAGAAAGAGATTGAACATGATGTCCAAAGCATTCAACCTTCCACCCCTGCCAGTCCAAGAACTGCAGAGAAAATGGATGTGTTCTTTCCCAAGAAGGAAGCTGAAAGATATAAGGACTGTTTACACAGAAGAAAGCATGCTTCCAAGATTGTGAAAGTGGTCAAGGTTGTTGGTGCTCAAGATGTGATAAATATTACAAGGGATGATAACCACTCAGAAAATATGAGGTTGGTTAATCTGTTCAATCTAGGCTTCAGTGAATGGGAAGAGCTTCAAAGTTATTACATCAGAAGGAAGGGAGAAACGAGGGACATGGTAATGGTTAGGCTTCAGGAAGTGTTTGACAAGGCATCAAAGGTTACAGGTTCTCCTAAGAGGAATGTTTACATTTCTCCTCAGATGCCCAGGCAGCTCAGAATTCAAGGAAGAAATCCTGCTGTCCAATAACCAAGGTAACTAAGGCAACCTGTCAAGAAGCTTTCTATTGATCAACTCCTGATTCCTCATGCAGAGCAAGGTCTACCCAGTATCACCTATCCAATCCGTGGTGATTCATCTTTACCAATTGGAGTTCAAGGAAGGCATGGAATGCACATTGAATTTCCAGTGGATGGCATCTACTACTTGGATAGTGATCATCTCAGATTTCAAAGAACTGATGACTTGGAGAAAGAATGTATTGAACACCTGATTAACCTTAGAGCAATGGCTCTAATGAACAAGCAGTCAGGAGAATACTCTGTTATCATAGGCAGTGAGATGAGAAGGAGAGGGTATGATCCTAATTCCCAAGAGATGTTGAAGCCCTTCAAAGGAGAAGACTCCTAGCAAATTACTGATGATGTGCTCTCAATAGTTATAGAATTGAATTCTCGTTGAACTATTAGTTTATGTAATCTTGTTTAAAGTTTATCATTGTAATATCTTAACATTTCATCATATGTTAATGATAAGATGTATTTCCACAAGTTAAAATTTTCTAATATGTACACTCTTATGCTATGATGTGTTAAAGTTTTGTCATCATCAAATAGGGGGAGATTGTTGAGGCATGATCCCTTATAATTGATTTTATGATGACAACAACTTGAAAATAACACTAAGTATGATTCTTGAACAGCCAGCATAGAGTTTCATCTAAATAGTTCAAATGGCACATAAGTCAGTCAGTGTGTTGAGTTCAAAAGAATGTCTGTGTGCTGGCTATGCTCAACCAGCACAGAAAATTCTGTTTGACCAGCTTTCATATAATGAAGGTTGTTTCCTGAGCTGACTACTCATGTTTTGCGTTCAACAAGTCGAAGACAAGTTGAAGAGAGATTCTGAAGACCCAGCGATGGGAATGAAGAATGCTTGCAGCCAGCTCAGAGAATGAAGAATGTCAAGATTGCACAGATTCAATCTTAACATTTATGCAAACACTTGGGTGCAACATATGTGTGTCCAGACAACTCCTGAGATAGTGTACGAAGAATTACAACTAACAATTGTGGACGTCTGTGGCATGGTGTACCCCCTGCTATTCTTAACCAATACGGCGACGCGTGTAGTGCACGCTCGACAAGCTCTG
Organism: Pseudognaphalium luteoalbum; assembly: GCA_963422505.1. Taxonomy (NCBI): domain Eukaryota; kingdom Viridiplantae; phylum Streptophyta; class Magnoliopsida; order Asterales; family Asteraceae; genus Pseudognaphalium; species Pseudognaphalium luteoalbum. The sequence continues at coordinate 80,795,239 of OY730198.1, forward strand.
CACAGTGTAGTATGTGTCTGCTGTACAATTCTGTTTGTTATTGGGCACGTCTGACATTTGCCCATGGAGCAGAAGACGTGTCAAGTGTTCTAATTGGTTGAAGAACTACTCAATGTGTTCAAGCTCGCCTATAAATAGAAGACTTAGAAGAATTGGCTAAGTGTGAATTTCGATCAATCAAGTTGATATAGGCAGAGTAATAGAACAGTGTTTAGCCAGCTCTTAGTGTGTTCTAGAGTTGTAGCAGTGAAAGTGTAATATGTTCAACAAGTTAACTATTCCGCTTTAAGTTAACATTGTAATTCTTTGATTCTATTGAAATAAAAGAATTAAGTTGAAAATTACATCTCTGTGTTACTGTTTCATTTACTTGTGTTTGATTTTAATCAAAAGAAGTTGTATTCACCCCCTCTACAACACATTCATATATTTCGGGACTTACAACGTTGTTAACAGAAGGGTTACAACGGTTTGTAGATATATAACCGTATGATGAATAGGTGTGTTGGATCAAAAGGCACTAGTTGGTGTCATATATATATGTGTCGATTGTAACAGAAACTGTATCCCTTCATTATGTTAATAATACATACGTTTATATACACTGTTTCCTATTAACCGCTTCATATACATATTCGTATTATATTCATTCAATCAGAAATCATGGTAAACTATAGTTGGTTATTACAAAAGGATTACTGGAAAAACAAAGAACGCTTTGACTCCAAGATTTGGGGACAACAGGTTAGAGTATTTAAAGTAAGGAAAAATAAGCCTTGACTGGGACATAATTTGATATATTTGAGAGATCCTATAAGGGCTTTCATGTGAGGTGTTCTGGGAGCTTGTAGGAACTGACTAAGTGTTTGAGCAACAAAAGCAACATTTGGCCTTGTTAAAGTGAGGTAGATAAGCTTTTCAACCAAGGTTATGTACAGATATTGATCAGATAAGAGGTCTCCATCTAAGTGATTAAGTTTAGTATTTGGATCTAGTGGTGTGGCAGCAGGTTTAGTGTTAATGACACCAGCTATTGTGAGTAACTCAATAGCATACTTTCTTTGTGACATTGATAGTCCAGAGTGATTTCGTAAAAACTCTATATCGGGGTAATAATGAAGAGGACCAAGATCATATCTTTAATGTTGAATGTAAGATTCAGTTGGTACTCAACATGAGAGATGAATGGCTTATTATTTCCAGCAATGATGATGTCATCAACATACACAAGGATTCTGGTGATTACACATGTGTTGATTAGGGTAAATAAAGAGGTATCTGTATAGCTTTGTTCGAATCCTATGGGGAGAAGAAAAGTGGTGAGTTATTCAAACCACTACTTATTAGCTTGTTTGAGACCATAAAGGGATTTTCTTAACTTGCAGGCCTTGTTCGGAAGTAAAGGTTTAGGATATCCCTGAGGTACAGTCGTTTATACTTCTTCATGTAGATCACCATGAAGAAATGCATTGTTAATGTCAAGCTGCTCAATGTGTCATCCATGGTGAATACCAATTGCTAATAAGGTTCTGACCGTAGACATTTTTGCTCAAATGTCTCTTAGTAGTCTATTCCTTCTTTTTGTGTAAAGCCTTTTGCTACAAAATGTGCGTTATACCTTTCAAGAGAACCATCAACATGGTATTTTAGACAGTTCCCATCGCATATAGTCGGTCTACGCGGTTTGGATCCGACGAGCACTCCTTCAACCGACACCGATGTTACACATACGTCAGTTTTCTTCGTTAGTTTGTTTCTTCGGAAATCCGACGTGAGTTCTTTTTTTTATTTTTTTATTAAAGGTTAATTTGTAAATGTGAGACCTAAAAATTAAAGTGACATGTCACTGGATGACATGAGTCCGTCAGTTTCAGTCAGTTTTTAAAAAACTGACGTGGCTCTGTCGATTTTAATCAGTTTTTGTTAGGGTTGGGAGTGGTCTTATATGATAAACCCATTTGCATACAATGGGTACTTTTCCATAAGGCAAGGGACATAAATTCCAAGTATGGTCATGCTCAAGTGCAACTATATCTAATTAAATTCGTTATATATACAATTCTTAATATAGAAACTAAAGTCATAATCTCCATACTAGCTAAAATTAGTACTCGAGCTACAACTACAATTTGTTAAGTAACTAACCTTCATATTCAATTACCCCTTATATTCAACTGATAAACTAAGTTGTCATTATCTCATGATATGACTTTACTTTGATCATATTATCCATTTACATAATATCCGATGATCTCATATTTATCCATTTACATAATATTATCCATTTACATAATATCCAATGATCTCATATTTAATAGTATATATACTTTTAAATTTGCAATTGTTGTTAAAACTAAATTTACTAAGGTTTTGTGTAATAGAGTGTGGTAATTTGTATTTTAAAATTTCCTTACTACAATGTTTACATGAGTAAACTATTATATAGTAGTATATCATAAATCTATAAACTTATGTATTTAGGAATTAGTACTAAGTGAAAAACCCTACATTATTTTGTTAGTAAAGGATTGCTTTGTTTACCTTTTACAAAGATTAATGAAAAAAGAAGAAGATGTTTTTGGAAGAACTTTATATATATATATATATATATATATATATATATATATATAAAACTAGAGGCAAATAATCGGTGTAGTAAAACTGCGCACATATAAGTTGTGCTAGGCTTAAATGATAGGTTGTTTGTATACAAATGAAAAGGCTGAAGATTATATATAAATAAATGAGTAGGTACTTATGAGGTTGTTGATTGATTAGTACGTGTTCAAATGATATGACTAGAAACTAAATGAATTTTTGTATGTCACTTATGGGATTTAGACACATTATGGATTGATTTAGATACACCAATTGCTAAAAAGATATGACAAAGGGGCGGGCATACTCGATACAAAGTGTAATGTATATAAGTGACTTATTAGTATATATTAATTAATTAATAACTACTATTGATATTTGAATGTTTAAAAATTGTACATAAGCTTTGTCATCGAGTTAGTAGTTTTCTAATCCCAGTGAGATGGGTAGGGGTGTTCGTTTGGATGGATTAGATCAAATCTAATCCATTTATATAAATCTATTTGGATTTTGGTTCTCAAAATGTGAATTTGATCTATCCAAATAAATATTGAATCCGAACTGAACCGAACCAAATTACTATTTAGATGGATTGGTTTTAACCGTTTTATTTTTTCGTGGGCTACATGAGTGTATCGTTTTGAATTGTGAAAGAGTAATCTCATGGATATCAACGGTTACCTATTGTCATATTGCATTGTTGGTTTATATAAATTTGGAGTTGGTGTATTATATCCAAACTTAAAATTTTTACGTTATATTCAATTATATATTAACAATACCAATAATAAAATAATGTTTCATGTATGAAAAAAAACCAAGCATATATTTAACATTCACTTTGATCGAAAACTAAGATATTACATATGAGCATTACATATACATTTAGGGGTGTTCATTATATGGTTACACCCGAAAAACCGACTCACCCAAGTGACTTTGGTTGAAGTAGGTCTGACTAACTTGGATTTGGTCCGGATTTTTTATGGCACCCGAAATATAAGAGTGGTTTTTGGACCAGTTGTGGGTTCTAAAATATAAATTCGGTTTTTAATCGAATACCCGAAACTTTTAAAATGTCAGTAGTTTATGTTTATAATATGGAAGCCATTCAATTAAATACATGAAATGAGGGAGCCTACGAATAAATTAAAGTTGGATCTTTATTGTTTGCAAGTTATCCCTATCACACCAATATCAAGGCCAAATCTATAATTTGATTATCGACTTCTCCCAAAATCAAGCACAATTTCATAACTTAATCATCAAGTTCTCCATTATAAATATAAGAATTTGCCTACACGAGTAGATGTCATAGTTGAGTATTTTCGTCAATTTAAAAGTTATACTATGCCACGTCACTATGTCATAGAAATAAGAAAATTAACATGTGTGCATGACTAGTCTCACTATTCTTTTTTTTTTGTCAAGTCACTTTTTTCTATTTTGAATTTTCAATTTGGTTTAACGGAGGACCGACCCAAATTAACCGATTTCTTATTTGGTTGGATTGGTTTAGTTTTGACAAATTTGGTTTGGCAATCGGTTCTCAAAAATATTTCCGAAATCCGATTTATCCAAACCAAATAAACCGTAAGCCGACCGAACGTACAACCTTATATACATTTATGACTATTTGGTTTATTTGGATAATTTGGTTCTAATAATAGTAATCAAAGCCAGTCCAAAAACCAAATTAGTAATTTGGTTTTTGCCCAATCCGATCCAAAAAAGTAAATTATCCCATTCGAACGGTTCAATTCAATTAGACCATTTAGATATTCCGGTTACATTCGAACGGTAAACAATCTAGCGATGGGCAATAATACCTAATTGTATTCGATCTAAAGAAAGATGGAGTAATATACATAAAACATCTATATATATGATTCTTAAATTGAAGTTGTTGGCGTTTTGGCCATGGTGGAAATATTTAAAACAACGAAAAGGTTATAATGTTTCAATATTGCTGACATTGACTTTATCTCGAATTAACACTTAACCTAACACATTACAATTAATGCCTTAATCATAAAACAAGTTGTTTAGATTAGAGAACAAAATATTTGAATTAATGAAGTGCAATAGGATATATGTCACAAAAGCAATTTAAATAAATAAAATATAGATAAAAAGAAAGATGCATGTCAACAACTCATAAAACTAGGGATGTGCTGTCTAGTGGCGTGTACGTATACGTCTCATATTTTTGTCTTTGACGATTTACTTAAAATTAAAAATATCTTTTTGAAAGTTGATTAATTTATCGGCTAGTAATTAAGTAGCAATTAATTAACTAAGCTATCATCATTATTATTATATTATTAATATCAGAGAATTCAAAAGGAGGAAGTTGTTCAAGCGTAAAATCACTTGAGTGCAATGATGATGATGATTTATGAGGAACCAAACTTATCACACTCTGATTAACGTGCAAATCCAGAGTTGAGACTAAGTCAATCGAGGGTGGTGAAAACTTGATTCTAAGAGAGCAATTGTTGATGAATTACTCTGCATATTTATGAGGTGTCGGTTTGAAATATAAACCATGCACTAGTATTTATACTAAAACCCTAAGCTGACGTGGAGGGTTTGGTCGTGGGCGAGGGCGATATTCCCTGCATTTAAGTTGATGTGGATGCTTGGTCGTGGGCGAGAATGATATTCTTTGTTCCCAAGCTGACGTGGACCAATCAGGTGAGCCGACTAGGTTAGTGGCAAGCCATGTATATAGTACCTGAATTAACGGTTACTGATTGTACTTTTCGTCAGAGAATGTCGGATCTGTACAGGACACGAAGTGTATAGCATTGTTACTTTGCTAAGTGTTATATTTCAGTTCCGAGCCCGTGTCCCGAGTTCAGCAATGCTTGATGAAGCACGTTGGTGATTCAACTCGGAAAAGAAGGCAATGGCCTCGGTAAATACATTCTGTGTACAGATGTAATCCGTGGCCCGGTGTCAGGGCGGGGTGGAGTGATGAATGTATCCTGGGTTTGCTCAACTTCCGTACTCGTGACGTATCCGTGGTCAAGCGCGCTCCGGACTCATAGTATGATCCGAGTTCGAGCGTGTTTCGGACTCATAGGTGATGATATGTACATCATTAAGAGCGAAATAAAATTATGTTTGTTTCTTTATAGTTTTATTAGGGCGAAATTATTCAAAGTTTATTAATAACTTAAATTATTGTTATTTATATAATTTAATTTTTTTTGTGAGGAACTACCTACGCGGCTACGCCGCTGTTACCCCTGATTATTATTATTATTATTTCAACCGCGAATCTTATCGACATCACATGAAAATTGTCGATTTTCTTGAGTCAACAACGCAAGAAATTAAATGAATTTCTCTTGCATTATCCACGGATTTCTCAAGAAATATGTTTGGCATGAATTTCCCATGGCCACGGATTTCTACGGAAGATAATATGTTACACAGAAAAGGATAGAAAAATATCAAAAAAGTAAGAATAAAAAAATTTACACTTAATTGATGGTAATACATTAACCAGAATGAAAGAAAACGAAACCTCTATCAGATACACATACTAGTTATTCGGGTAAATTCAGTACCATGATGAAAATAAGTAGCAGCTCGTGAGAGGCGAAACTTGTGGCATCAACCCACTTATTGTAGCATTTGCTTAATTCGAACTTAATTATAATTACTTGCATTTCGTGACTTGAATTAACAAGCATCTGTTACGCAAGTAGACGAAATTCTTTATTTTCGTTCAGCAATTAACAAACACTAGTTGATTCTGGAGCAAACTTTTCGAACTTCACCTTGAGAACCTGTAAGAACTCCAATCCTGCCCATCTTAACCATGGACACACCAAAGTCCTTGAAGAAAGTTGAACTGCGGCTAGTAGCTTGAACCAAGTACGCTTTAGTCTCAGGGTCGTCAAGTAATGCTGCATCGGATGTTAGAAGACCTCTTCTTTTAGTAAGGAGTTTGTAGTAAGAGTCGTCAAATGTCTTGAAGCTTCCTGGGTCTAGCTCAGCTAATGTGGTTTGGTCCGCTGGTTTGCATTTTAACTTCAACCTTGCAATGTAGTTTTGGTCCATGGTGGGGTCGGTATCGCCATTTCCAGTGAAGTTGTAGAGCCGACTTTCAAACGATGAGCAATGAGACATCCCTATGGTGTGCCCTCCTACGAATTTATAAACAATATATATCCTTATACAACGTGATCATTAAGAATTTGTAAGGAAAATAAAATACGCCTTAGTGATATCGTGACGATGAAATTAACTTTTTATATGAGATTTTGGGGTATGATCGATGTAGTTACCGGATAGAACTACTAGGTCTTTTACACTTAATCCCCGTAGTGCAAACGATTGTTTTAAAGTAGTGATGTTCGAAACACCAGCTGGCAAACCTGCCAGGGGTTAGGCTATAAGCGACACATTTCCATCTCTCCGCCCTGTTTCAACCTTCCAATTCCAATGTGGTCCCATAGTCTTTCAATAAGTGAAATGAAAACGAGAAATCAAGATAGTTAGTTATCATCAACATAATTAAGGAAAGGATTAATGATGCCAAACAAGATTTATTATGTCCGTGCGTTACATCGGGATCTTCAAATAGCTATATTATTGCTTAATCTAATAAAACTTTTTGTTGCACAATATAAAAAAAATTTAGAAATCTATATTTTGCTGGATAAAAACGATTTTTTCCATCATAAAAGTTATACTAGATAAAATATCGACCAATTCTTATAAGTAAATTGTAATATCTATCATCTAAATATGATTAAAAAAGGGAATATAATAAGTTTATGATTGATTTATTCTAAACAAAGTAACAACAAAAAAAATTAATAGTTAAGATATTTTATAGAAGTTTATATATATATATATATATATATATATATATATATATATATATATATATATAGTACATATATAAATGATGTAAATCTTACATGATAAAAGTAACAAAATGATTAACTAAGTGAGACTTGAACTCATGGGGTGTCAATTCAATCTTAAGGACTCAACCAATTAATCTACGCCATCTTTATTTTCATAACTTCTTCTTAATTATATATATACATATATTAAATCTTTTGTTGTCATAAAAAACAAAACACTTACGATTCATAAGTGTTCTTCAATTGATATAAAGGGATAATACTTGCCATTATATTCTAATGGGATAATATATAAATAGGTTACTATAATTTACGAAAATGTTCATATTGAAAAAATGTTCAATTAGGTTACAAAAACTTTAGACATAGTTGCTATAGTCAAGATGACGCCGTTTACTAAACTTAAAAAATTCAATTGGGTCACTAACTTTTCACCGAAATTAAGAAAAATATGCGAGATGACACCAATCAACAAGTAAAGTGACTCAATTGAACATTTCTAAATTTAGTAATCCCGATGAATATTTTTGCAAAATACAGTGACCTGTTTGTGTTTTATCCCTATTAGAATCATGCATGTTAGATACTTGAAATTTATTCTGGAAGTATATATGAGAACCATAGGACATTTAGCCTAGAGTTTGATTTTAATTCGGATATCTCTATGAGTCGTGTATGGATATCACTAGAGCTGACAAAATGGGCGAGTTGGGCGGGTATGGGCTATGGGTCAAAACGGGCACGGGTATAAACGGCTCGGGTCTAATCGGGTGCGGGTCTAAACGGACTCGGGTCTAAACGGGCTATTTGAAATTTTGATAAAAAAATGTTCTAATTCACTAAAATATATATATTTTCCAAAATAAGTTAACATATCTAACTATATAATATAAAAAATATAACATGATGGCCACCCATTTAGACTCATTCATGATTTGAGTTTTACCCAATTAAGCCCATTCTCAAAATTTCTCTAGTCCATAAGAACCCAAATTTTATGTCATTATACCCAAAATTACTCAAATGTGGAGCAAATTGGCAGAATTTGCCAGTATTAGATATCACTTTCCTAAAGCAATATTTCCATCTGGGTTGAAATCAAACCCTGTTTCAGACACAGTTCCCGAACAATATGTGAACTCAATCACCAAAAGGTTGTCGATTGAAAACTTAATGTAGATAGCGTGTGAGCGTGTCTATATGTGATTGTACATAATACGTAAGATAAGTTGTATATTTGTTGTTCGAAATAAATATATGTGAGAGGAGAAGAAATCTACCGCCATTGTAACGTCTCTAGCAACTAATGCTACAATGTCAGCACAAGACACGACACCAGGGCATGCTTTTTCTAGTGCCAACTTCACCCTATCGATAACGCCATACCCTCTTACGCTTAGATTTGGAATTGAGAATTTCTCAGATTGATTATTTGGAGAATCCAAAAGAATTGAACCGTCACAACCCTACAATCACAACGTTTAGGATTAAACTTGTGCAAGTAATAAAATGATGTTAATTAAAGTGTAGATTTAAAAGTAAAGCTTTCTTATTACTAACCCTGATGAAGCAATCATGGAAATGCAATCTTAACAAAGCGCCCGATAGAGATGGCGCCACTGTCATAACATCACTTATGACCTTTGTAACAATCTTTTTGGCATCAGGGCATGATTCCTTATAGAACCCTACTTTCAAGCTTTGGCCTTGTGCTTGTGAAGAAAAGATTGTTAGCACAATCAGTTGGAGCGTGAAAACTCGGATTATGTTCTTGCAACCCGCCATTTCAAATACGAAAAGTATTTCGCTTTGTGGAATATAATTGAATTGTTATGTGATCATGGGTCAATTTATAGTCGTTAGAGAACACTATAATCTGAATGAGTCCAGGATATATATCTTGTCATTATTAGACACTTTGATTATTTTTACACAGTATCGCAATGGCTTAAATAGGCTGTAAATTAAAGTATATAATCTAAGAATCAAGAACTGTTAATAGTAAGTTAGCAATAAAAAAAATGTTCGATTTGATTAAATATGGTGTAAAGTGTCAACTCCAGCTCCTACCTTAACAAGAAACCATGCATAATATAATTAACCTTACACATAACAGAATAACTACCATTTTATCCGTGTAATCACATTTTAGTGTCAAATTTTGGTACTTAAATTATCTCCGTGTATAGTCCGAATTGAACTCGGCTACCTTCATGTATATTAGCTTTTAATAATGTGCTAATACAGATTTACACCTATATCATTAGGATAGGCATAGAGTTGTATAAATCTTAAAAAGAGAAAATGGCACAAAAATGTTTACATCAAAGCCAGAACATGCATGCTACAATCATCAACCTAATACATTACAATGGCTTGATCCAAAAAGTAATTTGTAGATAATTATTTAAATTAATATGTGTTAATTAAAGTTACATTCCAGCTAATTAATGGATCACTTTAAGCCAATAGTGGGATAATAAAACAGGGTTTGGTAAAGTCTTCAATTTAATCTAAATAAATATACTACATACATATAACTGTTTTTAACTTCCTTAATCTGATTTTTAGTGCTTAAAAGTGAATCCACTCTTGAGGAGCAGGTAGCTTATATTTAAAATTTTTAATTTTAGAGTAATACTACGTTCACATGACATTTACAAAAAAAAATTCAGATGGAGGTGGCAAGTGGATTCAACCAATCAAATCACTTTCTATTTTCTCTCTCATACTTCTCTCTCTTTATTTTATTGGTACATGTTATTTTGTAATCATAATTTTGTAATTTTTTTGTGAACTAATCCTTTCTCTTAATTTTAATAGTGTTCTACGTTGTAAAATCTGTGTGGGACACTGTGGATCACAAATGAAAGCCCAATAGTCTTCCTGTTCAGTCAGGCCCAAAATATTAGTCAGCTCTTGAAGGTCACCCAGCTAATTGGATTCGGACCCAGGCCTGATGAGCATTTCCAAACAAGTTAATAACTTAATCGTTTAAACGATTGGATTCGTGTTTCATTTGGTGGGTAAGAAAATTCTATTTAAGTTGATATTAAAAGATGGATGGTGATTTGTATAATACGTAAACTAGACCTCAAATTCGTGTATAAACACGGGTCTTGAATATATAATTGGCTTTTATAATTATAAACATTTTGTATATGATACAATTGTACTGTTTTATATGTGGTAAAAACATTTGCTAAAGCAAAAAGGTAAACGGATAATTAATAGGTGATTTTTGATATCCTTTAGTTGATAGGAATGATACACCTTTTCAAACATAATTAATAAGACACCTCAATTTAACGTAACTTTTAGTTATTGTAATTCAAATATAATTTAGTTAAATATGGAGATAAATGGATCTGATTGTCAATTACAATAATTATGGGTATCGGGTGGAGGATGAGGAAGTCAAACATTGGGCCGATGTAATTGGGTGGTGTGCGGATTCATTGCCGTTTGAATATATTAGCCTCCCTGTTAGTTATTCTATGAAAATGTCGGCGTCTTGGAGTTTGGATTTAAATAGAAGAAAATTGTCGGTTTCATCCATGTGTTTGTCCAAAAAATCACACTCTGTCCATGAGTTCATGAGATGTCACCATTGATTTCCATATTTGTCAATTTTTCACTCACTAGTAGTCCACTTAACAAATTTCGTTATATTTATCCGTTAAGTCATAATAAAATTACTTATACACCCTCATCTTCAACCATCTTCAATATACCCAAAATTCCAACAACAAACACAATTAAGGTGGTGTTTGGTTATGCTTATGCTTTTCAGCTTCTGCATTATCTAAAAGCCAGAAAATTGGAGCTTTTGACTTTTCAACTTTTAAGCCCTTTCATTTTTAGAAAGCTCCATCGAAAAGCTCATCCAAACACCTTCAAAATAGTTTTTTAGCTATATCATAACGCAATAAGTTAAAAAACACCATTAAAAAGCCAGACCAAACATCCCGTAAATCCTTACGTTGATTCCGAAACTACTAATAGATTGTAAACGCTTAAAGTTAAATCAATCAATACATCACATAAGATCTACGCGATTTTTAAACACACTAGTAAACAAAAAGATTGATGTTGAATATATTTAATAAAATTAACCATGAAAAGAGATAACAATTGTACCTGTGTGATCACAAGGAGTTCCAATACAACTTACAATTCAGAGATTCAAGCACATGATCTGAAAACGAAAACCCACAAGATCTGACACAAACTGAAACCTAAACCTCAAGTTAGACCAAAAACCATTAGATCTAACGTTGTCTACTCGAATGCCTTTCTATGTTGTTGGTTATCTGAGTTTCAACTACTAGTTCAAGAGTTTCTGCTGGTACAAATGTTAGTATTGCTAGTTGATGATTACTACTGCTCTTGTTTACAAAGTTACTATTGTTGCTCAAGTTACTACAAGTGATAAGAGTTTCTACTGCTCGTTGAAGTTACAAATCGTTGAAGTTAGTGCTGCTGATGAACTTAGTGTTGCTAATAAAGAACTTCAGAGTTAGTGATGTTTCTAGGATACTACTGCTATTGAAGATTACTATTGTCAGTACAAGGTTAATGGGTTAATGCTGCTTGGAGGTTAATATTGTTAGTAGTCTTGTAATTGTTAGTACAACTTATGTAAAAAATACTTTGTGTTGTTCATGTATATAGTTAATACTGTTCGTTCAATTATTAGTATTACTACTGTTATTGTAAAGTATTAGTCGGCTAAGAGGTTAAAGTTGTATACGGAATATAGTTGTTTCCATAATTATAGGAGATTTGTAAGGGACTCTAGATGTATAAATAGAGATCCTTAGAATATAGAATATGTTATGAAATAGAGAGTTACGATAGCTTCATAGTTTTAAATCCTAACACGATTAAGTGTATTCGTCTTATTATTATTAATATGATGAGGCTTTTGATTAATACTTTGTTCTTTGATATTCGTATTACGTGTTTGACAAGTTTGGATTATTCCTAAGTTATCAAGTTCTGTATTTCAAGATTCTTGATAATTATTCAAAGCTATTAGTCTTGATTGGATCAACCGATCCTGTTGCAAGTGGTATCAGAGCGTGGTTAGTTTTGTTGTTGCAACCTCAAATTCGGGTTGCGAAAGCGAATCGGGTCGGGGTGCAACTAATCAATAATTACAACACCAAGATATAATGAACGACTCTATATGCGTCATTTTACAACTTGTATTGATAAAATCAAAGTTTACATCAAAATATAGTTTACATTAGCTCAGTTTGAAATTGAGAGATTTACATACACAATTAATTTATACAAAATATAATAATGCAGCTAAATCTCTGAATGTTTGCATGCTAAAATGAGCTAATGATTCCTGAATTGGGCAGTCCAATCTACTGCTAGGTACCTGTGATACATGCTAAAATAGGTCAGCGAAACGCTGGTGAGCTCACAGGTTTGTATGTCAACACATATTGTATGAACCGCAAGATTTAATTGAATTTAAATTGCAATTAAGCAAAATAAAATTTTTAAAGCCATGAGCACATAGTCTGAGTTTAACTCTGGGTATCAGGTCCACATTTAAGGTATCCTGATCGAGGTGCCTCCCACGAGTGCCTAATCTACACTCGTCTGAACAAATATTAATACATCCGTTTAATCAGTTAGTGCGTGCTAACCCGGATGAGGATGGTCAATCCTATATGGTACCATATACTAATATTCACGCTACAACGTATTACCAAACTATGCTGAGGAGGGCTTTGAAAGATTAGTGAGATAACTCATGTAGTAATTGTTTGTTTTCGTACTTGCGTTCATATAGTTAAAATAAAATGAGCAATGATATCACACCCCTGAGTAAAACAGTAAAGTATGGGCTATGAGACTCACATGAGTCTTAAGAGTTTAACTTAATAAACTTGAGTGATTAGCCGAGATGAGTTGTCCGAAGACTGGTAACTTGAGAGTGTCCACGAGACGCGATGGTTATAAATGTGAGCAGGTATCTAGAAAGACTACCTTTGTAGTTGTTCATCCAACTAGAATGTCCAAATTACCACGATTTGGTTGTTTTGATTATGTTTTGAAAATGTGTACCACCGAGTTAAAATTACCGTTGGGGATTGGTTGCCATAATAATCTCATTATTATTATTATTATGATTTTGAAGTGTTAAGTTCATAGACGTATCCCGATGTGTTTTAAAAGTCGTATCGTATAAACGTTTGAAGTTATACAAGTTTGACACTTAGTATAAAATGGATTGTAAACACTTAGCATCAAGGGCGACACTTAAGCAAGTGTCGGATGCAAGTGTCGGATAGGGGTGTTAAGCGTCACTAGGCAAGTGACGGATCAAATCAGATTTCAATTGTAGGCGACACTTAGACAAGTGTCGCTAGATGTGTCGGTTAGGAGTGTCGGGTATTGAATTTGCGACACTTATGCAAGTGTCGGGAAAAAGGGGTTTTATGCGGCACTTAGGCAAGTGACGCAAAATTAGGGTTTCTAGCGACACTCAGTGCGTCACTTAAGTAACGCATTAAGTGACGCTACACTGCACTGGTCTATGCGACACTTACGTCTGTTGGCCGGATTTTGAGCCGAAAACGTGTTTTCCGATTTTCGTCTGGTCTGGAACTTTTATCCAATCCATATTTGGACATTTTAAGCTTATAGAAACAACATTTATGTAAGAATAAATGAAATCGGAGTGTTTTCGAGTTTTGTCGGAAACTTACGAGTTAACGCCGGAGAATTCCGAAAAGGTAGAAACGTAGATCGTGACGTTGTGAATCTTTTTCTCCAAATGAGCATCGAGATTTAAGGTCCTTTAGGGGTGTTAATTTGTGAATTTAATTGATGGTGGTGGTGGTGAGTATTTGAGAGAAAAAGGAGAGGAAAGAGATGAAGGTGATGGTGATAATGAGGAAATGGATAGGATCCCCCCCCCCCCCCCCCCATTTTGGCTGATTTTTGGTGGGGGCCCACCGAGGTGTGGGTCTCCATTTTTAATCCCGTGTACTCACGCTCCGTGCGGTGTACGTTTTCCCATCCGTTTAAACACTTAAATAATTATTTTATATGCTTAAATATACATTTTAAAATACAAATATTTATTCAATATTTTTGTTGAAGTATTTTATCAAATACTTTTACTTGAGTTATAAAATATAACTTATTCTTGTTTCGATTGTTTGCACGTTTATTATTTTAATCGCGTAATCCTTGTTTGTACAATACAAATTTGAATTTAAATATTATCAAATAATATCTTGAGTAAAATAGTGTTATTAAATAATGTTATATTATTTAATTAAATTATTTACCAACGTTCGTATTTATTGAATCGAATTACATTCGATTTGAATTGCGTATGATTTAGTCAAATCGCATAATTGTATATATTCCACAATATATATTTTGATACATTAATTAGCCTAACACAGAACTAATTACATGTATTTACAGTTGATTAGGCACTAATTAGTAGTCCTAATTTGGCGGGTGTCACATTCTCCCCCTGGTAGGAGAATTTCATCCCGAAATGTAGTTCGAAGTCGTGTTTGAAGTAGCTTCAGGGAATAACTGAGGATACTTGAGTCGCATTTGGTATTCCCGTTCCCAAGTGAATTCCGGACCACGCCGTGAATTCCACCGGACCTTGACGATGGGAATACGACTTTGTTTGAGTTGTTTGACCTCATGGTCCATGATTTGGGCGGGTTCTTCAACAAAATGAAGTTTGTCGTCGATACGAATTTCATCGAGTGGAATAATAAGTGTCTCATCAGACGGGCATTTCTTCAAGTTAGAAATGTGAAAAGTAGGGTGCACGCTGCTGAGCTCGGGTGGCAGCTGCAATCGATATGCCACTGGACCAATCCTCTCGAGGATCTCGAATGGCCCAATGTACCTAGGATTTAACTTCCCGCGCTTTGCCGAAATGAATGACACCTTTCCAAGGTGAAACTGTGAGTAGTACTCGATCCCCAACCTGGAACTCGAGTGGTTTGCGTATCACGTCAGCATAACTTTTCTGACGATCACGTGCGGCTTTGAGTTTATTTTGGATCTCGAAGATTTTCTCGGTTGTTTCGTGGATGAGTTCAGGACCAGTGAGTTGACTGTCTTCCACTTCGGTCCAACAGATAGGTGATCGACACTTACGACCGTACAGTGCCTCGAAGGGTGCAGCCTTAATACTGGAGTGATAACTGCTGTTGTACGAAAACTCGCACAAGGGTAGGTGTTTTTCCCAGTTTACACCGAAGTCAACTACGCAGGCTCGTAGCATGTCTTCCAGTGTTTGAATCGTTCGTTCACTTTGATCGTCGGTTTGAGGGTGGTATGCGGTACTCATATCAAGACGGGTACCTAATGATTTCTGAAGTGATTGCCAGAAGTGAGATGTGAAGCGACTATCCCTATCTGAGATAATCGAGATTAGAACGCCATGTCAAGAAAAAATTTCTTTGATGTAGATTCGTGTGAGGCGTTCCATTTTATCGGTTTCCTTGATCGCAAGAAAATAAGCAGATTTTGTGAGACGATCCACGATCACCCAAATGGTATCGCAACCGCTTGATGACTTTGGTAGTTTGGTTATGAAATCCATGGCGATTTGTTCCCATTTCCATTCAGGAATTTCAGGTTGCTGGAGTAAACCAGAAGGTTTCTGATACTCGGCTTTAACTTTGAGCAAGTAAGACACTTGATGACGTATGTGGTGATTTCGGCTTTCATATTCGGCCACCAATAAAATTCTTTGATGCCGTGATACATTTTGTCGGATCCAGGATGGATAGAATATTTGGACTTGTGAGGTTCATCCATCACCAAGTCTTGTAGGTTCCTAAAACTAGGCAACCAGATTCGGTTAGAGAGGTACCTAATCCCGTTAGGTTTGATTTCGAACTGTTTATCCATGCCTCGCAAGGCTTCCTTTTTGATGTTATCAGGTTTCAGAGCTTTGAGTTAAGCAGCAAGAATCTGAATGTTTAGGTCATTGTGAATTGTCATACCGAGGGCTCGGAATCGAAGTGGTTTTGATCTTTCTTTTCAAATGAGGGCGTTGGCAACAACATTTGCCTTACCCGGATGGTATTTGATTTCGCAATCGTAATCGGTAAGCAACTCGACCCATCGACGTTGCCTCATGTTGAGATCCTTCTTATCGAATATGTGTTGGAGACTTTTGTGGTCGGTAAAGATTGTGCACTTAGTGCCATAAAGGTAGTGTCTCCAGATTTTGAGAGCGAAAACAACAACTCCAAGTTCGAGGTCATGAGTGGTGTAGTTCTTTTGGTGGATTTTGAGTTGTCGTGAGGCGTCGGCAATGACCTTGTCTCGTTGCATCAATACGCAACCGAGACCTTG